>LPNX010607998.1:120161-271389 GCA_001517045.1 Pseudotsuga menziesii
AGGGAAGTTTCAAGGAAAACAGAGTTGAAACCAAGGAGATATGGTTGAAAAACATAAAAAAAAAAATTTCAGGAAGGGATCTGCAACGGCGCGAAAGTGATCGAAAACAGTGGAATCTGCAACGACACGGAAGTGATCGGTAACAAATGGATTTGCAACGGTGCGGAACTGACCGGCAACAGTTCTGGAGAGAGGAAATATGCGATTGTGCAACTGAAAATAGATATGGACCCCAGGTATGTGCGGCTTCCTATCGGTTCAAGGGATTCACTCGGCCACCAATGCTGTCTGACGGCTTGTGTATTGGGGCAGTACCCCTCACTCCACGGCTCAGGTAAAACTGATAACCTCTTGGCCACAAATGACAGCTCTTGGTTTACCTCACGGGTGGGAACTAGTCAATCAGGTAGGGGTCATTGCCCTTTTCGCTGGCAGGTCCTCTCAATGGGCCAGCTACTTCGGGGTTCCTGTGGTACTCCTCACAATGAGTTTTAGGGATTATGCCCAAGTACTTCCCACAGTTAATCGGATAGGGATTATTCCCAGATCCGAACCTGCAACAGAAGCGAAAAAAAAAATTTGGGCAGAAATTTCACCCAACGAGCCCAAGAAAGTGCTCTGATACCAGATGTGAGGACCCTACAACAAATAATTAATCAAAATACACGATATAGCAGCAGAACTCAAAATCACTTTTATATTAATCGTAGGCCACTTCGAGGGGAAAACCTCCTTTGAGCAAGCTCAATACAAAATAACTTTATGGTGCCTTCCTTGGCCTCAACACACACTTATATACTAAAAATAGGCGCCAATACTATGGGTCAAAACCATGGGCCAATATAAACTATGGATCAACAAATACTACAGGCGGCTTACAAAGCATATGCGCCCAACAACAATAACACAAAATATGGATCAACAATTACTATGGGACGACTTACAAAGCATATGCGTCCAACAACAATACACTAACACGGTAAAGAGAAGGATTGACATGGGTTCCTAACACAATCCTTAACGGGCGGCGGCCCGATCGCTCGCATGAGTTGCGACCGGGCAGTGTGATACGAGTACCGGTCCATAGACACTTGCATCGCTATGTCATGGCTCATGAATCCAGGTGACTTGTGGGAAATGGTTCTGAAATTGACTAATTAAACATGAGACAATGGTCTCATAACTAGATAGAGGGTGGCATTCTGAAACCAGTGGCATGAACGACGTCTCAAACGGAGTCCGTATGGTCTTGTTATGTCGATCGAAAGAAATTAGGTCAAATGGGGCCTATAAAAGGGGAGGGTCCACATGGTGAAGTGTCATTGTCACTGTTCATTATGGAGTTGGAGGGGTGGGCACTAATTCTTCATTTTTTTATTTTTCTTGATTCGATCGATGGTTTCACAAGCCGCGACTTGCAAGTAAAACCTCTCACTGAACCTCTTCATTTTTATGTCTTATTTACTGAATTTGACCACCTGGAGGCCCCCTATGAGCTGTTTGGGGTTTCTTGTGCACTAGGTCACTCATTTCAAAGGGAAAGGTGCACCCTGGGTGCACCTGTTGGGAAATTATGAGCACCTTGGGTGCTCCTTTTGCTCAGATAAGTGTACCTTGGCCTCCATTGGGTGTTTTTTTTATGATGGGGATGTCTAACATCAGTGTTTTTGCCTTGTGTAGGATGGTGGAGATCAAATGGAGGGGCAGAAACTGCAAGCCAGTTAGAGATGCATCATTACGTGACGGGAGTGTTAGAGATACACTAGCCCATTGTGGGTTACTGAAGTTTATGAGGATTCTGCTTATGCAGAGCTTGGGTTTGCTGATGCAAACTCTGATCGGTTTCTGGAATGTTACTGAGGAGGTGTTCCTCTTCTAGGGCCAACGTATTGAGATTATGCTAGAGGATGTGCACTTCATTACTAGGCTCCCAATATTGGGAGTTATTGGTGACTTGGCACCTATACTGTCTCGGGGGGGGGGGACGTTAGAGGATCTATGTGATCGATACTGTTATGCATGGTGTATTTTTTTGGTTCTTACATCTTGATGTGTGACATCGAGGAGTTGTCCACACGGGCAGTGGGGACTTTACTACAACGCATCTTGGGTTTCACGGGGAGCCACAATATTTCTGGTGGTTAGCTGCAGTTAGTAGAGCATGCCATTGGTGGCACATATTATGCATGGGGTCAGATGTACTTGCAGGCTGTTCAGCGTCAGCTAAACAATTCAAAGACTAGTGGCGGTGGTTTTTTCTTTGGTTCCTTTCTATGTGCTTTCTTCTTTGAGAAAGTACCTAAAATTCGTCCTCATCGGGCTATGGAGGATAGTGGTCCGCGGGAGCCAAGGATGTATAGGTGGTGCTAGATGATGATTCGCGAGGGTGGCGATAGAGTTGGATGCTTCTTCATAGAGGAGTTGTTGGAACAGTGGCTCCAACTGCCTGTGGTGATTAAGGAGTATTTGTATGCAGGTATGGACTTCTAGGGAGATCCGGAGATGCCCCGACCTCCTGGTCAGGCTTAGGGACTAGCTGGTATGTATGCTTGATATTTTTATGTTTATCTTTGTGCATAGTGAATTTGACCTGGTTAATGATTTTCATATTGATGTATGTGGACTAATGCTGTCCTTGCTTGTGTGTGAAAATGTTGGTTCTCGTCCGCCACCTAGGCATCGGAGGTGGGTTGTTACCGCACCTCCTGCGGTAGCCCCTTCCAGGAGCTCCCACAGGGGCCAGCGAGATATGGATGGACTGGTACCATGCATGGAGGAGGTAGCTACTGGAGTGTCAGATGTTGGTTGGCAGCACCTGAATACTAACTTTATTGCTTCTATTCACAATCTTCCTCCCGAGCTGACGGGCGTGATGAGGAAGATGGCGGTGGCATGTGAGTACTTTTGCTGGATGACGAGAGGTGGTCTTCTTGCATTGGATGCATCCTCTTCGGAAGATGATGAGTCCAAGTCAGATGATGGGTCCGAATTAGATTAGTAGCCTTGTGGGGCTGTTCCTAGTGCATAGGTGCACTTAGGGGTTTTTGTGCCGCTTATGTATATTTTGTTGAGAAAGTATATGTGGCTTCTCATTTTTGTATTGGACATGTTGCGAACATGCAACTTTATGGATTTATATCTATACATATTTTTGATGCACATGGATGTGCTTTTATGGTTTTATTAGGTGAGTCTTTTTATTACGTTGTGGAATGCAAATGCCTATGTGATGTATTATTACACTGTGTGTGTAATTTTAGACATGATTATGCATTATGTTGTGGTTGTATGTTTCCTATATACTGTTGTGGATGTGCCAATTTAGAATATCATTAGCCATTTGATTTGCGACATTATTGAGGTTCCTGGGAACATGTGTGAATGTGATAAATTCAAATGTTCTGACTGTGTGTTTAGTGCGC
This sequence comes from Pseudotsuga menziesii, assembly GCA_001517045.1. NCBI lineage: Eukaryota > Viridiplantae > Streptophyta > Pinopsida > Pinales > Pinaceae > Pseudotsuga > Pseudotsuga menziesii. Next base: position 123,584 of record LPNX010607998.1, read on the forward strand.
AAGTACTTTCTAAAAAGGCAGGGATCACGAACTCAGTGGTGGTTGTTCAGTTGAGAAACAAGCAGCTGGGAGTCTAAGAAGACATCGAGATGATGAATTCCTAATTGTAGAGCGGCGACCAAGAGGCCATTGAGACCATCATACTCTACCTAGTTATTGGTCATGGTGCCCACGCATATTCCGTCGATGTGGATGAACTCATGCGATGGGGAGTAGATTACCCATGTAGCCAAGGTGAGGCTCGGGTACCATCTGCTTGCTCCATCTACGAATCTCGTATACCGATCTGAGGTGTGCTCCATCTGAAGCAATGAGAGGAAATGATATATAAGACTCAATCGGGAAAAATGTGTAAAACAAAAAATGCAAAGACTATAATACAATTTAGAATGTTGTCACTCAAAGGGGTGATGTTAGGGGAAAATTCATTTGGACTTTCCTAGGATTAGCGGTCATTCCTTTGTGTGACACGATGAATCCTTGTAGACGGCTCGTGGGGACACAGAAAACACACTTGGATGGGCTCAAGTGGATTCTGCACTGGTGACATTGCATGAGGACTTGTCGCAAGTCATCTATGTGTTGTGTGTGGTTTTTCCAAGATGTGATGAGGTTGTCGAAACAAACCAACGTGATGTGCACGAGATCACGGAAGTAGTGCATCATGGAATGCTGGAAGGTCGCTCCAGCATTTTTGAGGCCAAAGGGCATGACTCGGTAGGTGAATGTGCCCCATGGGGTTGTGAATGCCATATTGTGATGATCTTCTTTATGGATTTGGATTTGGTTGTATCTAAAAAATTCATTGATGAAGGAGAAGGCCTCATGTCCGGTGCATGCATCAATGATCTGGTCAATGAACGGGGTGGGGAAGTTGTCTTTGGGACATGCCCCGTTAATATCACAGAAGTCTATGCAAACGCAAATGGTACCCTTTTTTTTATTCACGGGAACAGGATTAGAAACCCATGTTGTGTATGCAATGGGATAAATGAAGCCGACTGTGCGCAGCTTCTCTATATCGGATTTCACCGCAACCACTTTGGATGGATGGATGGGTTGTTACTTCTGGTGGATGGATGCCACATCAGGCCATGTGTCGATGTGGTGTTCCATGATGGATGGGTCTAAGCCAGGAATTTCAGTGTATGACCAGGTGAAGATGTCGTGGAATTCTTGGAAGAGAGCGGTGTAGGCATCGACCTCTTCCTGGGAGCAAGATGCCCCCAGCATGATTTCTTCAATGATCTCAGAGTTGGTTGAGATGTCGATTTTAATTGTTGGCAAAATGTTCGCTATGTTCCCTTCTTCGAAGGCATCGGGTGTTGGGATTGGGTTCTTGAACCAGTCAACCTTCCCATGGATGAAATCTTTGGTCTCCATGGAAAACTGGTTGGACTGCGACACAAGCTCTTCTGGGAGGAAGAACGAGCGATGGTGCATGTCATCCCATGGGTATTCCAAGGCGGTTAGAGCTTCAAGTATCTCCTCATCGTTGCTGAAGAAATGAAGAGATAGGTCTGATGGACCGTCATTGGAGATTGGGATGAGCTAGTCGGTTGAACTAGACATCATGTAAATAAACATGGTGTCAGACGAAGGAGGTGGTGGGTGAACTTCTTCGATCAAGGTGATCTCAAACTCAAGGGAATAGTGATGGAGGTTAGCTAGAGCCATTTGAAATTTGGGCAGGTCTTGGAAATGGTGGGAGTAATGTCCATACAGGCCATAAAGGGCGCAAGAATGGTTTGTCCTCAATGCCTTGTTCTTGACTAGTGGCATAGTTGGGAGTTCAACCACAGGGATGTTTTTGTTCGTATCCATGGCATCCAGCTATGCACGGATCACTGGGATTTTAGGGCAATTCTGAGTTGGATAGCCTTGTTGTTCGCAGACGGCACAAGGTGGGACTTGTCATGGCTCTGTGGTGGATTTGGTGTTCTTTCCCCTGGCCCTTTAGGGTTGGGGTGGTGTAAGTGCAGTTACGGAGGTTGGCTTATGCGGACCGGGTGGGGAGTGAGACTCAACCACAATAGGTTGTACCAGAGTTAACATAACCTGGAGAATTGGTGGTTGAGCTGGTGGATCAAGATACCACACCGTGATCCCCAACGTAAAGTTGGGTAGGCTTATGGTGGCCATGATCGGCTTGCTCAAGACACCAGGTGGAGGAAAGAGGAAGGGAATTGTATGGACCAGAGATGAGCCCACATAAATCCTAGCTGGTTTCATGTGGGGGTGAGGTTATGGTTGAGGCTGGGCATAATGCTGCTACTGCGGGTGATGTTGTGGCTGGTGTCGGCGTTGCGGCTGTGGATGATGTTGTGGTTGTGGTTGAGGATGCGGTTGCGGTTGCTGTTTGGGTACAGTGGTCCTTGATGAGACCATGCACAAGTTTGCAGTTTGATTTTGTGTTGATGGTGGTGACACCAATGGGAAAGGAGCCATCATGGTGGGATCGGTAAACAATGGCAAGGCCCACATTCAATGGTGGAGAGGCTAGTGTGCTTTCAACCACGGTGTTGGTTGCAGGGATGATGTTAGCGTGTGCGATCGCCCCTTGTGGCTCAATGGTGGTGATGTTAGGGATAATGTTAGCAGGCGCCATTAACCCTTGTGGATCATGGTAGGTGATATGGTCAATTGCCACAATCTTCCCTTCGTGGGGGAACATCATGAGGTGGAAGCTAGTTGATGCGATGGCTCGCATGGCATGCATGTAACTCCTCCCAAGAAGGAGGTTGTAGTCCAGTTGAGCATTGACGAATTTGATGTCAATCAGGACCATCTTCCTGGCTAACATGATGGGGACATGGGGGGGGGGATTCCCTAGGATTTAGTCATGGATGATGGTTGTAGAATTGGTGATCCAAGCTTCTGCTAAACCAAGGTAGACATGATGCATGAGGATGCCCCCTCATCCACTATGCATCAGTGCACAAATAAGTTCCGAATGGACACCGGGATTTGGAAGGCGATAGTGGAGGGCATGCATGGCTCTCCGTTCTCTATGTCAAATGTGATTAGCTTGGAATCAGAGGGGTATACTACCCCTAGAGAAGCTAGTAGGGATCTTTGCTACATTGGGCACATTTTAAGTACCCCAAGAGAAGACATGGCAGTTGGTGTTTGGGCCAAATCATCCACAACGCTATAGCTAACTGTAGCTCTAGCTATGGAATTATTGGCGATTCTACGTATGGGGGGGTGTGGGAATGGGGGTAACTAGAGAGGTAGGTTGGTTTTCTTAGACATGGATGCTACTGATGAGTCAACAAGTTCGGTAGTGGTGTCGTATTGATTTCATCTAGTCTGTAAGTTGACCTCTTCGGTGGTCATGGTCATCAAGTGGTGAACACATGTTTTGGCCATGGGCGATGCCCCCGGAGCATTGGAATTGGCCTGGGGAGGGGGAGTCATTGCCACCAATCCTTATACTAGTAGTCGGTTTTTAAGCACCATGGGAGGAGGTCCTTGTGGTTCCTGGTTGGGTTGGGGTTGAGTGGGGGCATTGGCGGCCTGTTGGGCCTCATTTTGAATGGCCTGCTTAGCGTGAGCCATGAGGGGACACTCAAACATGTAATTCCAATAGACATCATAGAGTGTACATGGTTGGTTTGTGTGCAATGGTGCATTGCATCTTGGTGGATTTTGTCTTTGGGGGTTCTGGGCTGGCTGGTTAGCCGCGACATTATTGGGAGGGTTCAGTTGCTGACTGCCCCTCTGTGGTTGGTTATTGCCTTGGTTGCAGGGCTGGTTGTTTCTAGCTTGCCCTTGTTGATTGTTGGGGGCAGGCTGGTTGGGACAGTTTTGTTGTGCGAACACTTGTCCCAACGGAGTAGGTGGAGCGGGGGTGGGGGCTTGAACTTGTTGCACTGGTGGTGCATAGTATATTTGTGGGGGTGGTGGTGCCACAAATGTGGGCATTTTCCCCACATACTATTGTACTATTGGCCAAGCCATGGCCTAAGCCTACTGTGGTGGTGTGGGTTGTGCATAAGAGGTTATTGCTCCTAACTAAGAGATCATTCTAGCATAGTCCAGAGCTTGATTCTGATAAGAAACATTAGCGGTGTTGCTTGGTTGTGGTGTAACGACAGGTGGTGTCGATCGAGGCTATGGTTGTTCGGAGACTGATCCTATGATGCTGTCCGCTGTGTGGGATGCCCCCGGTGCATCGTGATAAGAGGTACTTGGATGGGGAGCGTCTGGAATGACAATGTACAAGTATCCAGACTGGGCGTAAATGAGATCAAATTGTTGGGCCTTCAGTATGGCCTCTTCTTTAGATTAGGGACATTTAGATGCGATGTCCTTTGCGATGGGTGGGAGAAAAGTCTTGAGGAACCAATCCAAGAAGATCCTGTCATCAAGTTGGATCTTACACAAGCTGCAGCATCGTCGCCACTCATGGATATGATCAGTGATGTGAGTCACGATGTTTTGGCGATAGGATAGTAGGATCTCCACCCCCTCGTCATATCTGATAGGGAGTTGGAAATACTGTAGGAACATGAAGGCTAGGGAGTTGAAGTCGAGGTACTTGGTTTGTGGCATCTAAATGTGCCATTTGTCCGCGGCACCTGTAAGGGTGCGTTGGAACAACCTCAAACTGATGGAGTCGTCTACGATGCTATTGGATGAGCACCATAGATGGAATGTCATGATATGATTTTGTGGACATTCCCCGGCTTTGCCTTCTAACTTTGGGATGTCCAATGGAAGCTTAGTTGGCATGGGAGGCCAGAAATCTTGGTGGCGGATGGGGTCATTTGTTAATCTGGCCAAGTAAGGAAAGTTCAAATGAGCCATGAAGGGTAGATTTTACCCCAAGTTGATTTGGGATGGGGCCACAATGGGGGTGGGGTTTATAGGTGCATAATGCATGTGCATGGCTAGGGGTGCTTCTAGTGGTACCAGGGTGGATTGGCCAATGCCACCAAGTGTTGTGGGTGGGATGGTATGGGTAGTGGGGGAATTGCCCCCATGTATGGTGGTAGGGGAAATGTGGGTGGTTGGTGCACTACCCCCCTATGTGGTAGGGAGGACTATGTGTGTGGAGGGGCCACTGCCCCCCATGTGCTACCATTGGTCCATCTTCACTGGTCACTATTGGTGGTGGAAATTGGCTAATGATAGTCTGCATGACTATGCTTGGTCCACTTTCCAAGTTGTGGGTGACTGGTTGTGATGTGGACATGGGTCCACTTGCTAAGGTTAGACAAGAAAATGGATCAGGGTTTGCACTAGCCATGGGGCTTGATGGTGCGGTGTAGAGGTTTGGTTAAGACTAATATGGGTCTGAATCAGAATCAGAGGCTATGTGGCCCTTTGATGGTGTACGAGATCACTAAGAATAGCTACGACGATGCCGACTGAGTGTTCCAAATGGTGGTGGTTTTCCTCTTAGGCATGAGGAAGATCGTGGAGGATCAATTGTGTTCGCTTTTGTGTATGAAACTAGTGGGTATGAGATTTGGACCCCGGTTTCAATGGCTTCCTATTGGCTAAAGGTGGTCTCTCGGCCACCAAGACTACCAGAAGACAGTGCTTGGCTTGTTCCTCATGGGTGTTTCTACTCAATCGGAAGGGGTCATTGCCCGTTTCGCTTGGCAATTCCTCTTAGTAGCCAGCTACTTTGGGGTTCCTATGGTACTCCTCACAATGAGTTTCTGGGAAAATCCCAAGTACTTCCAATAGTTGAAGCAGTCAGGGATGTATGTCCTCAAAGACTGCAGAATTGATTGAACTTAGTGTAAATTTGGTAAATTTTAATGCTTACTCAGCATCATGAACTAAGTTGGGTTAATTATTTAGTATGGTGTGTTGATTTTCTTGTTTGTTCTGGTACTTGGTTTGCAATATGGTTTATGAATTCATGGTAGAGTCCATATCATGGTTTTGTATGCAAACAGAAATAGAAATATGTAAGAAAATATGGTGATTAACCCTGAATTGTTGGCCTAACTAAATGTCTACCTCTCAGTGATATTCTTCTTTAACCAAGAGAAAGTGCTAGGTTCTCAACACAATGGGACTAATCCCATCCATATATCCTTAGGTCACCTCCAAAGTGCTAGGTTGGTCATCAAGGAGGACGCTTAGCGTCATGAGAAGCCCTCCTTCTCTACCCCCTGTACCTTCCAGGTCACCTGGTTTTAGTGGTTTGGGAAAAATGCCATGGAGTGCTTAGATCTATATGAGCTTTCCCTTCGTTGTATCCTAGAATACCCCGGAGGGTGATGACTGGGTAGAGAATGAAGGGGGCAGCAACATGGTTAATTTTAAGTTACTTTTAGTTAGGATAATTCATTTTATTAAACCTTAGTGATTGATTTAGCATATACACATTGTTCATGGATTGATTTGCAAAAAGTAAAAATTGGAATTAAAAGAGACCTGCAATGGTGGACAGAGGCAACTGGGCTGCACTAACAGTCCTTTGAAACTAAAAATTACTGTTAAAAAACTCAAATACAACTTCTGTGTGACAGGCCGCACATTTCTAACCAAATTCTGTGAGGGTGCCGCGAGATTTTTCCAGAAATGAGCGAGGGGGTCGCACAGAATGTGAAAACAGCCACAATCTAAGCTTCTGGGATGAATTCGTGCCTATCTAAGGATTAAGTGTGCCCTGGGCACACCTGCTGCCCAATTATGAGCACCCCAGCCTCACCTTTTCCCCTGATAAGAGCACCCTGCTCTGGAAAGGGTATTTTTTGGTGATGCAAGGTCAGATCTGGCCGATAGTAACTGGTACTAGGTCAGTCTAAGTCGGCTCAGCCTAGCAGAGGCTTTGGTACTGACAAAAAATAGGAAACAAAGAAAATTTAAACAAATATAACGTAAGATTTCTGAAACTAGGGTAAAAACTGAAAAAACTTGAAAATTTGAAATTTTTGGCCCAGGGATCCTGTGGGATGGACCTTGCGGAGTCTCTAAAGCTGTAGTGAGAATTTCTCCTCACTACAGGGGCTGGAATGGCTCCTTTCTGCCTATAGGGCACAAGGGTAGGTTCCAACTCTTAGAAAACAGTAAAAAAAAGCGGAATGAAATCTAGCATAAACATAACTGCGAATTGAAACTAAGCTAATCTAAGCAACTATAAGCTATTGTAAACTAGATATAAGAGCAAAAAATAAAGGAGAGGAGATGAAGCACTATTGAACCCCTCTGCACAAAGTAGGTTATGGTTTCACCTCCAAAACCTGCAAAGTAAACCTAACCTACAATGGAGAAAACCTGCAAACAATGTTAATGAAAAACCTGCAAATGAAAATACTAGTTAGAAAACAACACAAGCAAATAAACATAAACAAAAATTATACCTCACTTAGGTGGAAATGGGCCACCATGCCCTAGCTCATGGGATCTTCTCTCTCTTGGTTGGGAAGCAATGGCTTGATGAGATGGAGATGGAGGAGAGGGGGAGTGGGTGGTTTGAGAGCAAGAGGTCTCAAAGAATCCACAGGCAGCATAACAATATGCAAATGAGGAGTGTTTTGAGAGTGACCCCCCACCCTCCTTTTATAGTTTTTCCAAGGGATTTTAGGGTTTTAAGCCCTTGGTCAGGGCTTTAGCCCCTTTTTGGGGCCTTTAGCCCCTTCTGCCCTATCTTTATCCCCTTTTAGGGTTTTTGCCCCTTTTTGAGGGCTTTAGCTCCTAGGGGGATATTTTGGGCTCTTTTGGAGGTGTGGGGGTCAAATGGAAGGTCTTATGGAGTGAAATGAGTGTTGTGAAATGGTGCCCTTGGGTGGTGTAGGCCATTGAGAGCTATATGGGGGATTTTTGGGTTAACATGTAGTATTGATCTCCCCATCTAAGGAAAACATCCATCTGTCTTATAAGCTTGGTTTTAAAACCACTAACAACATAACAGAATATGAAGCCTTGCTGCTAGGAGTGAAAGCTACTAGGGAGATGGAGATCATGAGCATGAAGATTTTTGGAGATGCAGACCTCATCATACAGCAGGTCAACAACACTTTTCAGACAAAAAACATCAGATTGAAGGCCAATAGGGATGAGGTATGGAAACTCAGAGACTCCTATATGTTTTTTGAACTCTCATATATTCCTAGGGTTTTGAATCACTTGGCTGATTCCCTAGATATCTCTGCAAGTCTGTTTGTTCCTCGTTTACCCCCTAAGCTCAACTATGATGTTCGGGTCAAGTACAGACCCTCTCTGCCAGATAATATAAAATTTTGGAGGGTGTTTGAGAATGATGATAAGCTTAGTAAATTCCTTCAATTAGTAGATGAATTCTCTGACATACACATAGAGTAGGAAAACCTAAACATGGAGGAATCCAAACATCTCAAGTTAAGAGATAAAGTGACTAATCAAAACATTGTCCAATTGCCTAATAACTACATACACCAAGGTCTAGTACCACTGGAAGTACTGTTTGATCATAATGACATCCCTTTCAAGCCTGCCAAAAAGGAGCTGGATCCTGCTATCCAAGAGAAAAACATAGGGAGCCAAATCCATCCTAAACTATTAAATCTCTCCACAGGGTTGAATGCTGATCAGAGGTCTAAATTTTGCAGCTTGATAAAAGAGTTTGCTGATGTTTTTTCCTAGGACTATAGTGACCTAAAAAATTATGACACCAATATCATCCAGCACGGTATTCTTTTGGAGAAGGACACCATTCCTTTTAAGCAAAAGCTGAGACCCATCATCCCTCTCTTATTACCAGTGATTGAAAATAAAATCCACAATCTCCTCAAAGCCAAGATCATAATCCCCCTCAGGTATTCCAAGTGGATTGAAAACCTAGTACTGGTAAGAAAGAAAAATGGAGAAATCAGGTTGTGTGTGGATTTTATGAACCTGAACAAGTGTTCCAAGAAAGACAACTATCCACTGCCCAAGATGGAACACCTATTGCAGAAAGTATCGGGGGATAGGGTTATGTCCTTCATTGATGGATTCTCTGGTTACAACCAAGTTGTTGTGCATCCTGATGACCAAGAGAAGACTACCTTTAACACCCCCTGGGGCACCTTCATGTATGCTAAAATTCCATTTGGGCTAATGAATGCTGGGGCAAGTTTTCAGAGAGCCATGGACCTAGCTTTTCTAGGGCTAAAAGACAAGTTTGTGATGATATATTTGGATGACATAATAGTTTACTCTCATAGCCATCATGACCACTTGTAGCATTTATGGAAGGTATTTCTGAAGTGGAAAAGGTATGGAATATCACTGAACCCTAAGAAGTCCCAGTTTGCACTCGGTGAAGGAAAGCTCCTGGGCCATATAGTTTCAGCCGAAGGTGTAAATATTGATTCTGTAAGAGTGGAAGAAATTTAGAAGCTATCAATACCAAGGTCAAAAAGAGACATTCAATCCTTTTTAGGCAAGAAAAAATTTGTCAAGAGGGTCATTCCTAATTTCTCTGAGCTGGTGAAGCATATAATAGTCATGCTGAAAAAAGATGCAGAAATAAAGTGGACTGACCAGGCAAGAAAATATTTTGAAGACATTAAGAAGGTTATCATGGAGGCCCCAACCCTGATCAGTCCTAACTACACCAAGGGTTTTTATATTTTCTCTTTTGAATCTTATGACATAGTAGCAGCTCTACTATTACAAAAGAATGATGAGGGTCTTGATCATCCAATTGCATTCTTCAGCAAAACCCTAAGAGATACTGAACTAAAGTATGACCTAATTGAGAAGCAAGATTATGCTCTCATAAAATCTTTGAATACTTTTAGAATCTACATTCTCCATGCAAAGTTCCTTACATATGTCCCTTTAGCTGCTGTGAAGGATTTTTTGACTTAGCCTGACACTGATGGGAAGAGAGCTAAGTGGATTTCCAAACTCATCGAGTTTGATATAGAGGTGAAACCCACTAAGCTGGTAAAGGGACTAGGTCTAGCCAAACTCATGGCCAAAGAGAACTGTGAGCTGATGGGAATAAACTTCACATGTGTCAAACTAGAAAAGGTGCAGACTATGGTAGCAGCAGAAGCAGAAGTGAATCAAGATTAGAATGACATTCCATCAGTAGCTGAAAACATATCTTCATGTGAGTGGTACTCAGGTATCATTCAATTTCTGCAAAAATTAGAGGTTTCTCCTGATGTCACTCCTAACCAAGCATGAGCCCTTAAGTTGAAATTTGTTAAGTTTTGTATAATTGATAAACTGTTGTACTAGAGAGATCAGTCTAGAATTTTGCTAAGGTGTCTAGATAAAGAGGAAGCAGAGTAGGTCATGCATCATTTTTCGTTCCAGCACATGTGGGGGGCACCACTACTGGAAAACCATAGCCCACAAGATCTTAAGAGTAGGATACTATTGGCCATTCCTCTTTTCTGATTTATGCACTTTTGTAAGGGCCTGTGACCAATGCCAAAGATTTATAAGGAAGCAGCAGCTCAAATCCTTGCCCCTTAAGCCTATTGTGGTGACTAGGCCTTTCCAGCAATGGGGTCTGGATTTCATAGGTGAAATAAATCCCTATTCTAGTGGACAACATTAATGGATCTTAGTAGCCATTGACTACTTTACCAAATGGATAGAAGCAGTACCCACCCGGAATGCCACTCATCAAGTCATCATGATATTTTTATATGAGAATATCTTAACCAGGTTTGGCTGCGCAATAAGGTTAGTAACTGATAATGCACCAGCTTTCAAGGCCGGGGCATTAGTTAAAACGTGTGAATAAATGGGTATTCAAATGGTGCACTCCACATCCTATTATCCCCAAGGCAATGGCCTAGCTGAGTCATCCAACAAAATCTTAGTTAGAATCATCAGGAAACTATTAGAGAAAAATCAGAAAAGTTGGGATTCAAAGCTTAAGTTTTCTTTATGGGATGATAGGGTAATAGACAAAATATCGATAGGGACTTCTCCATTCAAGCTAGTTTATGGCACTAAGGCCATTTTTCCTATCCAGCTCATCCTTCCAGTGGAAAAGTTCTTTCAGGAAGAGGAAGATGAACCAAATGATAGGTGAGAAGGATGATGGATTTGGTGGAGTTATAGAAAATAAGGGAGCAAGTTGTCAGAAAATCAGAAATCCATCAAAAGAGGATAAAGGGCATGTTTGACAAAAGAGCAAAAGTAGACAACTTCCAAGTGGGAGATTGGGTACTCAAGTAAGATGATATCAGACAGGACAAGGGAAAACATGGAAAATTTGACTCTTTGTGGATTGGCCCTTTTGTGATAGCCCGGGTACATAAAAATAACACCTTCAAATTACATAATCTAGAAGGTGAAGAGGTATTTGATGGCCCAGTGAATGGGTTATTCGTGAAAATATATTTTATTTGAGGCTTTGAGGCCTTATTATTGTAAATTAGTAGATATTAGGTTGGTGTTTCTTTCAGAATAAAATCCATGCCCAATGGAACAGTAAATGATAGTGTTAAGTTACTTAGTTTCTTTTAGGGAAAGGCATTTTTGGTATGGGGTTCTTGAGAGCTCATTGGGAGGTTCCCATCCCCAAGTAGGAGCCAGATGTTATCTCCCAAAATAATTTATTTTGATTATTATGAAGAATTTAAATCATGCAATGAAGGATATGAATATCACTAACAGTTTGAAATCCTCTATTTTTTATTCGAATGAAAATTTCACAAGTTCTAGCTATCTGTGGCTTAGGCGAGGACTATCATATCTCATTAGCCACAGAAAAGCTATGTTTCGGTGGCTAAACAGTTGAACGTGGACCAAAGGAAAACCACGAAAAGTTGTCTGAGCAAGCAGGGTCAAGATAATACTTTTGGTGGCTTAGGCGAGGCTACAGAAAACTCATTAACCACTAAAAAGGGATGCTTTCGGTAGACTAGAAAGAGAGATAAAAAGGGTTTAAATCTTTGAAAGAGAGGAGCAAGCAGCGTCAGGAAAGATACATTTGATATATTAGGAGAGGCTCAGAACATCTCATTAGCCACTGAAAATGATCATTTTCGGTGGGTTATAAAGGGGTGCAACATATACACTAACCACCGAAAGATGGAAGATAAATATCAGGTGGAAAACCCTTTCGGCGGTTTAGATGAAAGATCTGAACCATGGCCTTTACCTCTTTTTGTTTGATCGCTAAATATTTTGACTACCATCGGAACATTTTTTGACAGCGGTTGGAGGTTTAGTCCTCTATGACACCGACGTTTTGGAGGGATTTTCCTTTATATCACTGACACTGCGAAGAGTCTTGTGGTTTGGAGTTCCGACACATTAGTGGTCTAAGGTTCCGATGTTTTAGTGTTTAGAGCCTCCAATCATCGATGCTTTGCTGACGGGTTTGTTATTGGTTTGAATCATCGACACTATGACAATGTTTAGGTTTAAAGTTTTGATCCTTAGTGATTAGAGGTTTTGATCACCGATGGGTTCGTTGGTGGTTTGAATCGCCAACGCTACGACAATTAAAAAGGGTTTTTTCAAAATTGAGATCCTTCGAAAGCAGAGATTCAACACGGCAACGAGGTAATGATTTCGACGGTTTAAGTAAGAAAGATAAATTTTATTTAGCCACCAAAAGCTAGTGTTTCAGTGGTTAGCTGACAAAATCATGGAGGATCTTAAACCTCTGAAAAGGCCAAAATAGGGAAACGGTTGGGAACTGTCACATGCAAACCCGTCAGCAAGACAACCCATCGAAAATAACCCATCGAAAATATCTAGAGCCAAGTGACTGCGTGTGAAATGAGTGAAAAGGGACATTATGCAAGTAGCCAAAACTAATCTGACTGCAAGCCTACAGTTTTCCTACACCTATCCCAAAGATCATCAAATAGCCATCGAGTGCTCTAGCTGAAGCAGGTTATGGTGATATGCGAAAAGAGATCTCAATGATTGAACCGATGTCATCATTTTAGTGACCTCAGATTCCATAAAAGACATAAATCCCTCCTAATCAGTGCCTTCGGACTCCATCAAATTTCATTGTCAAAATTATCCTTGTTCTCACTAGACAAACAAGCTCTGAAGGAGTAGCTTGCTGAAGCCACTGTATACAAAGTATAAAAGTTGTTTTGTAGGGACCCAAGAGATAAACCCAACAGGATGAAGAAAATTGGACCAGCTCTCAAGCAGGAGCTAGGTAATGTCAGTTATTTAGAATCCCATCCAGAGGTTTGCAGACTATTCTAGGAGGTACGCTACTACAAATACTATGAAAAAAATACGGGGTTTTCATCAGTAGGTGGCTGAATCTTTTTCCCTATCATTTGATGGTTCAAAAGAAGTCATAGGAAGGGAGCAATTTATCATAGACGAAGCACTAATATTAGAGGTGATTGAACTCCCTTGCACAAGAGAGAAGTGGTTCAAGACCACCATACCCAAAGATGTCAAATTCAGATCATATCTCAATCTTGAGCATAGGGGAATAACATGGAAGAAGGATGTGCCATCATCATGGGTGGAAGACAACTGGAAGCAGCAACTAAAATCCATTATGGTCTATTTGACCTATGAAGGGAGATACAATAGAGCAATGATATATCATTTCAAACTCATGAACCACTTCACAGGTAAGAACCCTCTTAATCTGCCCTTTTATTTACACAGGAGTCTAGAGAAGATGGCACATCAAGTGAAACCCCAGCCATCCAACATTGTTGGCAGGCTATGCCACCATGGTCTTATCCAACTATTGGTCCAGGAGTTGTTGAAGAAAAGAAAAATTGATTGGCCCTATTTTCTATTCTGGAATGGCTTTGAGACAAGATTTCAACTAGAGGAGAAAGTGAAGTCTCATGTCAAGAAATACAACTCTCCAAGGAGTGGGAGAAGAAGGAGGAGGGCCATTTCGCCAGCTGCAGCAATTAAACAACCTCCCTCCTCCTCCAAAACCAAGATGGAAAAAAGGAATTTGGATTTCGGTGAGAAAGGTAAGGGGGAAGAAGCACACCAGGAGAATGTCTTAAACAACCTTATTTAGATTCCAAGGAAGAATAAGGAGAGGATGCAGCCGTAGCTCTGCAAATTGTTCCATTTACTGAAGCATTGCCATCCCCCATACCACAGGAACAAGAAGAACCAACTTAAAGGGATTCCTCTAGAAAACCTAGAAGTCAAAAGATCAATCAACTACTAAGGCAGATTTATGAAATGGAGGTCTTGGAAAGAGAACTAAAGAGAAACAATGAAACATTGACTAGGAGAAATAAGTTATTGCACAAGTCCTACTTGGAGTAGAGAGAGAGATACATTTTCTTGAAAAATTTGAACACCAGGTACCTAAAGGACAATACTAGGTTACTCAGGATGATGAGGCTCCAAAGGATACAATTGAAAGAAGCAAAATCAAACCATAGTAGCCACCTTGCCTGATCAACCCTAGCTGAAGTAGCAGTTAGTCTCTAGCCTTCTGAAACTAGCCAAGGCATTGTCAACACTCCTAACACAAAGCCTGCAGAAGAAGAAATCTGAGAAAACAGGCTTGAAAAAAATATTTTTTAGGAAAACCTAATATTTTTTGTAAAATAGGGCTTTCGGTGGCTTAGTTGGACACTTGGGTAGTTCATTAGCCACCTAAAGCGCCACTTTCGGCACCTAATAGGTCTGATAGATTGGTCGCTTAACCACTAAAAGTGGACAGAGGCTTAAAGGCAAGTTTTTGACAGACAGAACTGGTTTTGGGTGATTGTATATGGTTCATGGATGTGATCTAAAGACAAAGGGCGCTAAGGGATGCATCAAAAAAGAGGTTGTGTGATATCCACTATGGCATAACCATGCCAAAAGACACCAACCCTAGATGTCAAGGAGAAATCAATGGGTTAACTGACAGAGAACCAACAACAGTGATCACCAGCATTGTTTGAGTTATCTAGTGTTTAGTCAGTGGACTAAAGCTTCATTTTTTGTTAGATGAGTAGTTAGGTAGGGTTTCAAACCCTAATTTGCAATGAAATCCTAGTTTGTTTAAATTTTGTAAAAGACAGATCCAGGTTTTTAGGATCTGCATATTTTGTAAAAGGATATAAAGTCTAAGACTATTTTTATAAAAAAGGTTCAACATCGGGGATTTATAAGCCTATAATGCTTTCATGCTTCTCATTTTACTTATTCACGGATATAAGCTCTTTTGTTATGATATGTTCAACCATCATCTCTTTCTTTGTTGTAATTATGTCTAGATGTGTGTTTAGGTCATTTTCAGATTGATTAAAAAGATGATAGCTTTCATCCTATTGGTTTGTTAGTACAATTTGATTTACACTAGTATAAAATTAGAAATTAATGACTAAAAAAATGACTAAAATCAGGCTATAAACGACTATTTTTGAGTCGGTGACTAATAGTAGCAAATTTCCACTATCATATAGCTAGTCATATTTCACTAGTCATTAATAGCTTGACTTAGTAGTCATTGATTTAGTCATTGATAGACAATGATTTAGTCATTGATAGTCAATGATTTAGTCATTATTTTAGTCATTGTTTTAGTCATTGATAGTTAATGATTTAGTCATTGATTTTGTCATGGATTTAGTCACTGAGTTAGTCATTGATTTAGTCGTTGATTTAGTCACTGATTGCAACCATTAATGACCAAATATACGACTAAATAAAATACTGAATGTTAACATATTAATGACTAAGCTAAATACGACTAAGATACAGGAAATTAGCTACTAATAGTTGCATATATGCGAATTTAGTCGTTTTTGTAGTCACATATTTATGATAGGGCACGGAGGAATCAAACCACCAACCTCCTGCCTATAATTAGCCAGGTGCTCTACCATTGAGCTAGCACCCTTTAAGAAGTTGTTATTTCTTGACAATGATAATATTCAAACAAATTTATGATAGATATCAATCTACAAACTACATAATTATTACTATTACAACTTACTAGTAACTAGTATTTATGATAAACTAATCCCTGAGAGCTATGTACAATTTTCCCTGTAACTAAATCTAATACAAATACTACAAATACTCTTACCAAAGAGATTTAGTGATGAGTACCTATTCCCATTCTTCATCACTATGATCCAATCTAACTATTAAAATTCTACAGAATCAAAATCATTGTCTTCTCTAAATCCCTGATTCTCCTTTATGGAAAACCAGATCATGATCCAATAAAACCTGCCATTATATCTCTTTCTAAATTAGGCCATAAGAAAAAAAATTACAATTCCAAATGAATCTTATTGCAAGCCATGGAATATGAAGATATATCCTAGATTTCATTTTTCATTATTAGTGGGAGACATCGGTAAATTTCAGATACATGTTTTATAGGCATCTTAAGACATGTAATATTCCAAATTCATCAATATAGAGCAACAATATAAGATTTCTGGTAAAAAATAGGAAATAAATACTCAATCATAATAATGTCTATCAAAGTCAAGGACAAAGTCCATACTACTTAAATATCCAGAGGCTATCCTTGACCACTAACATGATCTTCAGTGAAAAGAGACCAGTAGCCAAGTGATGGAGCATCCATGAAAATATTAAGTATGGGAACACACCAAGAAATCATAAGAGGAAACTATGACATTATAAAAAGCACCATAGGAAGCGAAGAGAGGAAAGCATGATCAAACAAAGTCCATGATAGAAACCAAGCACAACAAGAATTAAAGTGTAGGCATGACAAGAGAAAATCATGGTAGTTCAGGAGCAGAAGTTAAAGCTCATGAAGAGAGAAGCAAAGTGAGGATTATAGCATTAGTAAAAGAATGATAGAAATGCACATGAGAAGCATAGAAAGTGTGCATGTCAGTCATCACACTAAATGAATATCAAAGATCACATGAGGGAAGATGAATCATTAGGGGAAAATCTGAATCACTATGTGAAACTGAAGAGACAAAAATACATGATGAATCAATGTGCAGGGAACTGAAGAGTTTGAGGGCATTGGAAAATCAGCCAGTGTAGGGAATAAATAGCATGGAAACCACTAGCATCATATTTTCAAAATAATCAACCCATAGTTAGCTACCTTAGACATTAATTAATCCATTTTTATCTTATTTGCCTAGTTTCCATATTCCACCTTATGCAAGTTGTCATCTACACATCCATAGTGGTCAAACTTGCTAATTTTGAGTCATGGAGTGCTTGGGAAACCTCCTTGAATCAAATCTGCTTTATTCCTGTCCTCCCTAGCACATGTCTTCTTTTTCTGCTTTATTGCCTGCTTTTTCAGTGTTTTAAGGCAATTGGGAAAGTTTGACTAGGTGAAGTTAACTTGTTTTTTGTCCTCCACATCCTCCACTCTTTTCTCCTATGAAAAGCATGTATGAGTTGTCCTTCCATCCACTATTATCTTGCCTAATTGATTTTTCCAATTCGTGAGATCCTAGATAGTTTTGGAAACTGCTTTATGCACCTATGGGGGATCTGCTTAGATTTAGTAAGCCTGCTTTTGACTAGATTCAAATGGCATCTTCATGCATTCAAATCCATCATGTAATTATTTATTGTGGTAGAATATGACTTCATAGGGTTGGATATTGTACACTTATTCAATACAGATTAGTGTTCAGCTCCATATTCAGTCTCTTTTGTGAGTAATTTGCATGTGTAATTGGAAATTGTTGTGAGTGTAATTGTTATAACACCTGGGTTCAATTTACACATGGTATCAGAGCCTTTGTAGATTGATTTCTCTCCTTCCAATTTGTTTTTTAGGTTTGACATCATTGACTGGGAGCATTCTGCTGACTGACGGGACAATTTCTGAGCTATGGATGAATCTCAGAAGATCATCTTGACTCCATTTAATTTATTTGAATGGAAAGTAGAGATGGAGATACTGTTGAGAGCGAAAGGCCTCTACAAAGTGACTATGGCAACAGAAGCAGAACCCAATGCAGCTACAGAGAAGATAAAATGGCACAACAGGAGGGATGAGGCTTATGGTCTCCTGTGTCTGAGCATATCCAGAGACCTCCTTTTCCATCTTGATGGATTGACATCACCGAATGAAGTATGGGAGAAGCTTGTTGATCTTTTTGGAAAGATAGATGATATGAGGGGACATCAAATTGAAAATGAATTGATCTCCCCGAGTCCCAATATCTTTGAATCCTTGCAACTCTATTTTTCCAAGTTCAAAGCACTTGTTTTGCAGCTAAAACAATGTGGGATTGAAAAGAAGGATGATCAGCTGGTCTTGTCCATACTCTCAAAGCTTGGCCCTAACTATTCAGTGTTTGTTTCTACCTTCTATGCCACAAAGTTGACATCTCGAGCCTGGAATATGCCTAGCCTTACAGATTTCATGGAATCTCTCACACAAGAACAAGATAAATTGGTGATGATGGGAACCATCAAACCATCCAAAGACCAAGCTCTGTTTGCTGGAGATTCAAGGGTGGATTAAAAAAGAAATAAGAAATCTAAAAAGCCACCTGAGCAAAAGAGAGACAAGAACAAGTCTCCAGAGGAGCCTCAAGGTTCCAAGAAGAACTACCAGAAGAATAAGAACAAAGGAGAAATGAGCAAGTGTGCATACTGCAGTAAGGGAAATCATTCTGAGAGCTCCTGTATGAAGAAGAAAATAGACATGCTGACCCAACTCCTGGAGAAGAATGGCATCTCCCTTCCAGACAGCTCAAAGAAGAGAGAAGGAGGATCAAGTTCAGAAGACAGAGAGACAATTCATGCATTGGTACTGGCACATCAAGCTCACCTAGTTTCATCATTGATTCTGGAGCTTCAAGACATATGGTTTCGACCGAGGAGGAATTCACCTCACTTGACATGTCAAAAGGTTCACCAAGAGTACTGGGAGATGACTCTCTCACTGAAAGTTTGGGCAAAGGGAGGATTGATATTGACCATGGCAAGTTCAGCAATGTGTTGTATGTTCCAGGTCTTGCCTCTAACCTCTTATCAGTGTATCAGATGACCCACATAGGGTCTCCAAAGAAGGTCATATTCTCCCCTGATGAAGTGGATATCACAGAGATCTCAAGTGGTAAAGTCATTGCAAAAGGAGTTGCAAATCATACTTCGAAGGTATACATGTTCTCACACTTCCTACCCTAATCAAACCCCTCTGCTCTTCTGATTCATGCTAATGAGGCAAGCAAGCTTTGGCATGAAATATTTGGCCACCTCAATTAAAAGTATATTTCTGATCTTAGTGAAAAAGAAATGGTCATAGGGTTACCAAAGATTAAATTTTCCAAAGGAGTCTGTCAAGGTTGCATCCTAGGAAAACACCCAGAGCATAAATTTGAGAGAGCTAGTCATGAGAGAACCTATGCACCTCTTGAGTTGATCCATAGTGATGTTTCTGGCCCATTCCCTCATATTTCAACGAGTCAGGCAAAATATGCGTTGACTTTCATAGATGACTTTTTTAGGTATTGCTGGGTTTACTTCCTGAAACACAAGTATGAAATTTTTGGCCTCTTCAAAGTCTTTAAGGCTTTGGTTGAAAACCAGTCTGGGAGGAAACTCAAGGTCCTTAGATCTGAAAATGGTGGTGAGTATGTCAAGTCTGAGTTTATTCAATATTCTACAGATGTAGGTATTCAGATCCAGCATTCTATCCCTTACACACCACAACAGAATGGTGTTGCTGAGAGAAAGAATAGATCACTGAAAGAGATGGCAACCTGCATGATGGAGGCTAATATTTTGCCACCAAAGTACTGGGCCAAAGCTATAAAATATGCAGCCTATATCTAGAATAGGGTGCCTCATAAACAACTTGATGGTATGACTCCTTTCGAAGCATGGAGTGGGCACAAGCCAGATGTGACCCATTTCAGGATTTTTGGCTCAAGGGCTTGGGCTAGAATTCCAACAGAAAAGAGGAAGGCTTTGCAGCCCCAAAGCTAAGAGTGTCTATTTGTTGGGTACTCTAAATATTCAAAAGGGTACAAGCTGATAAATTTTAGCACAAACAAATCCTTCATTGAAAGGTGTGTTCAGTTTCAAGAAGAGCCCCTAGCAGCAGTGGAAGTTGGAGAATCCTCTTCACCACCAGAACCTCTAAATGTAAGTGAAGAGATAGTTGAACATGCTGATTCTGATATGTCTAATAATTATTATTTTATTGCATATCCTAGCATCCCTACAAGGCCAAAATGGGAATCCAATACCATTCATGCAGCTGGAGAACTAGCTGGAAATCCTAATGACCGTAGGAGGACTAGATCTCAATTTGAGAGTTCTCTATGCATGAAAGATCCTATGTTTGCTGAGAAATGATATCTGATGGTTGAATTAGATCCACATACATATTAATATGCAGCAAAATATCCAATATGGTAAGAATCCATGAAGGAAGAGTTCAGCTCACTCCAGAAGAGCAACACTTGGGAGCTGGTTGATCTTCCCCCAGGGAGGAAGCTAGTTCAATGTAAGTGGGTGTACAGGACCAAATTTTCTGCTGATGGTTCACCTCTAAAGTACAAGGCCATATTTTCAGCCAATGGCTACTCACAGGTTCATGGCATATAGCACAATGAGACCTTTACACCAGTGGCAAAGATGGACTCCATCAGGCTACCCTTAGCCATTGCAGCTTCAAAGCAATGGGAAGTACATCACATGGATGTGAAGTGCGCTTTCCGAAATGGATATCTCACTGAAGATATATACATGCAGCAGCCTCAAGGATTTTATACTAACCCATCTCTTGTGTGTAGGCTAAAGAAGTCATTGTATGGGCTTAAGCAAGCCCCCAGGGCTTGGTATGCCAAGATTGATAGCTTTTTGCTATCACTGAATTTTGTTCGATTCAAATAAGATCCAAATGTCTATTTGAAGCTGATTAATGGTTCATTAATGATAATTGTTTTATATGTTGATGACCTTCTCATTACAGGAAGCTCAAAGGATGAAATTGCTTCCTTGAAGGATGCAATGAACCATGCCTTCTCCATGACAGATTTGGGGCTATTGAGCCAATTCTTGGGGCTTGAGATTGCTCAAACCAAAGCTGGAATTAAAGTGCATCAGTCCAAGTATGCCTTGGATTTTTTTAACAAATTCAAAATGAAGGATTGCAAGCCAAGCAAGACTCCTTTCCTTTTCAGGAGTGAAGCTTGAAGAAGCTGATTCTTCACCTATGGTAAACAATACACTATATAGGCAATTGATTGGATGTTTGTTGTATCTTACACATACTAGACCTGATATTTCTTATGCAGTAAGTGTGGCTTCTAGATACATGGATCAGCCTCATGAGATCCATTGGAAAGCAGCCAAAAGGATCATAAACTTTGTTCAGGGAACAAGAACTCATGGGATCTTCTATAAAGCAAAATTTGATCTTGATTTGATTGGGTTTACTGACAGTGATTGGGCAGGTGACAGCACAAATCAAAATTCAACATCAGGATATGTGTTCATGCTTACAGAAGGGCCAATCAACTGGTCAAGCAAGAAACGGAGTGCCATTGCACTCTCATCTACAAAAGCAGAGTATAGAGGAGTTGTAAATGTAGCAACTCAATGTTTATGGTTGCAAGGGTTACTTGGAGAGTGTGGCTTCGAATCAGAATACTCAACTACTATCTACTATGATAATTAGAGTACCATTCAAATCTGCAATGATCCATTTTAGAAGCAGAGAACCAAACACATTGGGATCCATATGCACTACATTAGACAGCTTGTGCATGATGGCACCATTCACCTACTCTTCTGTTCATCTTCAGAACAAGTAGCTGATATCTTCACCAAATTTTTTTGTGAGAATACATCCAGCAATCTCAAATCACTACTGGGGATTTCTGATCATGCTGTGAAGCATTAGTGATCACAATATTTCCAAATTTTGTTTTACAGTCCATGTTTAAGGGAGGATTTTCCCATTGGGTTTTTGCCTCTTTCCTTGGTTAAATGGACATGCAGTATGTAAAGGGTGACTAAGCCTTGTTTCTAGGCCCTATAATTTTCTGATATATTACTCATAATTTAGGCTTAATGGGGGGTGTTAGAATAATCAACCCATAGTTAGCTACCTTAGACATTAATTAATCCATTTTTGTTGTATTTGCCTAGTTTCCATATTCCACCTTAAGCAAGTTGTCATCTACACATCCATAGTGGTCAAACTTGCTAATTTTGAGTCATGGAGCGCTTGGGAAACCTCTTGGAATCAAATCTTCTTTAATCCTGGCCTCCCTAGCACATGTCTGCTTTTTCTGCTTTATTGCCTTCTTTTTCAGTGTTTAAAGGCAATTGGGAAAGATTGACTAGGTGAAGTTAACTTGTTTTTTGTCCTCCAAATCCTCCACTCTTTTCTCCTATGAAAAGAATGTATGAGTTGTCCTTCCATCCACTATTATCTTACCTAATTGATTTTTCCAATTCGTGAGCTCCTAGACATTTTTGGAAATTGCTTTATGCACCTGTGGGGGATTTGCTTAGATTTAGTAAGCTTGCTTTCGACTAGATTCGAATGGAATCTTCATGCATTCAAATCCATCATGTAATTATTTATTTTGGTAGCCTATGACTTCACAGGGTTGGCTATTGTACACTTATTCAATACAGATTAGTGTTCAGCTCCATATTCAGTCTCTTTTGTGAGTAATTTGCATGTGTAATTGGCAATTGTTGTGAGTGTAATTGTTCTAACACAGGGGTTCAATTTCCGCACATATTAGCCAATGATTTAAAAGTTTTTAGTACTAGCAATTTGACTTTAAAGCTGACTGGAGCATTCAAATTTCAAGCACATACTGTATTATGTACATGTATTATATTATGATTAATAAAAACTAGACCTATTCCCTTATGACTATATTCTGGTTTGTATTGATTTAAAATGGATCCATGCCTTGATTCACCTTAGTGTACTTCTGTTCTAAGCCATAAATTCCAGCATCTTGTGCATAAGCTATGTTTGCGAGAAAGTTGGTTGATTGGAAAAATTACACCCTTGACTGTGGCACCTAGATGTTTCATTATAGATAGAAGTGGTAATTCATTTATGACAATTGGCTAAACTAATAGAATCATACAAACATAAATATCAATTTGTTACACGTCCATATTTTACCCATATCTCAAATTGGCAACAACCTGACTAGCTTCGACTTAAGCATCTAAGGTACTATCAGTAGTAATGTTAGAAAAACACCTACTTAAAACATGTGCATCTTACACAATCTCCTGTTCCATAAAATAGACTGCATCTTAATCCATGTCATACAATGTATTCTGACAATTGAAACCATTGTGAATGAGAATGAAAAAACTTAAAAAGTATGTATTGTACACAAAGTCACTAGGTTTGGTGAATTTTAAGGTTCAAGTTCGAAATTCACCAAACTTCAAGCAATTACAAATAAACTTGTTGAAGTTCGCTGAAATTTTAGGTAAACTTCAAGATGAACTCAAATTTGAATAAATTCATTATTAAATCCGAAGTCTGAACTGACTTACTGCATTCCATTCTTCCTCCATCCATGTAGTATTCCATTCTCTAAGCTCTCACCTCTCAAAGACCCATTCATTCCCCTAAGCATTCCATTGTTCATCACACAAAAGAAACACTCCCATCCATTCCTTGCACAAAGTTATAGACCCAAAGTTGAATCACACTGCATTCCCTCTCTTCACATACCCAATGTCAAGGCTATAGGCCCATAGGGTTTGATAACATTTGCTACAAGTATGAACATTGAAGGGTTTGACAATGGCCTCTAGTAGCTACAAGTCACAAGGTTAAATACTTCAATAGCAGCAGCTTAGGGCTATAGGCTACAACCTTAGTCTCAGAACAATGACTAGAACACAAATCATGGTTTTAATTTTAATTTGTTATGAGGGTTTTGCTCAGAGACCAAACCATGGTTTTAGTACTACTCATAACTAGTATCATTTCATAATAACAACAATCTACAAGGTAAACGTTACAACAGTGGCCAGAGCAGAGCGAAATTCTATAGGCCACAACCTTCAACAATGAACAAAGCATAGTCAGCCTTTTGTTACATTTTAATTTTTGTATTGAATTTGTAAACTTGTAATTGTAAAATTTCTATAAATTTTAGTGTAGTGACACACATTATAATGTTACACTATTGTATCAAAGTACTAGTCTTAGGCATTTGCAGTTGTTATTGTTTAATTCTAAAATTTCATTATTGCAAACAAAAATATTTAAAAATGCAAAAGCTTAATCAAATGTTGCCTCAAAAATTAAATGCTAAGGCATAAAAATATGTCAAGAATTGATGGCTGCAGAGAAATCATAAATTTTAGAGTGTCGCAAACTAGGGGACAAAGTCAGGCTAGAGCGGATCCTCACCCCACCCTTAAGAATACAAAAAAATATAGATAATAACAAAAAAATAGTACTTTTAAATGAATGAAACATAATTAGTAAAAAATATATGTTATAGTACAAACAATTATACCCAATATGAAATTCAAATAGGTGAAACCAAACATCCATGCATCGCCATCTGACATAAATATATGCTATAGTACAAATAATTAGACAATTTGAAATTCAAATAGGTGAACCCAAACATCCATGCATAACCATCTGACATGATATAAACTGTATATAGGACATAAATTTGAATTTAGTCTTGGAAAGATTAATAAGCAATGTACACACACACTTTTCAAAGACTTTTTAATCAATTTGCCCCCACCATTCACCCCCTTGTAGGGAATGATTTGGAACCCCCAGTAGTAGTTGAGAGGCATGCTTTGGAATACCCAATAGTAGTTGAGAGGCATGCCATCATTCCGCTTTGATAAAAAAACTGGAGATTATCGGCAGTCAAATTAGAAAGATGCTAGAAATTATGGGTTGAACTTGACTTAAAATGATCGAAATCACTGGAAATATGTAGGTTTGAGGAACAAGAGGCAACTTAATGTTGTGAAAATTTTGGTAAGGATCAACTGATATTACTATATTGAAATTTACAACAATCAATAGATGTGAAGCTACTTACAATTTAGACTGCATAATGCTATAAATGTGGGACTGTATAGTTAGCAGTAGCACTTCCCAAGTATATGGATGCCACTTTTTGTGATCCAAGGACAAATATCATGATGTTAGTGGAAAAACTGACATATCATCTTGATGGTAATAAATGTATGGAATAGAATGCATGTATGGTTTTACATATCATTAAATCTTCGAGTAAAATGTTATGCCAACAAACTAAGCAAGGTGAAATGATTGAAAGAAATTTTATAATGAAAATCATACACATTAAAAATAGAATAATTGCAGACATTGAACTTGCTCAAGGACACTGAGAAACAATTTTAATTATAATGTTTGTATTGGAAAATGGGGTCCTTGATTGATAAATGACCTCTCAACTACTTTCAAATTATACTTTCAATGTGACACTCATTTTACATGCAAAGAGATAAATTATAAATATAGATAATTTAGATGCAAAGAGATATACAACATATGATGGGTACATATCAATGCACCAATAAAATATTAATATGTTTTGAAAGTGCTCATTGGCATAAGTCATATCTAAGCTAACCACAAATGCTATAAATTTAAAAGAAAAACCTCATAAAACCCTCTAGAACAAACCCTGATCAAGATTCAATTTATACAACATAGATAAAAAATGAGAGCCAACAACTTTCTCATATATGTTTGATAGTCCCCAATGGGCTTAAGCAACAATACACAAACACAAAGAGGTGAGTGCTTTTGAGACAGTACCATCATACCATGTAGTTTCTGTTCTTTTCCAGAAAGTTTATGTATGAAAATTAAGAAATACCATTCCACTTGTCTAGTGCCTTCCATATTATTATCCACCTCAAAGAAAACAACAAGCTTATCTTGTATATTAGATGTCAAAAATCATTACTCGTAAATGAAAAAAAAAACTTTCCAACAAATGCATAAATTGAGATTGATATTACTATAAAATATCTCTACAATGCATGTTAAATTTTAAAATGCACCTCAATAAAAACTGTGAAAGATTTGATCGGTAAACATAAAAGGAACCAGAACAACTTATAAAATTTAAAGTGTAAAAAGTTAAAACCAACAAGTAGTTAAGAAATCAAGACAAGCTGTGTTGAATGCACAATTATTTAATGCAAGTATTTGCCTCGATGCCTACTTTCTATGTGAAGAATAGCTCTAAAGCTATTGAAGCCAAAGTTGAATGCATAAGACTAAACAATTTCTTTATTTTCTTTAAGAAGTTCTAAACAACTAGAAGCTATATATTAAAAGCTAATACTACCTTTAAAGAGTATTAAACTAACCTCTATAATTTGCTCCAACTCTTTTGTATTTGGGGTGCCTTTGTATTGTTCAATAATGCAACAAAGCTGTAAACATAATTTGATGATGTTGTCTAGAATTCTTGATACATATCCAATATCCAAAAAATATTGAGAAATCAATGCCGATAAATATCTGCAGGATGACAGGACAACAACTGCATCAGAATTCATACTTAACATATCCTTCTAACAATGAATACAAATGAAAAATAGGCTACTTAAATTCTCAATAGAGATTAGAAAATAAGACATAAGATACAAACTATATGGTATCCATGGAAGATGTGAAATGAAACGTCCAAGATAAGAAAGAGAAAGGATAAAACCATACTAACAACAACAAAAGACGAATGAAGTAGGATAGGTAAAATTGATTTATAGTATATGAGGAAATTATAGTTTGTGACCCTCATAGCCCACAGAGATGAACCACAAGATTGGAATGCCTCCAACATCCTTCATCCAACACCGGGGTGTAATACCCCATTTCGCAACCCATGTCCTACACATAATCTAATGTGTAAATATTTGTGCATGCATGGGTATTTTGTTTGGATGTCAAGCTAGGTCAGATTTGTATAGACCATCATAGATCCATCTTAAATCCGTATCTATCAAGTACCAAGAGGAATACAATTTCTCGAGGTGTAATTTTTTTTATATTAAATTTTGTTCATGTCCAAAAAAAAAATTCACAAGAAATTGGATCCCTCTTGGTGCTTCATAGATGCGGGCTTAAGATGGATCTATGTATCAGGTATTGGTGGAGCTGGTGCTTTGTTTTTTGGGACTCTTCTTTTCATTTGTTGCTACACTATGAGGCTAGTAAAGGGGCAAGCAGAGCAGAAGTCTACATTGAGACTGTGGAAAACAGCTGAGAATGGAGGAATTAAACAATTTCAAGGTTATGGAGATTCAAAGTTTATCATAGATTGGGCTAATCATTTGTCCAACATCGAGAATATGGGCCTGCATGAACCAAGTTCAAGAGGTCAGAAAACGTTTTGAAACCATAGTAATAGTCCTTTTTCGACACATTTACCAAGATTTCAACTCAATGGCAGACATGTTTCTAAATATACTTTGTTGTTACAGAAGGATACCTAAAACAAACAAGAATTTAGAAAAGTCACTCTCCTATATGATATAGAAAAGACTTGTACTAACAACTCTTCTTTTCATTTGTTGCTAAACTATGAGGCTAGTAATGGGGCAAGCAGGAAAGAAGTCTACATTGAGACTGTGGAAAATAGCTGAGAATGGAGGTATTAAACAATTTCAAGGTTATGGAGATTCAAAGTTTATCATAGATTGGGCTAATCATCTGTCCAGCATCAAGAATCTAGGCCTGCATGAACCAAGTTCAAGAGGTCAAAAATTATTTTGAAACCATAATAATAATCCTTTTTCGATACATTTACCAAGATTTCAACTCAATGGCAGAAAATCTTTCTAAATATACTTTGTTGTTACAGAAGGGTACCTAAACCAAACAAGAATTTAGAAAAGTCACTTCCTATCTGATTCAGAAAAGACTTGTACTAACAACCACTTATTCGAAGATTAGCTCAGAGTCATAGGTGAGGGATGTAGACACTGGTTATGCTCAGAGTCATAGCCGAGGGATGTAGACACTGGTCTTGTTGTATTGCTGGTTTAGATATTAGGACTCTTTTGATGATTCTATATTGATGACAAATTGATTATCCTAGAGAATACGTAAAGAAGACTTTTAATAGTTTTCTTAAATTTCTTTGTTTTTTAATGATGGACAAAAAAATAGTATCCATCACACTTGAGTCCTTGTAGGACTAGTCAAATGTATATTTTTATTTATTCCTTGGGAATATCAAATATAGTGATTTTAAAACAAATCTCAGAGAACAAAGAAATCATGGATCTGATATAAATCTTGTCCCTTCATTGAAGTTTCATGATCTTAATCAACAATTGTATTTTCATTTAAACAAAAAAACATGTGTATTCATTCACCTATTTGTCTTAACAAGGAATAAAATTGCATAAATTTAGCAGATCATGTTATTAGCTACAAGGTTCCCCTATACAATATCTCTATTTGGTATAAGATACACAAAAATACTAGTGATCTCTTCATTTGATTATGCAACTTGAGGGTAAAAAGGAAATAAATTCCATAAATAAACAAGTGCATATGTGAGAGCTCTCACATTTAATACCGGAGTTCATAGATGATTTGGCCCTCCTTATTTAGACTGAATTATGATCGAAACTTTCAGCAATTTTCAAAGATGTGCAACTCAAATCAGTGATTCTCGGCATGGAAGAGCTTGTTGGATATACATATTTTTGGTTTCTATCAGATCGAAGACTTTATTGTTTTGGTGATCTGGCTGTAAACCTGTGTATGGGATTTTGGGACCACATATGGGACAAACTGTTTGAGTTGAAAATAAGTATTTTGAAAAGGCTTAGAAACAAGCCTCTTCTACAGAATGTGTTTTTGTTATCTATTAATAAAATTAAGCCTTTTTCACTGGAAAAAGAGAGTTCACACATTTAAATTCCACACAAATAAAAAGAAACCCTTCCACATTTTAGATAAAACTATAGCCTAGCATGCATCAGCTAAAGCTGTGCTCAGGAATCAGAGAAAATTGACATGGGAATTACAACATCAGAGTCTTTTGTCAGAGATACACTTTCTTGCATTTCATGTATGACAAGGTATCCTTTTTCCACCAAAAAATATCCTTCCAGGTATGACAATGAAACAGAGTAAACAAATCACCCTAGAATTGAGTTGTAAGAACTACTGAGAAGGTATGGCCCGCACAAAAAAATTTAACATTATTTGTATGGCCTACTATACAAATAGCATAGATCCATCCTAAATGTAGATCTATGAAGCACTGAGAGGCATCCAGTTTCTTGAGGAGTCATTGTTTTAATGACATTTTATTTGGTTTTACATTTTGATTTTTTGAGCGGATATGTTTTTTTTTGTTTTTTTTTGGTTTTCATTTTTATCTTATGAGCCTTTTTATCTTATTAATTTTTAACTAATTACTAATTAACTAACTAATTACTTTTTATTTTTTGTCCATAACATTACTTATTGTACAAACCTGCCTCCAAATCATTAATCTTAGTCCAAATCATTAATGTAGTAAATACACTTTATTGGACTCAGCTAAATATAAGACCTTTCATTTTTCCTAAAGTAAATTACAAAATAGAATTATCTAAAACCACTTTCAGCACATTCACATTTAACCTCTATGGAAGTTCATGTCCAAGATTTATTCCTCAAGTGGGAGTTGAACCTTCTCCACAACAATACAAGCACAACCACCTCACTACAATTATGCCTCTTAGCATGAAGGAACTTGAACATTAACCTAATGGTAGCTACTTTGTATGCAATGCTGGTAAAAAATATTGATGATGATGCAGAAACACAAAGGAAGGTTGGTACATGACCTTATTAGAAAAGGGTTGACCCTGAAGCCAATCAAGACTATTCATATCCTTACTTTCAAAGGATTGAATATAACGCCTTCAACAACCATAGTTTGTTGTCTAAGATTTAATGAACATACAATATTATTTATAGTCTGACTTGCATTTTCCATGCCCTGTGATCTATTATAGGAATTTAGCCATGAATTTAGTCTAAGAGTCTATTCTTTGCAGAAATTTGATAGTGGTGGCCAACAGTGGATATTCAAAAGAAAAATTCCTCCGTTTACAGTGTCAATTTACAGATTTTCAACTTTCTCAGTATTCACCTTCAGTTTCAAATTTTTGTATTTTTACTTTCAATCTTCATTCCAATTTCGCATCACATTATATTTCATGTTTGAAGTTTTTTTATGATTCATGTAAGTTTCAATTCTTTGTTATTATTAGTTTTTTAGTCATATGTATAAAATTTGTTGGTTGAAGTATCTGCACGTCGCCCTCCCCACTAATTTCAAAAAGTGGATCCCACAAGGCCCCCCACCATAGAAACTTAATTCACAAGTCATTTCTGCAATGTAGGGTTGTAAGATTAAGGGGCCAAACTTTTCAAAACTAAAACTGTGACAACCCAGGATCAAACTGACAACCCGACTAAAAAAGACAAATTTTATACCTAAAAATTCCTTCCTTGTTCAAGAATTGGAATTACCTTGTGAAGAAGACTTTTCTGTTGTGAGAAGAGGGCCATGGATAGAGGGTGAGTAAGGATCCGAGGACACATCAGTTCGAATCTCCTCCCCTATCACCATCGCATCCACTTCAACACTCGTAGGCTACTTAGGCGAGAGCCCACGTATTGGTCCTCTGCCCATTCCGCTGGATGACCTTCTGAAAATATCAACCAATTGCCATTCATTCACATATACATACTTCAAGATTCAAATCTCCGCATAAAATTGACAATAAACAAGAATATTAAAAGCAAATGCCTTAAATTTGAAAGAGTTCATAGTTTGAGAAAATCACGCGCAGAAGGGTAATGGTAAGGCCTGAGAAGGGGCTCAGTGATCGATGTTGATATGTCAGTCATGAACAGATGGACCCCTTCTTCCACACCCACACCTTCCTCTAATCCTCTTTCTACAATTTAACTCTCTTACGGGTGTAGTGATCGATCATCAGATTTAACATATTAAATCAATTTCAACCTAAATAATCTTTCTTATTCTTATATGAATTTGCACAGACCAAGAAGGGAGCCCAAAATAACTCCATTGTATAGTTATAATCCTGCAACATTTTGCCATAAATTAGGTTCTTTATTACTTAAATTTCTATTCAGCCTATGGAAATAAAATGAAAAGTTGTTTTTGTTAAAAAGCTTGCCTTAGCTAGAAAAGTAGTTATGGCACCTTTGGATATGAATTTCTTTCTCTTTTCAGGCATTATAGTTCTCAGAATGCATACTAAGGATTCCCATTGATTACGATTGATAGAGTACCCTATGAACATGAGTCTCTTTCCCTTTAGTCTCTCAAACATGTCTGTAGCATTCAACCTTCAAGGAAAGACAAGTGCTAATTTGAGAGGCATTTCATGAATATAGTGTTCATAGAATTCATAAATGTAAAAAGTAGTTTTGCATACCTGGGAATATCACAATCTCTAGGTTTCCATCTCCATTATGTATATCCTGATTTCAGGCACCCGTTCCCTTTGCAGTTAAATGCGCCGCTCATATAAGAGCATTCTCCAGAAAGATAAAGAGGATATGCATCATCACTAACCCATTTCTCGGAATATATATCACACTAGACTAGTGGGTTTTCTTTCTTTTTCAGTGTATATACTTTACCATAAGTACTGTCAACTACTACACCAAATTCAGAGATGTTTTGAGATTGATTTACTGGTCGAGATTCTTTCTCCACAACATGCTCTGGATATTGACTCTCCAATTGTCCCTTCTTCGAAGCCAAATTCTCACCACTGTGCTTCTTCTTTAAACTGTTACTATTTTGGTAACCATCCCTATCTACACTAGGGTTATTTCCATGTAGCCAGATTTCTGGAGAAATACTCTTTTTATCTCCATAACTTACTATTTCAGGAGGGGATATGGAGCGAAATTGTCCACAGCTTGGGAGTAACTCGGATGGAAGCTAAAAGTTCTCCTAATCCTGGGATTCTTCACTATTTCTTGACCATCATAAGAGAAATAAATGACAAATGAGACTGATCTTGCATCTACAAGAAGATAAACAATCCTGTTATTTATAATCTGCTTCATACATGTATCTAGGTGACCCATGATAGGTTTTCTAGGAATGACAAAATCATTTATGGCAGAAAGATTCTTCTACAAGAAACATGCAGGCAATTTCAAAGTTTCATTTCTTCAACTTCTCT
Organism: Pseudotsuga menziesii; assembly: GCA_001517045.1. NCBI lineage: Eukaryota > Viridiplantae > Streptophyta > Pinopsida > Pinales > Pinaceae > Pseudotsuga > Pseudotsuga menziesii. The sequence continues at coordinate 155,666 of LPNX010607998.1, forward strand.
GCAAGTTCCAACTTCCCTCTGATGAAGACTGTACGTATAAACACATGCATCAAAATAGCAGAAGTGCGTGACAGCTTCATCACAAGATCTGTGAATATCATCTGACCTCTATTATGAAAATGACACATGGAATGGTAAGCGAAATAGAAGGTTAGATAGGACAGTTTAAAGTGACGAAGCGACGTTTCTTAAATCCTAATTTTGAGTAGTTACTGGAAAAATATTACCTAGTCTTATGGAATCAAAAATCCTGCTAGAGCCTTGTTGGGAAGGTTATTAACAAACTCATTTGTATTTTGGTTGGCTCGTGGAACAATGAGCAGGAGCAGTGATCAAATTTGAATGGTGGGTCTTAATTTCAATTGGAAGGGCATTTATTCTCCGAGCCCTTCAAAGATGAAGAGCAATATAAATAGTTTTATTATCCGAGCCCTTTAAAGATTGAGGGTAATATAAATAGTTGTACTTTATTTGTCAAGTATAAATTAATTAATTTTTTTTTTCAAAAATGCAAAAAAGAAAATATTGTTCATTTAAATTTTTACTATTTTAAAGAATTGAGCACCTTTTAATATCTATACAAAAATATGACATATTTTCAATAAAACTTAATTTAAATGCATTAATTTGACAAATAGGTAACACTAATTTTAGAGTAAGTAACATAACAACTATTCTATAGTATTTTTTTCAAGTTGGAGCACGCTTCATTATACAAAAAAAACCTATTTAGACTATGCATAACCATATTAGGGAATTCACTTGATCTTATGCATAGTGCAAAATGTTGTAACTAGATATAGTCTTAAAGAAAAAATAGAACCATGAGAGAATTACTTACTATTAACTATAAACAAAAGGAAGCCACTAAGCAAAACAAGGCTATAATAAACCTACAACCAATGTATACAACCAAAAACTTAATTCAAACTAGAGAGAGGGTAGCAGTCCAATCCCGAGTGATGTAAGAATGATGGGATTGGGAACCTAAGAAAAAATAATACACAACTAAAAAAACATTAAAAAAATACTACATACCAAGCAAGTTAGCAACGATATCATCTTTGGGGCCGAGGCATCAAATTTTGTTGTTTAATACTTAATGCAACAAAATACATGTATGGGATGGAGGGGCAATGGAATCAAGCCCAAGTCAATTGAAGCCTTGCAACTCACTGCATATCTAAGTCTCAACAATCTTCCTTTTAAAGTGAACTAGAACACCAAAATAAGTTTATTAATGGCATGCTTTGAGAAAGTTCTAGGTGTGAGTAATTAAGATCTCAAGGTTCTAAAATTTGTTGTGTTTTGTACAAGTCCACGATTCGGTGAATTGAAAGTCACGGGTAGGAAATTTAAGTTATTTAATGAAAACAATTAATTTGTCTACCTCTATGTCGAAACCATTTTACATGTTGATGTGGTTCACTACCCTCCTTATTGTCTTACCAAAAGGCATGAGAATGAGGAAGAAGATGTAAAATTTTGGACTTCACCTTCAAAGAGTGCCTTTCATATCACATTGGTAAGGAGTGAAAAGAATATCATGACAATCCAACGTATCAAATCTCAGTTGATAGTATCAATTAAAGACTTATATAGTAAATTTAATATAAGACTTACTTATAGTTGTCTCTAACTCTTTGTGTCTTGACACATTTAATATTTTATGGATGTCTCTGCGCCTTGACCCAATTGATATTATAAGGTGAGGATATGCATGCATAATAATCCTTAGTTATGTCTATGAGATGAGGATTTAAAGAGAATATGATGTAAAGAAAACTAATTTTTATATGTATTTTGGTGGTGACCACCCATGAAAAAAGTTGTGAGAAACCACAAATGTTTGGAAGGACGAAGGGAGATTACATCATGATCATGTCATCCATCAAATTGAAGACTATTCTTAATGAAAAATTTTTTATTTTAAATTTCTTAATAACCATGTGGTGCTTTGGTCCAATTTTTTTTATAGCTCATTGTTTTTCTATATCAAGTGCCTAGTGACACCTCTCTGTACCAATGCATAAATCGACCTCTGCATAATGTGTGATCCTAGAAGCATGCCATTATTTGTAGTTGCATGCATTGAGTGCTATTTATAGTTGTCATGCATCTGTGATATTCATGCATGCAATGAAATCTTGTAGAGGATGGCTTATCAAACTGGCCATTTGAATTTCATTTTGACGAAAAACGAGTGGACATTGGTAGTCAAGTTCACATAGATAGTAGGCACAAAGTTTTAGGCTCGTTTCGGGCCTAGTAGTAGACTAGTAGTTGTTCTTTGTTATTATAGTCGTAATCCCTAACACATTGTCACACTTTAGAGTGCAACCCCAAATGAATTGGGATTCAAAGTCACATCTTGGTGGCCAATGCCTCGTAGTCGTCAGTGATCATTGGTCATCTTGCACAGCTAAACACTGAGGGCATGACATGAGTGAGTGAGTGATTATAATTTATGATATTTCCAATATTTTGATTGATGAGTAGAACTTTATAGCATAAAAATTTCAACATCTTGAGATATTTATATGGATGGATAATTTCAAATGTTTCTCTTCTATTGAAATGTTGATATAAATTATGTCCTTCTTAATTGGAAGGGTGAAATTCAAATATTAATTTTTTTTTGAAGGGCAATTTTAATTTTACACTTCTAGGAAGTGCTAGAGCCCTTTGGAAGGGCTGGGAAGGGTTCAATTTTGAACATTGAGCGCGAGTTTACTACTCAAATTAATGATTATTATATATAAAGGAGAGATGTGAAACAACTTATTTCATTCCTTTTTGTTATATCACTTTAGAAAATCAATTCATTTTTTTAATGGTATAGGAACAAACTATTCCTTTGTAACAAGATAAATATTCCAAAGTGATAAGTTTTTAATTAAACTTACTTAACATGTTTTTAACTTTTTGCACTAAAATAAAAAAAAGTTACAAAACTAATAATCAGTGTTTAAGACACACATATCTACACCATTTGTGAATTTCTTTTTACAAAGTTGAAGAATAAAAACAAAGTTACAAAATTAATCAAGGTTTACGCCGGATATATATACACCATCTGTGAATTCGTTTTTACCAAGTTGAATATTTTCTTATAAATGTAAAATGGAACATGAGATTGCATGACTGATTTATATGAAGAGATTGATGGGTTTGGTCAATATAGTAAACTTTTTGAAAATGCAAAGAACTATAGCATATGTTTGTTTATGAATGTAAAATTAACCATGGGATTGTATGAGCGATTTATATGAAGAAATTGATGGGTTTGGTCAATATAACAAACATATCTTTTTCCATCATTTACTTTATTCTTATATATATAATGAGTAATGGTATATTTTGTAATATTTGTATTTTATATTGTTTGGGAGTTTCAAAAAGTTTCACTTATAGACCATAAATTACTGGTATAATATTAGATTGGGTATTTATTGTTAGCTCTAGAGAACTCCATCTCAAAAACTATACCAACCTTGAAGATACAAAGCATGAAAAAATTAAAGTGAATGTGCTTGTGAGGGGGATATAATACCTCATGTTCCTAAGACTCTATCTAGACGAACATATATTCTTATGAATCAACAACCCCTTTTCCTAGTTCATCAAACATAGAGTTGTTTTCTATGAAAACATATGCGATGTAGGAAACTTTTGTGAAAGGGGTCATAATTTCAGTTATTTAATGAATTGCAACCTTTGGGAAGACAATTGGAAGACCCCATTTATCCATTACATAACTTTTTAAAGTCCAAAAATTGCAATTTTCCATTGTTGGAGTAACAATAAAAAATGACTAACATAAATGACTAATTCATATTCTTCTAACTAGTCATTTTTTTATGTCGTGACTAAATTAGTCATTTATGTTAGTCATTTTTAACTCTATCACTTATTATCTAGTCATATTTGCTATATGGTGACTAAATTTGTCGTTAATTTTAGTCGTTTATAGTTCACTCAATCAAAATTGCTCATATTTAGTAGTAAATCACTTGAAAAACTAGTGGTGACAAGAATTTTTAGTCATGTAGTAGCTAATTTCTCATTTTGTACTAGTGTTATAAGTGCCATCCTTATCATGATTTAGGCATTTATATGCATGTGTTTTGTATGTAAATCTGTCAGCCTGATGAGTTCTTCATCCCTACACCTTATTGTCAACTTCTGAGCAATAATAACTAAAAGCCTTGTAAATGAGTTATTTTTATGCATGTCTTGATAGTGGAAAGGTTATATAGGTCAGCTGACTTGATCCATATCAGAAAACCCTAAAAACATTTTAAGTTGCCAGGCATCCTTGAGCTACAACCTAGAGGAGTTTCTTGGAGTGATAACACAATGTAAACATGTAGGTTGATCTTTTGATTCACATAATATTTGAGGCCATAATCCACTGTACGTCTTACGTACCTCATAACATGCTATACTGCTATCAGGTGAACATGTCTCGGATCCGTTAGGAACTGGATCAGGGTGTTCACCACAAAACATATGTCTGGTCGCGTATTCGTCAAATACATCAATGGGCCAATAATTTTATGATATATCATGGAATTAGCCTTCCTGGATAAAGCATTACTTAGAAGCTTCAAGTTATATTCCATAGCTATGGCCATAGACTTGCAGTCCAACATTTGAAATATCTTCAAAATCTCCACTACATACTTTGCCTACACAAGATATATTACATATTAACGCTGCCACACCTTTATCCCTAAGAAGTAGTGCATCATACCTAGGTGTTTCATCTCAAAATATGTAGAAAGTCTCCTACTTGTATCTATAATGAGTTCTTCATCACCTATTAGAAACAATTCATTGACATATAATAGAAATATCATTGGTATTTCATATTCCACCTTGAAGTAGAGGTTGGAATATTATTTAATCTTGGTAAAGAAAAAGCTCATCAGTAATTTATCCATCCTACCATACGATGTCCTCGGTGCTTGTTTCAATCCATACAAGACATTCTTCAATTTTCACACATGGGTCTTCCTATCATGCCTCTCAAATCTTAGCGGTTGTTCCATGTACACTTCCTCCTCAACTACACCATTCAAGAAGGATATATTGACATCCATCTAGTGCACTTTCCATTCATAACTTCTTCCAAAGAAAGTATGGTCCTTATGGAAGTGTACCTCACAATAGGTGCAAATGTCTCTTCATAGTCTATGCCTTCTTTCTGTGAAAAGTCTCATGCTACGAATATTTCCTTATCTATCTTGAAGCTTCCATATGCATCATTATTGATCTTGTATATCCACTTTGAAGTCATGACAGACTTCTTCTCTTACCTCGGAACAACCTCCTAGACATCATTCTTCATGATTTATTGATATTCCTTGATCATCACATTCTTTCACTCTTTCTTTTCTATAGCCTCTTCATAGGTGGAAAGTTCTTTGTCAATGATGTCACTCTTCAAGGACACATAGTTATTGTAGGTATTTTCCCTTTTTTCTCTCTCTATGTATTCCTTCTGGAGCACCATACCTTTCATATTCTCGTGAGATATCCCATGCCCATGCTAGTTTTATCTTGTGGGAGTCCTTCTCAACAAATGTCTCTACTGGATCTTATGGTTCTGTCATGTCGTGATCTTCAAGGTCTTCTAGAATGGCTTCTCCAATTTCCATTTATCGAAATCTCTGCTCTTCAGGTTCCTTGACTTCCTGGAAAGGAATCCACCTAGATATGATGTACGTCAAGTCCTGATCAAAGGTTACATATCTACTAATATCGATAATCTTGAATCTTGGGAAGTATATTCGGTAGGCCTTTGGTGTATCATTGTATATTATGAATATACCCTTCATCTAAGAAGGATCAAGAATTGTCCTTTTATCCTTTTATACATGTATGTACATTGGGAAACCAAATATTCTTAGATGGTTGACTTCATATTTCACTCCATAGAAATCCTCTTTAGGAGTCTTGTTGTCAAGTACTCTATGAGGACTGTAGTTCTGTACATACATAGATGTTCTTGTTGCCTCCACTAAAAGTTACATTGGAATATCCTGGTCAGGAAAGATTTCTTTTGTTGCTCCCATTATAGTTCAGTTAAGTCGTTTTGCAATCTCATTTTGCTGAGGATTGTAAGGATTTATGAACTCCCTCTTGATCCGAAGTTCTCCACAGAGTTATTTGAATTCTTCCGAAGTGAACTCGCCGCCACTATCTGACTATAGAATTTTAATATTCCTATATGTCTAGTTCTCGACTAAGGCCTTCACTTTTCTCTTTCAAGAAATATATCCAAGTCTTATGTGAGAAATCATCTATAAAGGACACATACTACACACACCCGCTTAATGAGCTAGAAGACATGGATCCACATACATTTGAGTGTACTATCTCCAATATTACTTTGGCCTTCCTTTCACTACTGGGAAATGTCTTCCTTGAATTCTTTCCTTTTGCACATCCTTTGTAGATTCCCTCATGTTTTTCCTAGATCTCGTGCAATCCTGAAACTACTTTGCTTGCCATTGGTAGTGATCTATAGTGCACATGTGAAATCCTTTTGTGCCACAGTTCATTTGGTTCAATTGACTAATGAACCAATGCTTGTTCAGGTTTTCCCTTCAACTTGTACAAGCCTCTGCCTTCTTCTCCAATCACTGTTACATCTTCTATTTTATTTCCTCTAGACCACATCAGAACTTATCCATCAAAAAATGAAAACCTAATTCCTTTTTCATCTAATGCAGATATGGAGAGAATATTCTTCTTCAATCTTGGAACATATAGCACATCCTTCATCTTTAAGGATTTCTCGGAGTCAAAATTGTATGAATATTCACCACTCGCTTTTATTGGGCATTGATAATCATCCCTAAGTTTCACCTTGTGAGGTAAATCATGTTTAGACATACTGACGAATGATTCCTTGTATCCCGTAATGTATTTGGATGCTCCACTATCCATGATCCAATCATTCCTTTCATGTATGATAGTGTTGGTAAGTGCTGAGATTGGAACATACTCTTCATCTGAATCATTCTTATCTTGTTTGAATATTTTGTTTGTTGGTTCATCATGTTCGACAATATGAGCATGGTGTACCATTTTATGGATGGGACAATCTCTCTCCAAGTGTCCTTTTTAATCACAAGTATAACATCAAGAATTTTAAATATCTCTTTTGGTCTTCTTTAGTTTCTTGTCCTTCTTCTTGTTGAGATTAAATATCTCCTTCTCGTCTTTCTTCTTCTTGAGTTTCTACCTGGTGTAGACTAAAATAGCTTGATTGTTAGTTTCTCCCATCTTTTCTTCTCTTCTCACAAGTCTGGATTCTTCTTATGCACATTCTTCTCAAAGTCTTCTGAAAGAGATCAACTTATTTGTCGCACAAATCCCTTGAATGAATGAGTCCCACGGTCTAGGGAGACCATTTAGGGTAGTCATTACAATTTCTCCTTCTTCAACATTTTCTACAACTTATTCAATTGTTTCTTTTATTTGAGCAACCCTTCTGAAGTAGGAATGTATAGTCTCGAAGTTCTGTATATTCACATTCTTCCGTTGTTTTCTCAAAGTCATCTTTCGATTAATGTTCTTTCCTTTGAGCATCTTTGTCAAGGAATCATATACTTACTTCGGTATCTTGAATGCAGACACAATAGGGATGAGGTGATCCTTAATATAATCTGCAATGATTCTCTTATCCTTAGCCATGCTTATCTTATGAGTATCCTTTGCCTTATCTCCCTTTGGTTCTGGAACATCTCCAAATATAAACTGACCCAAGTAATTTTCTTCAAGGATCAAGGACATACTCTACTTTCATTCCCGAACGTTATTAGACCCTCCAAGATTTTCCTCAAGCTGATTATGGTGAGTCATATTTAAAAAATGAGAACCTCAAATAAAAATAGTAAAGATTTGGATCTTACCGATCTAAGATGTCCGACCAGGTTCCGGAGCAGGACGACCTAGGGTCTATTAGAGAAACCCTAATTTCTCAAACTTGGAGTTTGGAAATTTTGTTTGGAAAGAAATATGTACCTCCTTGAGGCAATTTTCTCATCTATGTCACTTTCTAAAAACTGAGGTGAGAAGCCCATGATACTAGATTCCCTAGTTCCGATAGGCAGTAGTTGCAGCTAAAAATTGAAACTTCTCTGATTTAGAAATTGCTACCACCAAAGTATGCACCCTAGTGAGGTGAGTTGGACTAGCCCTCTTTGCTTTATGATCTATGTAGATAACACCTTCAACTAGGATTCCCTAGTTCACGTATCTACATAGTTGCTTCTTTTAGAGAGGCTCTGATACCATGTTAGTTTTTAATAAGATCTGACTAAATTATCTAGGATTTTTTTCTAAAGAATAACAGGTACAAAAAATATGCATAAGATATGAAATATACATGAGATACAAAAATTTTCACCGGGGGAACCATAAAGGATAAATACATGAAAACTTCTTGAGAATAGTAAGATGACCAAAGTAGTAATAAGAAGTATTCAACAACTATCTATCTCTCCTCCTCTAACTCTCTCTTTCACTCATGCTCACTTGAGAGTGTGTGAGGTGTGTATAAATGGGGGAGAGATCCTCCCTATTTATACACTTTCAAGTCACTGACCAAATATAACATTCTATCCTACATTTCATCTCAAGTCACTGACCAAATATAACTTTCAAGTCACTTCTCCTAGAGAGACTAAAAGTACATATTACATGATGTTACACTGGGAACTATTTCCCTGACTTACAATAGAGGTTCTACCTCAAGGCCTAGATGTAATTTAGACATCCCATAAAGGGGTAACACATATCCCCAATGGGGGAACAACAACATACAATAATAATATGCATCATAATATCTTCCAAATTTACAAATACGTCAATAGTATTTGAGAAAAGCATTGAAGAAATCATCGAGTTGAAGCAATCTTATTAGTAATTTCTATTCTCTTTATTTCCATTTGAGGTTCTCATTATTATCATGATGAAAAATAACACCTAGTTCAAGAGGACAATCTTGAAGGATATGAGAAATTTTAGGCATGGAAGTATAGAGTATATCTCATATAGAAGAGCATGACTTGCCATAACACTAGTACAAAATGAGAAATTAGTGACTATGTGACTAAAAAGTATAGTCACCATAGGCTTTTCAAGTGATTTACTACTAAATATGAGCAATTTTGATTGACCCAACTATAAATGACGAAAATTAATGACTAATTTAGTCACCAATTAACAAATATGACTAAATAATAAGTGACAGAGTTAAAAATGACTAACATAAACGACCAATTTAGTCACGACATAAAAAAATGATTAGCTAGAAGAATATGATTTAGTCATTTATGTTAGTCATTTTTAATTGTGTCATGGAAAATTGTAATTTTGACATTGAAGTGTAAATTTTGTAAATTGTTTACCTTCTATCTGTAATATTGGTGCCATGCACCTCAATTTTTAGAGATCCGACAAAGCAATTGGACAAATTTTCTCTTGAACATGTTTATCCCTACTGTACCATTGAAGCAAACCGTTAAGCGCGCGCCAAAGGAAAATTAGGTTCCTACAATTATGAATTAGGTAAAACCAGTACCATGTTGATCCCTTGTGTCACTTGACAACATTTTCTTCTTCTAAGACATCTAATGCAAAGGCCAAGTCAAGTTTTAGGGATTTGTGATTTCCCGCTCCATGCATTGTCATGTCTTGTTTTTTATACCATTCCATTTTGTTCATCACACTGGCTATGCACGTATATCGTTTGAAAAAAACCATCATCGTTTGACCCTTTTGATAGTGGCTTGAAGTTGCAACATGCAAGAGTCTTTTACAACTTATTAGTGAAATTCACCAAGTTTTCATCCTCCATTAATTTGTTGGTTTTACATGTTTTCTATTCCTCTCATCATAACTCTACTCAGAATGTCCAAAATTTTACCTAAGCACCTCTTTGTAGAAAACATTGATGGCCTTTATTTTAAAGAAAAAAAGAACCCTAGCACTCCCTTACCATGTGTACAACACCAATGCATCGATAAATCTTGTTTCGAATTATGAAATCTCCATGCTCAGTCACCAAGTATACCTTCCTCTCTCTGTAGGTGAAACCTGAATGACTCTAGTCCCTAGAATTTGAAGGTGGTGGTGTTGTTGCTACCATGATTGTGTCGAGATCACTCTCCATAAATTACAGTTAATTTTCACATTATCCTAGTAGGTTCAAGCATTCATATAGTAGGTCTATTAAATATCCATCCACCTCATACCTTGTCCTAGTATAAATTCTCATCCTGTCACCACTGATCTGTTTGTTTTGTCGTGTTGTCACACCATCTTGGGAGTTGATTTATAGTATTATAATATATATATAATTAATATATAATATACAATATGCTAATATATAAATAATTTGTAGATACTAACCTCAAATATATAAAAACAATTTGTAGATACCAACCTCAAATATTTTATGATTTTAGACTACAATGGGAAAATTAATTTTAGGTTGATTCATCATTTCGCACATCATCATTACTGTCACCGTAAAATATCCTACAAAGATAATGAACATGTTAAATATACACCATATAATTCATGTCTTCAATTTATGTTAGTCTCACAACCATTGGGCCATAGCATTAAGTAGGACCAATTACAACCTAAACGTACATTCTTTTTTTATTTAATTTGAAAGTGAGTTTTATACAGTTTATTGAAAAATGTTTGCATCATATGGTTTGACAGTACTTATAGAATTCCATACATTTACACAAAATTTCTTCTTAGATATATCTTAATTCAAAGTGTAGAGGCAAAATTCACTAGTTTAAGTAAGAGAATCCACCAAATTACAAGGTAGAGAATTCACCACTATTGGATATGTACCTATTTTGCATTGTCATTATTAGGCCGAAGGCCTTCTTTCTCCAAGGTCAGGTTTGAAAAACCTTGTAACTCTTTTCGTCGTCCATTGATAAAATAAAATCGTGACACATATGATGTATTGGACTTGGAAGGGTACAACTGAAAGGCATTGGTTTGAGCTACATTCATCAAAGCCCCATTAATTTATCAAAAATTTGTATAGGATCATGTACAAATCTAATGTTTAGTAGGTTGCAGGAATCGAGGAGTGAGCGAAAAACAAACTTCGTTATTTGTGGTTTTGAGAAATGCAATGTACATGCTGCACAAGCGTGTGGTGGGAGTTGGGACAACCCTTGGACTATAAAAGGCTTGGGAAAGGTTCCATACCTTTATTTAGAACCCGTGAACAATTGATCCGTTCGAAGTAGGGTTTGGGCCTAAGGGGGCACCAGCAACGCTCAAATCTGTAAACTTCGCTCGCATTTGATTTTCTTTTGGCAACATTTTTCCTACAGAATTTGTTCTGGTGAGTTGGGTTTCATTCTTCTTGACCTCTCCTTCATTTCTTTGTTTTAATTGCCATGCTATGGGAATTTATCACAGGGACAAGAGAAATTTCTGTGATAATTTATTGGAGAAGACCATTATCGAGGTTTTAGTTAATAAACACAATATTAAAACAAAGATAAAGTACAGATTTATATTCTTAGTCGGCGTGTGTGTGTATATACTTCATTGGGGAGATAAGGGATCCAAAGAAGTGATGTTTTGGTGAATCCCATAGGAGAAACAAAAGGATTTTGCAGATGAATTCGATGACCCCCCAACAGAGAAGAACAGAAGCAACCTCAGATGAGAGAGCACACATAGACACTGTTAGAAGGACACAGAAAGAGAAATAGAAAAGAAGAGTTGCACGCAGAGAAACGGAAAAGAAGAGCCATCCCAAGTAGAGACAAATACTGGAAAAAGAAAGAGCAGTTAATAGTAGAAAGCCTAGCCAACGGAGAAGATTTCAATCCTCTCCAACATGTAAGAATCTCGTTCTAACCCGACAAGCAAAGTAAAGAGGATATTCTATTCTATGCCCTAGCAAAACTTTCAGAAGTAGAATGTCCAATGTGTGAAATGCTTTGAATGCATCAAAGGAGGTATTTATTTAAAATCTTGAAATTTAGAAGTTTAATTTTTTATAGAATTTTCACTTCGTGTGAAGAGTTTCAGATTTTGCTAAAGAATCTAAAAGCAAGCAAAATTTTGAAGTTATTTTGATATTAGGGAATAAAATGAAATCTTTCCTATTTAAGTTCTAATTCAAATGGAAAATGCAAGAAATACTAGATATTTTACTAAAAGATAAAGTATACTATTAATATACATATAAATAATTTTTTTACTTGTCTAATATGTGTTAAGTTATCAAATTATCAATCTAACTTAAAAAGCTTAAATACATTTCCTCACAAACAAAGGTTCTAGACCTAGAGAGGTTTGGACATAATATGCATAAATTAACAAGGAGCTAAACCCAATATATATATTATGGCACTCCAAATAAACCATGAAAAGTATTTTATAAAATACAATAGGGTGAACGAAAACACCTATACCCATACGTAAATGACCTAAATAAGAAGAATGTTTTTTCATCATTTAATTAGTCAAAACTAGAAAAAAACACTAACTACATACAAAGAGAGTAGTCAAAACTCATATTTTACTCAATATGCCTGAAAAAGAAAAAAATCTATTACTAAGTAGCATAGATAACAACTTCATTTGCACATCACATAAATTACCATAGAGTGTGAAGTGTGAACATGTTGAAATTTAGCATTTATTTTTGTTTCTCTAACCTTTCAATATAAATATACAATAACATTTTACTATTCATTTTGTTATGTTTGGTTCATTTCTCTATGTTCTTACAAACTAAGAGAAGCTTGTGTACAAATATTATTGTAAATATAAATTTACAGTGTTCATATTTATGACTTTAAGTAACATTGTAAAAGCATTTCTTGGTTGGTTTGTAGTTTATTTAGATATTATTTTTCAAAGGAGAAGTGTTTTTCTTAAGTTAGTTTGTTCATTGAGCACTTATTCTTGGATGAGATATTGCTCTTCAATTCAATTTATATATATATTCAATTTTTATTCCTCCTTTTATTATAGTTTTGGGACAATAGCTAGTTTTAATGGAAGGTTACATGTTCAAAGTGATTTGGATTTCTTTGCTCCATTATTCTTGGATGAGATATTGCTCTTCAATTCAATTTATATATATATTCAATTTTTCATCCACCTTTTATTATAGTTTTGGGACAATTGCTAGTTTTAATGGAAGGTTACATGTTCAAAGTCATTTAGATATCCATTTCGTGTTCACATTGCTTCGTAGTCACATTGGCTCAAGAAATTTGGTGGGTATGGATATCCATTTCATGGTCACATTAGCTTGTGGCTGTAGCAAGTTAATTTGGCCGGTATGAGCTCAAATCATCCCTATGCTCCGCAAAAGGATTCCCAATGAGCCTTCTAAAAATTGCTTGGAAATGGCCCCATATCATTCCTCAAGTGGGTTTTTATGTTCTTATAAACATCCAGGTTTTTGTGTTCTTTAGCAATGCCCTCAATTTGATTTCCTCTCTGGGTTTCAGCTTCCCATCGTCAGTTCCTTTGCCTAGTTTTTACAGAGGATACATGTAGCTGAGTGAGTAGTCATGGCAGAGTTCTTGGACATAGGATTGTTTTATCTCTGCACAAAGTAATAGTTGGGTCTCTGTGGTAGAGGAATTGAGGACTTCATTCCCTTCATATTGTGTCTCAGAATCATATTCTTGGTTATATGAATGGAGAGGAATACGGTTAGCATTGTGGGTTTTTAATACAATGCAGCAGCATTGCTTGATGCGCCCTCCCAAAGACTATAAGATTCCCCTCATGTTTTCTTCTGGAAGGGATTCCATATAGACTGCAATGTCAAGGTCACTAAAGAATAGTTTATTTCCTCTAGATGTCTTACTAAGAGGTATGTTACTATGTTCTCTAGTCTATACCCACTTCTCGTCATCTTAGTTCTTGTCCTTTAAGTTATGTTTTATGCTTATAGATTGACTGGGAATGGGGTCTATGGTTTTAGCCATTAGGAGTTTAGGGTTTTGGGAGTTTGTCATTAAATTCTTATTTCTTTTAGGGGATATATGGGTAAAAATAGTAGTAGATGTTTCAGGATCCCAATACTTTTGACAACTACCCAATACTTTTCACAGTAGTACAATAGAGCAGTTTTACAACTCTTGAAGATTCATCCACACGTCCTCCTACTCCTTACACATATAAAAAGACATATAGTTCCTCTCGAGTAAACTGTAGAGCGTATCAATCTGAACTTCAGGTTATATTCATATAAATCCACTCTACCAGCAGGCCGTGCCGCTGAGGAAGCTGAAAAGGCCAAGAATATTAACCACTATCAGTAGAATCAAGTAAGAGTAAAACGATGAAAGTAAAATGGGAGACATAATGAAGGGAGCAATTGTAGTATCCTTGAAAGGGAATTTGCCTAATATATATAGACAATAGTCAAAATTAGCTTGCAACTACCAAATAAATTGACCACTCAATTATATATGGATAGTTGATTGGCTGTAGATTTGAAAAAAACACAGCAAGTGAAGAAAAAGACAATCAGAACCTTGTTTTTGTTATCTTTCCTTCATTTATGAAGATCCTATGTAAGTTTCTCCCTTAAAGGAGCATGATCACAATTCTCTCCTTTCACAATATTCGGCAAAGAGAGATGTCTTTCCCTATCACCTTGGTGGGGAAGGCTCGGCAAGGGATTCAGTTTAAACATTGTATAATTTGTCCACAACAATTGCCACAATCTAGTTTCTTGAAATAAATTGTATAATTCTTGGATTACTTACATATGTTCTACAATTCAATGGAATTGCAGACCTTCCACTGAAATGTTAGGAAAATTCATAGTTTTGTAAAATATATGCTAATATAGGTAAACAATGAACCTAAAAATGGCCTTTAATGTACCTCTTCCTTTACTCATCTTCTCATTGCTCCAGTAAAAGATAACCATGATAGAGAACAGACTTTGTACTGAGATTCTAGGAAGATTTGATGTTTTGGCTGTCTATATGGTTTCTGTCTTTTTTGGTAAAATAAATGCTAATAGTTGTAGGTAAGAAATGAAAATAATTTTTATCTCTATTTTATCTCCTCCTAAACTCTTGACTTGTCATTGCTTCAATGGAAGATAACTACGATAGAGTGTTTTCTACAATATGAATGATTGCTCCACCTTTCTCTTTCAGACTAGAGTAGAAATAAAGATAGAAATGATTTATCATCATATAAGAGGCTAAATATCCCATGAGAATGTATTGAATATATTGAATATTGAAAGAAATAAACTGAAGTCAACATAGATTGAAGATTGAAAGAAATATATTTGATTTTGTTATCTTAGGTGCCTTGAGAAATCTCTCATGTGGATGTTTATCTGTATTCCTTTTAAGTTTTAATCAGTTACTTGATTTGAAATTTTACTGGATAACATCTGATATTCAGTTGTTCCTTTGCATCTTGAAAATATTTTTGGATTCTTCCTTTGACATATTAAAATTTAAAACTAAAACATATATAACAAGCGCAATATGAGTATCATATGGACAAACTTATATACTTTCTTTATTCAATGTATTCTCTAAAATATATGGATAGAATTTATTTATTCAATGTATTCTATGGAATATATGGATGGAGGGATGCTCAACAACCAACCACCACAATAGAAGCTGGTAACCCAACAAAGCTAAACCTGACTTGCACCTTATCTAAACTAGATCATAGTACCGCACAACGAACTCCACTTTGAAACCCTCCATTATAACTAATGGAGCTAACCCACTAGACTTCTTAATCTTGGTGACTTTTCACATCTATAACAAGTTTTTTAAGGATTGACGCTCCTTGAATTTTTGGTTTTGTGCATGTGGTGTTCTTAATTCGGACTCAACAATTTCGTTGTCTCTTTTCATGGATGACATCTTCTCCCAAAAATTAACTCTGGAGAAAATGCATAAGAGAAAGCGAATTTTATTCTACCCACATTGATTAAACCTTCAATATGTTGAGAAAATATTAAGAAGCTGACAACAAATGAAGAATCCCTTGGTGTGAATTCTGTTTATCAAAAATCCTGCTATACACTTGAAATATGTATTGCAAATTTTTGAATCTTCATCCCAAAACTTCCTCAAGCTTGAGAATGGCTACGATGTACATTCCAAAGAAGAAATTTATCTTGCAGATGGATTTCTAGTGTGTTTACATGATGTTATCACTCATGATGCATTATCTTTGTACCATGTTGAAGACCCTGTGCAGTAGGTTGTGTTGTGGACAATTTTTGTCTTCATGTCCATTAGTTCCATCTTTTGATGCCTATTTTCTCATAGAGCATCATCTTTTGGAGACATCACTTCATATTTGGAGGCATGATGGCATGCACAACTTGTTTTCACCTTTGGAGCTTTCATGGACATAGTTTCATGCATGGTTATTCACTTGGGGGACATATCACATATCACTAGGCACAATTACTTATGTGGAGGCATGCCACATCACCAGGTTATGTATTTGATTGAGTTCGTTGCTCCTTTGGTTTCCAATGGATATCATATTTCCATATTACATAGATTGAGAGGCTTGATTGATATAGTTCTTGAGGAGAGGAGCTTCCTTCGGTTTGAACCACCTCTACTCTGACCCATGGCCCATGACCCATGACCCAAATCTATCCACTTCCCTCATAAGATTCATCTTAAAAAACCTATCCAAACGCGAGACACCATCATTCCCCAATCCAAATTTGTATTATGTTATATTAATATATAGTATATTAGTGATATTATATAGTATATAGTATAGTATATTAGTTCTTTTTATGTTGTTCAATGCTAAGTTGCTAACCTGCTTGCTAACTGTTTTCTCATGCATTTAGCTTGCTTTTTCTTTATAATAGATTTATTTATTTTCCTTACTCTTACCCTGCAGGTTTGGAAGTTGTTGGAGAAATGAATTTGACATCTAGTGTTCAGATTGCATAGTTGTCTCTTAAACATCGTCAGAACAAAAAACAACAGCAGCATATGATCATTTTTATTGGAAGGTTCTTGCAATTAAATATTTACTAATTTAATTTTCATAAACAATTTTTTTTTAACTTTCTCAACATTTCTTCGTTTGTTTCATCCCTGTTAAGTCTGATAAAAGGATTCTTGAGGTGATTGGAAAGAAGTTGAAGAAAAATAATGCAGCGCTTGATATTGTGGATTTTGGACAAGATGATGATGGGAAATTAGAGAATTTGGATGCCCTTCTGGCATCCATGAATATGAATGAGAACAGTCACATCGTTCATGTGCCTGTAGGCCCAAATGTTCTCACAGATGTCCTTATCAAGTACACAATATTTTTTCATATACATTGGAGTGGAATATTATAATGTTACTCATTTAATGTCATACTACTAAAGTCATAACTTTAAGTTCTCTGTTGCAGCTATGCTATCTTTACAGGGGATGGAGAAGCTGTTGTATTAGCAGCTACTGCTGGAGCCTGGAAGTGCGGGAAGTTTTGATTTTGGTGTTGATCCTATTTTGGACATAGAATTGGCTCTTTCTCTTTGTGTTTCAATGGAAGAATAATGAGCAAGACAAGAAGCTATGGCTCGAAGGGCTGCAAAGGAAAAAACTGCTAAAGTTGCAAATGAGGGACTTGAACAAGGTGCAAGTTCCCATGATGGGACGATGGAAGAAACAACCACTGGTGCAATGGTAGAAATGACATAGAAAGGACCTGATCCAATGGTATTCATATTTTTGATATAAGTATTAGAATTTTATTTCTTATCGGTCACACCTCTGTATTGAGGGTTTGTTTCAGGTAAGTTCACGTTTTTAGAACTATCATTAAAAATAAGTTTTACAAGACTGACTCTATCCAATATAACTGTGTATCTAATTGGATGGTAGTAGTTGCATCTTGTGGTTCTGGTAAAGCAATGCTTTCACTGTTGACTTATGCCAATAGAAGTGCCTAATCTAAATCCTTATGACGGTTTAGTTTGTTTGTTGCTTTTAATCTATTTGGATACTTGTAAGATTGCTATTATCGTTTCTCTAAGGAAAAAAATGTTCCTTCATATTTCAAGAAGAATAAAAGTTACATTTTCAAGTGCTATGAGGCATGTAAACAACAAGGAAAACATATCACAACTATCATCATTGCCCTATCTATTGTCAAAAGGAAAATAGCTTCATTGCATCAAATTAAGTTAAAATCCCACCAAGAGGCCCTGTAAAAGTCCATAAAGTCAAAAATAGCTCGGAGAGTCAGAGCCATTAAAAGGAAACAATCTATCACATCATGAATATAACCTGTACCATTAGGAGGAAAAATTAGTTCCTATCATCAAAAATCACATCAGAAAAGAAGGAAATAAAGACTAGCTGAGGAAGGGTTTGGGATCTTGACCCTTGATGATGATTCCCATCCTCTCCATCTTCCACCAGCACCAAGAAATCTTCAGCAACATCAATTTTTGCTTTGAATCCTATCTACTTGCATGCTATGTTCCCAGTAAACATGGATGAAAGGTAAAATACAGAATCTACCCATCAGGAGATTGATTTGATCAAGAACTGGTTGTAGGAATAAGTTATGCATTTCTGATTTTCCTTTTCCCCAATCAATATTCAGCTCAAAATACCCAAAGACCTAGAGACCTGGAGACCTTCCAGCCCCTTCTCCAAATCAATTCTGAGTAGAGGAACCAGAGCTTTCAGCTCTTCCCAGTTGATTGAGTGCATTCCTAGACCAAGTTTGAAAGGGAAAGTGATAGCATCTAAGGTAAACAGAACACACTCAGCACCACATGTCACTGGGTTTCCTTGACTAGCATTGTCAAAAAAACCCCATGGACTAGTTTTGTCAATATACAATAAGTTAATAACCCTATCTATCTTGGACATTTCTCTTTTGGAGACTTCTTGACCTCGTCATAAACATACTTCACTTTGCTAATTCAGTTCTATGATTTTGGTTTAAAAAAAGACATTTATAAAAAAAACTCAAATTTGTTTCAAATTTGGATACTAAATATAAAGATATATTTTCATATTTTCGTAGATGTAGGCTAAGATAGAAATGGTTGAAAAACAATAAACTTTAGTGTTTGTATAGTGGTTGAAAAGCAGTAAATTTTGTGTCTTGTGTACCGTGTTATACACCTGGACACTTGGAACACTCATACCGTGAGTGTTGGACAAGCACAGGACTTGTGTCCTAATTAGGGCATGTGTTATGTGCATGTTTGACAGTCAAGGCATGCATGTTCTCATGTTGGCCATTGGCAAATGTTCGATGTGTTGGAATTAGTCAGTTATTTCAAAGTACCAATGTGTTGATCTTAATGCGCTAGTCCTAGTGTTTAGCACTTTTGATGATGGTGATATTTCCACACCAACAAATGAAACACTTGGACTGTATATGTTGAAGGAGGAGGGAGGAGAGTGTCAATGGTGGTGTGATACTGATGAATTTGATTACAAGATTAAGAGTATGAGCTATGAGATTCTTCTACCCTATTTTTTATTTTTCATTGGAATTCCCATGTATCATATAATCTAATCTATTATGTAATATGGTTTGTTGATATTGAATGAAAAAACTATAGCTCATGGTTATATATGTAGGATCTATGGTGTATTCTTGTGTGTTTGATGAATTGTAGTTCTGTCTTTGAAGTGTTCAATTATTTACACCTTTATGTCTATTTTAATTTTGGAAAATTTTAATGAGTTTTCGTCAATCAACATATGTTCAGCAGATTCAAAGAAGATTACATTTAACCCCATGACATAGATGACTTTCTTTCTATACAACCTCAATTGTTCCTCTCCATCATTTTTATTATTTCTTTATATATTAAAAATATTACTCCATAGTATCATTGTATTTATATATTCGTGTTCTTATTTCATGCTTCAGAGGCTCTTTAGTCTTTATTGTATTTAATATCTTCTAACATGGCATCAACACTAAGGTGTGAAGAATCCCTAGCTGTCGACTGATCATGCTTGAAGCTTGTTAGAATAAAATTGAAATAATTAGCTTCATTACTCAGTAGAGGATCATGAAGCTATGTTAGATTTCATGGAAAACTAGTCCAAAGAGAACAGTTATTTGATTGAAATTTTGTCAAGTTGAAAATCTTGAAGGACACCTCAAAATTTGTGTCTGAAGAATTTTCTTTAGTGTGACCCCTATCTGTGCCTATAATAGACAATTCATGAGTATAATCACTAAACTATTGGAACATCCCATGCCCTATTATCCTTGGGTGGAGTATTCTTGTACCCTTTTGACCATTGTGAGTTTGTTTGATTGGCTTCCCCCTTGCTTTGCGTAAGTTGTTTCACACTCTAAGTATGTGTTGATTTTATTTTTATTACTTACAGGATGAAGGGCAATAAAGCCAAATAAATTAAAGAAGATGCTAGAGAATTGGAGCAAGCCAATTGATCAGATGGGTAGACTTTATCATATCACACCTCTTAGGGAACACTATTGCTATAGGGTAGATCTTCTTGGTCAAGCTGGGAACTTGTATATGGACAAATATTTGATCAACAAAATGCCAATGAAACTTGATCCTGCCGTGTGGGTTTCTCTGCTTGGTGCCTGTAGAATTCATACCAATATAGAGCTAGGGGAACCTATGGTAGAACACCTTGTCAAATTGGATCCTAAAAATTTTGCAACTTATGTGTTACTTTCAAATATCTATGCAGCCTCCGGCAGGTGGGATGACATTGAGAAAGTGAGGAAAATGATGAAAAACAAGGAAGTAAAAAAGAAGCCTGGCTGCAGCTGGATTGAGGCTAATAAACAGGTATATGCATTAGCATCAGAAGAGAAACAAATTCCACGTATAGAGGAAATTTATGTAGAGCTGGACAGATTGTCTGGGATGATGAAGGAGGCAGGGTATACACCTGATACAAGATTTGCGCTAAATGGCGTGGAGGAGGAGCAGAGGAACATAATATTTACTTTCATAGTGAAAATATGGCAATTGCATTTGGGCTCATCAATACATCCTTTGGGATTCCTATCAGATTCATTAAGAAACTTAGAGTTTGTGGTGATTTCCACACTGCTATCAAATTCATCTCCAATATTTCTGTACGAGAAACTGTAGCTAGGGATGCCAGCAAATTCCATCATTTCAAAGATGGAAATTGTTCCTGTGGGGATTATTGGTGAACATGGAGACAAGTTTAAGTGTCATTGAAATATTGCTTCTCTTAAGTACGACTTAATGAGTTTCAGTGTATGTTTGTGGCCTAGACTAGCATGGCCTTTGTATAAGATGCTTGTTGATTAGAAATTCGGATTACTAGAATCTGAACAAGCCATATATCTTTTGCTCAAATTAGTCAAATTATCTTCAAATTTTTGTAGAAGTTAAATCTAGAATCAACAATGATACAGTTATAGGGTTCGTGGTTTTTAAGGGTTGATGTTTGAAATTCCTTGTATCTCAAGGATTTGTCAAGTTCGTTGAGGTGAGGTTAGTTGATCCTAAACACTGAACTGAAACGGACCATTTTGGAAGGCAAATTCCTTAGGTAAAAATTCTAAACTTGATATTGAATTTACCCAATTTTTTTTCAATACATGGAAAAGAAGGGACGTGTGACCCTAACTCTCTCTATGTTCATTCGTTCCACTTCCCTTTGATGTCACCCTACCCATAGATTTGTTTCTGCTCCTCTAATGTCACCCTGCGCTCCAATAGAATGAATTGCCTCAAGACAACAGGTAAATGAATCATGCATAATTTGAGGATCCCAATTCTTCCTAGACAGTGATGAGCCCAAGTCTGGACAGTGAGTAGTGAGCCAAATTATTCTTGGATAATGGTGAGCCTGAGTCTCAAGAGTGAGTGGTGAACCTCTTGGACTGAACCCAATTCACTGGATAGTGGTGTGCTTGATCCACTGGGGCCTGACTCTACTTCTAGTCATTTTTTGTAGAGTTTGAAACATATCTTGGTTAGTTTTTTTTCCCCCACTTCTCTATTGTAGAGTTTGGACTTTACTAAATTTTAATCTTCATAGGAAAGCATGCATATGTTATGAATGTGATGATTATTACAGACTCTGTAATAATAATCACATTCATAGCATATGCTTGCTTTTATTCTTCAAATAGCCTATAGGTTGTTCACTTTATGTGGATGTTGTAGCATGAACTCTTACTATGACTCTGCAATAATCATCACATTCATAACATATGCCTTCTTTCATTCTTCAAACATCCTATAGGTTGTTCATTTTCTGTGGATGTTGTAGCCTGCACTCTTACTATTTAATGACAGTATTTATTTTCCAGGTGGAAGTTCAGCATGTGGCGGTTCAGTTTCCAACTACAGACAGAGGATAGCTAGATCCCAGAGGTAGAGACACTTCACTACTTGAGTCTTAGACATAGAGGAAATATTTGGTTCAGAGTTGAGACCAAAACTCCCCTGAAGGTTGAAATGTCCAACCTCTAAGTAGTTTTTTAATTATTCAATAGCATTAGTTGTTCAAAAGTTAAAACCTCTGAAATGCAAATCATGACCATTCATTTTTTAGGTCTTTAAGAGGAGCGATGGACCACCTATTTTCTATCACCAAAGGTAACGAAGGTGGTGTTGAAGTTTGAAAACGGATGTCTATAGAACTCAGAGAGATTCTCGAAAAAGATTATGAGATTACAAAAAAATATGGAAATGAAATAAAACAAGAAGCAACACATTCAACTGGAGATTGCAAGGACTTACACGATACACTCCCATTTCCTCATTTTCCTCAAATATTGCTAGAAGCTTTTGTAGCTAGAAAAATCAAGTGAGACAACAACATCAAACTCCCTTTGGAAATATGTACAGAAACAAGAAGTAATTGATGTTGTGGGCCTCAAACACATGTGGGGGCACAGATTGGTAGTAAGGGGGTGCATGTTGTGGACTAGACTGTATGATCTAAGTTTGTGTGTTGGCTTTTTCTTTGGTAGATTGTCTTGATATTTTCATGATTGTTTTCCTAACATATGTTCTTTCCTATTTTGGTCCATTCTATTTAAAATACATATATCTCTTATATTGTCCTTTCATTCATGATTTTATTTCTTAGCAGTATTTAAGTATTGTTTGTAGGTTAGTATCTTTAAATTAATATTGACCAAGGTCCAAAGCTCAAATTGTTTTTTATCTTTTGCATTTTTCATTGATCCTACCATGGTTATCGATAAAACTTTCACTATTTCTGCACAGGTTAAAAATCTCTATGTTGGAAAAGATTTTGTAGGGAATGCTCCCTTATACATGAAAATTCTTGCAGCTCTCACAAAAAGTAATGCTAGTGTTATTATAAAATTGGCATTTAGCTAGAACTGTAAGGTTTCTTCATTACATCAGACAATGTCTTTAATTATTGCTCAATTTTTTTTGCTGTACATAAATTAAAATCAGCTCAATGTTTACTTTAATCTTTGAATAATGTATTGACCAACTTTGTGATTTACCGTGTAACTTGTTAGTTATCCTCGCCAATATCATTATGTGTGAAACAACAGTGTTTATTTTATTTTGAAGGTAAAAAAAGTAAACATGCCCATGGTACCTGAAACCTATTAGTTTTAGAAGAAAAACCCAAGATGACTTAATTGTAGTCTTTTCAGATAGCTTTTGTTTTTGAATTGTCCTTTCATAACCTGAGGCTTACATTTGCACACAACTTTCGAAGCTAGATACATTTGTGTGTGTGTGTTGGTTCAGAGAATATAAAAATTTACTCTAAAGCTAAGATAATTTTATTTATGCCCATGAATGAAAAAAAAAAGTAGGTCAATGGAACTCCAAAGTAAATTCAGTGGAGACATACATAAGGAGTGCCAAAAATATCTTCCGTTAAAGGTAAATCATATATAGAAAGAAGATAAACTAATGCATGTGATCAATAACCAGAGTCGAGGTCATAACCCTAGAAACTATTAGATTATCTAATTCATAGTAGTGGCTG
Organism: Pseudotsuga menziesii; assembly: GCA_001517045.1. Lineage (NCBI taxonomy): Eukaryota > Viridiplantae > Streptophyta > Pinopsida > Pinales > Pinaceae > Pseudotsuga > Pseudotsuga menziesii. The sequence continues at coordinate 179,695 of LPNX010607998.1, forward strand.
ACTTGTTTTCTGAATCCACTATCCATTGACTGTGACCAAAAGCCCTTACTTCTTAAATGCATGTAAGAAGAGTGCAAATTATGGAAAGGGATATGTACCTCCCATTTCTGAGACAATAAGTACCATTCTTCTCAAGAGGTCAAAAGAAAAGGTGACAAGAAGACACACATGTTGTACAATTCTAACAAATGGTTGGTTAGATATGTGTCATAGGATGCAAATCAATGTCTTGGTTTGTTACATAAAGAGCTATTATTTTATAAGGTCGTTGACACAATAGATCACAAAATGTCTTCAGTATTTGTTTTCAAGATTTTAGAGAGTCATTCTTGAAATTTGGGAAGAAAACGTAATCCAAGTTATCACTGATGATGCCACAGATTGTGTGGGAGTTGGAAAGTTGATAATGGAAAAGTAAACAATTATTGAACCCGCTTGTGTTGTTGATTGGCTTGACTTGTTGCCTAATTTAACAAAGTTTCCATGTGTCAATGAGCAAATTTGTAGGGGGGAATAAGTTTCTCACTTCATATTTAACCATCAACTCACATTGAAAATGTATAGGAGGCATGCATCTACAGAGCTACTAAGTCCATGCCAATACCATATTTTCCACATATTACATTACTCCGAAAAGAATGGTTGGGGAAAAGATAAGCATAAGATCTGTTACCTACAAGAAGGAGTGGTACACTTCTTTCCTTTCTAAAGTTTCTAAAGGGAAGATAATGGAACAAATCAATTGAAACAATAACTTTTGGGAATGTTTTGTGAATGTTTTAAAAGTATGTGACCCAATTGTTGATATGCATTCAATGGTTGATAGTGACACCCCTCCTATGGGTTTTATTTACGAGGGCATGGATTGTCGTAAAGAAGTTATTGCAAAATATTCTATCAACGTGGTGTTGGCATTCAGCAACAACCCTCTCATTTTTTCTATTATGCTGAAAAAATGATCAGTTCTCTTCTATGATTTATTTAAAAAAAATTTATATAAGAGTGCCTTCAGAATCTTCGATTCTGAAGGTACTCTCAATTTAGAAGAGTTAAGAGTCATATTAGAAATTTATGAAATACTTTCATAAATTTGATAAATTAGCAGCTGCCAATCTTGTAAATTTTATATATAATCATTTTTTGTCATTATTAATTCATTTGATTATATATATTGATTTAGGAGATTCAAGATATAGTATGCCAATTAGTTTTTCGAATTAAAATGAAAACACATTTTGAACATGTTTAAAAATTTGGTTTTGATAAGGTATTTATTATAACAAGTTTTTGTAATTTTTATAATTAGGGTCAATTTATTAATTGGAATATTTTATATTAACCCTAAAGTTTAGATTTTACATATAACTTAATATTTTAATATCATGTCTCACGAAATAGCTAGAGTTCGGTCATATGTATATCATTTCAAAATTTTCATTGTAATATAATCATAATAGTTGAATTTTGATTTAGTGTTAGTTTTCTATAAGGTTTTCATCCGATCATATCTTGTATTGGGTCATAGGTGATTGGGATTTCATGAATTTATTTAAAACTATATTTTTTTTTACATGTGTATATATGGTTTGGTTTTGAAAGGTTTAACTTTTTAATCTTGCTTATAATTACAAAACCGTAGGAGACATTATGGATTGTTATGACGACTCCACATCACTCGGTTCATGAGCACGATTGCCCTCCACATGTAATTCTTGTTTATTATCGATTGACAGTCATGTTTATGGTATAGGATACGAATGGTTGAATTGATAACATCTGTTTATAGGGATTTTAATGATAATGATATTTTCAAATCACTGCATAAAGATTGAGGTCGTATTGGCATTTGGTTTTGGTTTTAATTGTTTGGCACCTATCAATTTAACTGACATTTGTTGGTTTAATGATGAAATTGTGTCATTGGAATTCAATTCCATAAATGATTGATAGCCATTTCCATTCATGAAGCTGTACAAAGCTATCATTCCAGACTGGGTATTATCAATGCTTCAATTATCAATCTCTGAATTGAATTACTTCGGATATGGAAGTTCAGTTAGAGTTTGAAGTATTAACATAATGTTTTCTGAAGAATTTGGTTAGTCGTGGCTATGTTTACCCATTACTCATAACAAAAAACCCTGGCATTTGTTCTTATTATTTCAAAATTTGGTTAACATGGGAAAAATTGGGGTTCTCGTTCTTGTCATGTATGAATCAATTGGAGATTTGACATTTCACATAATGCCTTTCACATGGATACCTATTCCTTCGATTTTCACAACCTCATTTGTTTCAAACCAAAACCAGGGTTGTAGTGAGGAGACAATGGCTCCTCTAAGCCGATTCGAGATTTCAGGGCTTGAGCTGGTGGAAGCTGATGAGAAAGTCGCTGTAGTATTTGAAAAGATTGGATGGGGTTCATTTTTCAGATGTTTCAGTGGTCATAATGCAAAAGTTACCAAACAATTCGTTATGAGCTTAAGGGAGAATGTAGCTGAAATTGGGGGTTTTAAATTTATAATTGATGAGGATAAGATTGCAGAAGCAACAAATATTCCTCAAATTGGAGAACGTTGGTTTGAAGGAGGAAAGGTCGATAAGAAGAGGTGTAGGTCATTACTATTACCCTTACCCGCCAATGTGAAGTTAAAAATTAGGGTTTAAGTTAAGTTCTTAAAACCAGAATGGTGAGCATATTACGAAATCCTAGTCAGGTATGTCTCTTGTGAGGGCCGTCTCTCTCATCTTCATTATTATCATCTACGACTACTATTAGCATTGAAGGGTTGTAAGCTTGATCTTCCTTTTTACTTAATTCAAAGCTTGAAGAAAATGGCACATTCAGTGCAAAGCACTATAGGAAACCCTGATAGGAGCTTGTTCCACCATGGTCTAATTAAAATTCTAATCTAGCATCAGTTATCTCTTAGTTGTAGATCCTGGGATGAATTATTGGTTGAAAATAAACTACGATCAACACAGTATTGGAGAAAGCCTCCTCCTAAAACTCATAGGAAGCATAAAGATCCATTAAAATCTGAGGTGGATGATATTCATAAGGCTGAGTCAGGGGATAATAAACTACAGGAAGCAATTTCACCTGTAGATACTCGTATTAGTAATGATGGTACCATTAAGGTCGATCCCTTTTATGCTGAAACAAATATGGACCAATCCCCATCTGTCAAATGTTTCAACACATATGCAAAGGTGGATGGTGAATTGACGAATGATGAGACTGTTGATTCTGTTACTCATGAAGCCCCTTCTAATTTGTGTACTTCTAAAAAACCTTGTGATGAATCTATGCGAAAACTTGAAGAGTTAGCACAAGTCTGTTGTGATAGAGGAAGTTTTGAACCAAAAGGTTTTGTGTTTGTTCGTACATGAAGATTCACTCGAAGCATGACTATGGCGACTACAGCCTCTGTTCCTATAACCATTCAGCAGAATACTCAACCAGTTGCTGTCCCACATGAGGATGATGTTTTGTCTTTGATTCTTGAGACAACGCATATGAATGAACCTATTCCCATAGTGGAGAATCATGAAAAATCGTTGGCCAAAAAAATTACTGAGCCAAGTAAGTTTAAAGTAGCACCATCATGTATGGATGCTTGTGGGTCTGGCCCTGAGCCATCATTTATAAGCATTCCATCACTAGATCAGGATGTGAATAATATTGATTCTTCTCAGTCTGATAATTCATTTCATGATCAGGATGAAGAAACCCTTCAACAGGTACTTGATAGAGTATATGAAACCAAAATCGCAGAACTAAAAAATGAATTAAAAGAATGTCAAGCAAATGTAGCCTTAAAAGATGAAGAAAATAAACATTCAGGGAAGAATTACTAAATTGGGTTAATAGATGGAAGGACATGAACCTGAATAAGAATCGATACAAGGAAGCCAATAAATCAATGATAAACACTAATAAGCACTTGCTTGAGCAAGTAGATCGACAGAAGCTGATGATTATTAGGTTCAAAGCTAAACTTTCTGAAGCAAGAAGAGTAATTAGTGTACAAAACAGAACTTGATGTCGTTTCTCTTTTGGTTATGTGGTTTATTTCCCTTTTTTAACAGGTAATAAATGTTTTAATGAGCACACCTGTAAAATCGTAGATTTTGCAGGCATGCATATAATTTGTTTTTCTTTAGTTTATTTTCTGTTAACATGATTTTAATAAGAATTTTGTCTCGTATGTTACAGGTGTACATGGTATCATTATGCTATAAAGAATATAGGCTATTTTTGTTCACAATTGGCATACGTTGGTGCTTCTGGAAGGATTGGATGTTCAAGATGGCCACGTTATAAGTCAGTTCATTTGAAGAAGGAGATAATACAGGATAGTCACTTAATTGACAGTTTTATCCCATAGTATAAATGTTATGAGAGGTGTCTTTTCGAAGAGATTCGATGCAACTAAATAGGAATAGGATTCCTGTTGTCTTTATTATAGCACTTATTAGAAACTAAAATGAGGGACTAGTTTGGTTATATAAACTAGTAATTTCAGTGTAATAGGGGATGGAGTATCAGAAGAAAAACATAATTGAAGTATCATTTAAGTTCTAGTTTTATCTCTTTACTGGATTTTTACCTTCGGAGAAGGAGTGTGACTTAAAGTTCTCAGACTGGTATCACTGTTCGGTACTATTTTTGAACACTTTTTTATATATATTTCAATATATCATCTTCTAGTTATACTATTGGTACAGCTATACTTTGTTATGATTGTATTCATTATCTGATTTAATACTCTGTTAACACAATATTGTTGTTTGAATGACTATGTTACTATATTGAATTGATCAATATTTTTATTGAAAATTCGAATCTTAGTAATATACATATTTATGTTTATTTTGATTTCATTTGTATTTTTACAATGTTTTCATTATAAATATGTTCTTTTATTCAAATATTTAGTATTGATTATTGATTGTTAGTTAATAAAACATTACAAAGAATTTTAAAGTAGTTGTCTATTTTAATTTTTTGTTATTGTGAATATATAGCAGAGTGATTTAATGTGAATGATTTAAATATTTTCATTTAAATCATAATTATTTATCTCTCTGTTTACTTGAAATATTAATTAATAATTATTCTAGTATTTAAGTTGCTCTCAGCTGAGATAGAATAATTAGTTAATTTTAGTTTTAGTGTAGTTTATATTTAACAGTTGTTAAATAGGTTTAGATTAATTTCATAATATTTATAATAGTCTTTTGAATTAGAATATTTGAAGCAAAATCCTCAAAAAATTGAAGACTTTCATTAAGAAAGCATTTTAGGATAACTTAGGTTTTAGAAAACTAATTCTAGGATTTATTTAAATAATAATTAGATTAGGATATTTTTTTACTGAATTTTAAATTCTCCTTAAGAGAAAAAATTAGTTGGTAGCTGGACCATAACCTGCGATATTTTTCCATTCTAAAGACACTGGGATTTGTTCTAAGCGACTTGTGTGGGCTTAATCTCCTTAGTTGGCCTAGGTCAAAAAATCAGGCCAACAAATGGTGCTAGAAGGAGGGCCTGTTAATAAGTAATGGCAAGTAGAACTAATGATAAAACTTCAACCAGTCAACAATCTCCATTACAATCTGAATTTAGCAGATCACCGTTCATAGAAACTGTTAGGAACATCCTTGAGAGTGATCATATCACATCCCCATTTACTCTTGAACAGAGTAATCAAACTTTAGAAGAATCTCATCATATTCTTACAAGAGCATATGCTAATCAACTTGGTTTAACTCCAATAGATTATGGTCTACCAAGACAACAAATACATAATCCACAACTAAATATAGTTACTCAAGATTTAGTAGAAGCTGATAGCACTCCAAGTGATCAAATTAGAAGTCATCAGAGAGAAACTACTCGAACAAATACTGCTTTAATATTGACTTCTGTAGGTGGTTTTGATCAACCACCTTCTCCTCCAGAATCACCATCTGATAGTCCAAGGTCATCTAATTCAGGGAGTTCTTCAGATTCTGAAGGAATTCCTATGGTTGGAAACATACCTGTAGGAGAAGGAGGTAATCCTCCACCTAAGCCTCCACCTAATCCACAACTTAATCCACAACTTCCTTGGCTCAGAACAGTTGTTGTAGCTGTTCCTAGTGTATAACATCCTTTTCCCAAACATTCAGATAAACTTCTTCCAAATTTTAACCCAAATAACAAAGAACCTACAGAGGTGCATGTAGATAAATTCATGTTACCTGTTCAAACCATGAATGTTCAGCATGAAGATGTGGTTTGTCAGTTGTTCCCTTTAACTTTTGAGGGAAAAGCCTCTACTTGGTACTTTTCATTAGTTCAAGGATCAATTACAAATTGGGTTGAATTTAATAAATCTTTCTCAGGTAAATTTGGGGAGGATAAAACACCTTCTCTTTTAGCCCTTGAGTTATCTCAGATTAAAATGGAACCTAAAGAAAGAATTAAATATTTTAATTAGAGGTTTCTTACATTAAAAAATAAAATTCCAGTTGCTTCTCAACCACCCGAGGATATGATTATAGAAAACTATACTTCAGCTTTACCAAAATATCCTGGGATGTTTGTTAAGAGAGCTGGTAAAACAGCTTTGGTAGAAACTTTTGAGGAAGATATTAAAGTTGAAAAAGATTATATGTCCTATGAACCAGATAGAAGTGGGAAATCTGATACATTCCCTTGTAGGAAGATCGAAAAACCTAATTTTGAAAAATATAAGGCATTTGATGTAGAACAACAGTAGAATGCTATTCGGGCATTAACCAATGAAGTTGTAGGATTAAAAAAAACTAATTCTGAAGCTTCCTCCTCTAGAGGATATTTCAAAAATCAGTTTAGACAGACTCCTAATACTAATAATAAAACAAGTACACCACCTGATATAGCACTAAATGAAGAAATTTTTAATACGATTCGAGCTGTCTTATCCTTATCTAAAACTCCCTCAAATCAAGAAATGGCTGAAAATAAAGAAGAAGAGGAATCATAAAATGATGAAGAATTGGAAGAACCTCAACAAGTTAATGGTGATTTCTGGGACAGTATTGTAAAAGATTATGAAGGTCAAATTCCTCCTTCAAGACAACATGCCTATAATACTCATAGTAGAACATTCACAAACACTCCTAGAGCTTCATTAAGTTCTACCCCGAGTAATGATAACAATAATTCACAACCTAATAAACAGACTCAATCTAGCAAACAGACTCAATCTGCAAGGATTGCTCAGCCTATTCAAAATGCTCCAAAGTTGGATTTACAATATGACATAATTGAAGATTTAAAGAAGACACGTGCAAACATCAGTATGTACGATCTTCTTCAAATTTACCCAATGCCTAATAGTCATATTATAAATCCTACCGTGAGTTCAATAATTCCTAATGCTAAACAAAGTGTTGTTGCTAACAATTCTAATAATGATTTAACATCAACTGTAAAGAAAAGTCCGTAGATGATAAAGCCTCACTAATAGCGAAGAATTCAAAATCAACAACTCCTCCATTCCTACTTACCTTTGATATTTTTAATAGAAATGTTCATAACTGCATGGTTGATTTCGGAGCATCTTCCAATGTAATGCCTTTATCTATATGCAAAAGGTTGAATGGAAAATATGTTCCATCAAATTCACAAATAACTCAATTGGATAGGACAAATGTGAGGGTTGTAGGAGAGATGAAAGATGTTTTAGTCAGGATTGCTTGTGACCCTTTAGTTTTTCAAATTATAGACATTGTGGTTGCAGATATTTCTGATGCGTATGGGCTATTTTTGAGTAGAGATTGGTCTCAACAATTGAATGAATTCTTTGCTACAGACTAGTCAACATTGTGCTTACCTAAGAATGGAAAATCAAATCAAATTAAGATAAATAGAGAAAGATATATGAAACATACTATGACAGAGTTACATGATCCTAGTGAACCAGTTTTATTTTCAGATTCCATTATGGGGAATTACGTGTATGAACTAGGATTTGGTAATTTTAAATCTGAAAATTCTGTTTTTTCTGAAAATAAACAGTAATTAGAAATTCTTAATGTGACAACTATTTCTCATGACTCTTCATTCAAGGAAATTATAAATCATGTAGATAATCATAATATTTTAAATATTATAGAAAGTAAAGTAGTTGTTAATAGTTCTACTTGGACTTTATATTTCGATGGGGCGAAGTCTAAAGAAGGAGTAGGAGCTAGTTGCCTGCTAATAGACCCTCAAGGAAATAAAACATGTATAGCTTGTAAGATGGAATTTAATTCTACAAACAATACTGTGGAATATGAAGCTTTAATACAGGGTTTGAAAAAAGTGATTGATTTGGATATCAAAGTGTTAATTGCATATGGTGATTCTGAAATCATCGTCACACAGGTCTGTAATTCTATTCACTACCATTCTGAACATTTGAAGAATTATCAACGAGAAGTATGGAATCTCATTTCACATTTTGATGCATTTTACATAATTTCAGTTCCAACAGTTCAAAATCAAGAGGCATATTTATTAGCAAATGTAGCATCAAAATTAATCCCATCAAAAAAATTTACACTAGATTTCTTTTCAATTGAATTAATTTTTAGGCCTTCTATACCAGATAATATCTTTAACTGGCGTGTGTTTGATAATGATGTGTAGGTGCTGAATTTTCTAACAAATGATGATACCTTTAAAGATTCATCCATTGATGAAGTTACACATGACAAAAATCTGTGGGATTTTTTGGTAATAAATTATTTTTGTTCAGTTGAAAAAGCTTTTGAGAAGGTAAAACCAATTCCTAATTCAGTTTTCTTTGATATTCAAGATAAATTTAGATCTATTCCTAACTGTAAAACCAATATCTCTCAAATGAAATATGAAATCATAAATTTAGGAACAGAACTAAATCCTCAAACTATAAATCTAGGAATAGATTGCACTCCCACAGAAAAAACAACATTCATAAAATTGTTTAAAGAATTTAAAGATGTCTTTGCATGGACATGTGACGATTTGAAAACCTTCAATCCACAAGTCATGCAACACATAATTCCAATTAAACAGGAGTCAAAACCTTTTCAACAAAAACTAAGGAAATATCATCCGTCATTAGAACCAACAATTAAGAAGGAACTAAATAAATTGTTAGCTACCAGTATTATTTTTCCTATTCGACATACTCAGTGGGTAGCTAACCTAGTTCCAGTTAGGAAGAAAAACGGTGATATTATATTATGTGTTGATTTTAGAAATCTTAATAAGTCTTCTGAAAAGGATAATTACCCAGTTCCTCCCATGGAACAAATTCTTCAAAAATTTTCTGGGTCTAAGATACTGTCAATTCTTGATGGTTTCTCAGGATACAACCAAATATTGGTTTCCCCAGATGATCAATTGAAAACTGCTTTTAGAACTCCATGGGGAACATATGCTTACAGAAAGATTCCCTTAGGGTTAATCAATGTTGGGGCAACTTTTCAAAGGGAAATGGATATTGCTTTTAGAGGCTTAATTAATCATTCAGTGGTTGTCTATTTAGATGAAATTACTGTATATCCTGAATGTCAACATGATCATATTAATCATCTTAGAAAGGTATTTAAATGATGTCGAAAATTTGGAGTATCCTTGAATCCTAAGAAAACAATATTTGTTGTTTCAGAAGGTATTTTATTAGGTTGCGTGGTTTCAAAACACGGGATCATGATTGATCCTGAATGACCCCAAGCTATTCAAAAAATAACTTACCCTTTTCTAGCAAGAAATCAATGCAATCATTTCTTGGTAAAAAAAAATTTGTCAGAAGATTCATCCCCAGTTTTTCTGAAATCATCCGTCCTTTACAGAAAATGATTAAGAAGGATGTTATTTTTAATTGGGGACAAACTTAAAAAGAGTCATTTCAAAAAAGTTTAGAAGTCATTTTTGAAGCTCCTAGTCTTTTGAGCCCATATTTTAACAAATATTTCATATTGTATACTTTCGCTTCTAACATATCATATGCAGCAGTTTTAACTCAACTAAATCAGCAAAATAATGAAGTGCCAATTTCTTTTATGAGTTTGAATTTTAAAGGTGCTGAACTTAATTATCATGAAGTTGATAAGTAAGCTTTTTCTATTTTCAAAGCTGTCAAACACTTTCGTCCATATTTATTGAAATCTAAAACAAAAGTGATATTTCCTTATCCTTCAGTCAGAAATTTGTTAGCGCAAAAATATTTAGGTGAAAAAAGAGCACCAGGGATGACAGCTCTTCAAGAGTATGAATTAGAAATTAAACCTTCAACGATAGTCAAAGGTCAAGGATTATGTAAACTAGCTGCTGAAGCAGCTCATCTACCTAATAATAATTCTGAAGCTATCATTGATGAAGTTTTACTTACGGGGGAAATTTACTTCTATCCTCCACCACAGGATTCCTTGTATACAGATATAAGAACACTTTTGGAAACAAGAAATACTCCTGATTACCTGGAACCAAGGAAAAGGAGAGCACTTAGATTGAAATCTGCTCCTTATTTATTAATTGATAACATCCTTTTTAGGAGAAATTCATACGGGGTGTTGCTTCGATGTCTGGATAAAGATGAAACAGAAGTGATTTTGAAAGAATTACATTTTGGACCAGTAGGTGGTCATTTTGGTGGAGAAACTACGGCACATAAGATTCTTAGGGATGGCTATTATTGGCCTACTTTATTTCGATATTCCTATGCTTTTGTCAGAAAGTGTAAGGAATGTCAACTTGCTGCAGGAAGAGTTAAGAATCCAGCCTTTCCTTTACAACCTGTTTCAGTAGAAAGACCTTTTCAGCAATGGGGTATTGATATAGTAGGACCAATAAACCCTCCCTCTTCTATGCAACACAAGTATATAATAACTGTAACTGATTATTTTACTCGTTGGGCAGAAGCTACACCATTAAGGGTTGTAAACACCAATCAGGTTATATTATTTTTAGAATCTTTTATCATAACGAGATTTGGTGTTCTAGATTCCCTTGTCTTTGATAATGCTTCATATTTTTCATCAGTTGAGTTAACTCAATTTGCCTTAGAAAAGGGAATAAGAGTTAGGTATTCAGCTAACTATCATCATCATGGAAATGGTTTAGCTGAATCAACAAACAAAAATTTATTGAAAATTCTCAAAAGAACTATTTCAGCTCACCATCGTGATTGGCATACAGAATTATTTAATGCCCTTTGGGCAGACAGGGTAACTCCTAAAGCTACAATAGGTAACTCACCCTTCTTCTTGGTTTATGGAACTGAAGCTATTTTACCACCGAATTTATTTTTACCTTCATTACAGATAGCTCAATCTCTTCAAGATGAAGATTGTCCACCAATGGAAAAAAGGATCAATACTTTGTTAAAACTTGAGGAAGAAAGGGACAAGTCAAAGAAACATTTTACAAAACATCAACAATTTGTTAAGTCCTGGTTTGACCAATCCTCAAGTTCTAATCGAGAATTTCAGGTGGGAGATTTAGTTCATGAGGAAAAAGGAGATCATACTAAGTTTCAAAAACTCTGGTTAGGTCCCTTCGTTATCGCTGAAAAGATAGGTCCAAGTACCTTTCGTTTGTAAACCCTAAAAGGTCAGTTTGAAACATTCCCAGTGAATGGACTGATTTAAAAATAATAATTTTGCTTATTTTTCAAACCCTAAAATGTATATAATTATGTATATAAGCTTGTTTTGGATAAAGTTCATGAGGAAAAAGAAGATCATACTAAGTTTCAAAAACTCCGGTTAGGTCCCTTTGTTATTGCTGAAAAGATAGGTCCAAGTACCTTTCGTTTGCAAACCCTAAAAGGTCAGTTTGAAACATTCCCAGTGAATGGACTGATCTTTAAAAAATATTTTTGCTGATTTTTCAGACCCTAAAATGTATATAATTATGTATGTAAGCTTGTTTTCTATTTGTAAATAATTTTATTTAAAATTTTCATATATATATAGTTTTCTTATAAAATTGTCAATATTTTGTAAAAAAAAATTTATCAAATAAAGGATGATGATAAATTCTTGATACTTATGTACATTTCAAACATCATTCTACTCTTGCAACTAGTTTTTGATTTTCTTAATCAAGTATTAATAAATCATTTGTATTAAGGACTATCAAATTTCTGTATATATGATTTAAAATAATCAGCGATTAATTTACATGTGTCAATTGAAAGGATAAGTGTAAATAAATAAGTCATGTGTTTTAAAAGCCAGTTTGTTCATTAGTTTAAAATTATGATATTAGACTAAATCTTTCAATTCATTCAGAATGATCAAAGTTTCTTAACTCTATTAAGAACCTATCATTATTTGTAAATATTTATAAGTATTATTCAAATTATTCCTCACTCTTCTATTTTCTTATAATAGTTGGGATAGCTAATTAATGTCTTTTTCGAAACTTGTACTTTGAAAAATTCTTATGGATCTCTAGTATCAGTCATCATTTTTAAAAGTTATTTACAATCTAAAAACTTTTTAGAATATGTTCCATTCAATAAAATGCTAAAATGAGAGACTGAAGGTCTTAGTAATAAGCCGATCTGATCAGGATCATAAATATCACTGGCATGACATTATTAGGAAACTGATAATGGCTCTTGGTCGTAAGGTCAAGAGATAGGGGGTCTCATCATGAGCCAGCTGATTGATTTTCTAGTGGTATTAGTGACTGACATTACCATTTGGTCACCATGCTAGGTAATGATCTCTTATTTTATAAAATTTCAAATTTCAAATTAAATAAAGTAAAACATAATTTTGATTGAAGAATAGGAGGTCTCATCATGAGCCGGCCTAATCATGATCATCAGTGCTGTCTAGGATAACTTCATTTCTGACTATTAGGGTTATGGATCTTGGTTAAATAATCAAGTGACAAGAGGTCTCATCACGAGCCGGCTTGCTTATTCTAGATAGTTCTCATGAATGATACTATCACATCGGGTTATCATACCTAGATAGTAGTCTTCAGTCAGATTAATTGTTTTAAGTTTTAAAAAAAAGACAAAAAAAAAGGAAAGAAAATTATTATGTTCATGGAACAGATTCTGGAAAATTTTCAGAGAAGTAAATTTCTATATCTTATATTGATGGTGTGGATTATTTTTCCTATGAAGTACTTTGTTTCGATTAGGATATTTCTAAGTTTATCTTTAACAATATTTTTACTTTAAAGGATGGGATATTTCTTAATTATACTTACGAATATATATAAGAATAATGGTTTTTACTTAGACAGAGAATTTTTTATTGTTTTTAATAAGTTTTAAGATTTTGTTTATATTATCATTTGAAAACTGTATGAGCAGAGATAACTGGTTCGCCTAGGTCGTTGCCATTTGTTGGCAGTCAACAACAACCCTCTCATTTTTTCTATTATGCTGAAAAAATGATCAGTTCTCTTCTATGATTTATTTTTAAAAAAATTATATAATAGTGCCTTCAGAATCTTCGATTCTGAAGGTACTCTCAATTTAGAAGAGTTAAGAGTCATATTAGAAATTTATGAAATACTTTCATAAATTTAATAAATTAGCAGCTGTCAATCTTGTAAATTTTTGTCCTTATTAATTCATTTGATTATATCTAATGATTTAGGAGATTCAAGGTATAGTATGCCAATTAGTTTTTCAAATTAAAATGAGAACACATTTTGAACATGTTTAAAAATTTGGTGTTGATAAGGTATTTATTATCATAAGTTTTGTAATTTTTATAATTGGGGTTGATTTATTAATTGGAATATTTTATATTAACCCTAAAGTTTAGATTTTACATATAACTTAATCTTTTAATATCATGTCATTGCTTTGTGAAAATTGTACATATGTCTCACGAAATAGCTAGAGTTTGATCATATGTATATCATTTCGAAATTTTCATTGTAGCATAATCATAATAGTTGAATTTTTATTTAGTGTTAGTTTTTTATAAGCTTTTCATTCGATCATATCTTGTATTGGGTCATAGGTGATTGGGATTTCATGAATTTATTTAAAACTATATTTTTTTTACATGTGTATATATGGTTTGGTTTTGAATGGTTTAACTTTTTAATATTGCTTGTAATTACAAAACCCTAGGAGACATTATGGGTTATTATGACGACTCCACATCACTCGGTTCATCAGCACAATTTCCCTCCACGTGTAACTTGTGTTTATTATCGATTGAAAGTCATTTTTATGGTATAGGATACGAATGGTTGAATTGATAACATCTGTTTATATGGATTTTAATGATAATGATATTTTCAAATCATTGCGTAAATATTGAGGTCGTATTGGCATTTGGTTTTGGTTTTAATTGTTTGACACCGATCAATTTAATTGACATTTGTTGGTTTAATGATGAAATTGTGTCATTGGAATTCAATTCCATAAATGACTAATAGCCATTTCCATTCATGATGTTGTACGAAGCTATCATTCCAGACTGGGTATTATCAATGCTTCGATTATTGATCTCTGAATTGAATTACTTCAGATATGGAAGTTCAGTTACAGTTTGAAGTATTCACATAATGTTTTCTGAATAATTTGGTTAGTCGTGGCTAATTTTACCCATTACTCATCACACAAAACCCTGGCATTTGTTCTCATTATTTCAAAATTTGGTTAACATGGCCAAAATTGGGGTTCTCGTTCTTGTCACGTATGAATCAATTGAATATTTGACATTTCACATAATGCCTTTCACATGGATACCTATTCCTTCAATTTTCACAACCTCATTCATTTCAAACCAAAACCAGAGTTGCAGTGAGGAGACAATGGCTCCTCTCAACCGATTCGAGATTTTAGGGGCTGAGCTGGTGGAAGCTGATGAGAAAGTCGTTGCACTATTCGAAAAGATTGGATGGGGTTTGTTTTTCAGATGTTTCATTGGTCATAATGCAGAAGCTACCAAACAATTCACTATGAGCTTAAGGGAGAATGTAGCTCAAATTGGTGGTTTTAAATTTATAATTGATGAGGATAAGATTGCAGAAGAAACAAAGCTTCCTCAGACCAGATAATGTTGGTTTAAAGGAGGAAAGGTTGATAAGAAGAGGTTTAGGTCATTATTGTTACCCTTACCTGCCAATGCAAAGTTAAAAATTAGGGTTTCAGTTAAGTTCTTAAAACCAGAATGGCGAGCGTATTATGAAATCCTAGTCAGGTATGTCTCTTATGACAGTTGTCTCTCTCATCTTCATTATTATCATCTATGATTACTATTAGCGTTCAAGGGTTGTAAGCTCAATCTTCCTTTTTACTTACTTCGAAGCCTGAAGAAAATGGCACATTCAATGCAAAGTACTATAGGCAACCCTGATAGGAGCTTTTTCCACCACAGTCTGATTAAAATTCTAATCCAACATCAGTTATCTCTTAGTTGTAGATCTTGGGATGAATTCTTGGTTGAAAATAAACTAGGTTCAACACAGTATTGGCCAAACCCTCCTCCTAAAACTCGTAGGAAGCGTAAAGCTCCATTAAAATCTGAGGTGGATGATATTCATAAGGCTGAGTTAGGGGATAGTAAACTACAGGAGGCAAGTTCACCTATAGATACTCGTATTAGTAATTATGGTACCATTAAGGTTGATAAATTTTATGCTGAAACAAATATGGAACAATCCCCATCTGTCAAACATTTCAGCACGTCTGCAAAGGTGGATGGTGAATCAACGAATGATGAGAATGTTGATTCTGTTACTCGTGAAGCCCCCTCTGATTTGTGTGCTTATAAAAAACCTTGTGATGAATCTATGAAAAAACTTGAATAGTTAGCACAAGTCTGTTGTGATAGAGGAAGTTTTGAACCAAAAGGTTTTGTGTTTGTTCATACACGAAGATTCACTCGAAGCATGAATATGGCCACTACAGCCTCTGTTCCTGTAACCATTTAGCAGAATGCTTAGCCAGTTTTTGTCCAAATTGAGGATGATTTTTCATCTTTGATTCCTGAGACAATGCATATGAATGAACCTATTACCATAGTGGAGAATCATGAAAAATCATTGGCAAAAAAAATTACTGAGCCAAGTAATTTTGAAGTAGCATTATCATGTATGGATGCTTGTGGGTCTGGCCCTGAGCCATCATTTATAAGCATTCCATCATCAGTTCAGGATGTGAATAATATTGATTCTTCTCAGTCTAATGATTCATTTCATGATCAAGATGAAGAATCCCTTCAACAGGTACTTGACAGAGTATATGAAACCAAAATTGCAGAACTAAAAAATGAATTAAAAGAATGTCAAGCAAATGCAACCTTAAAAGATGAAGAAAATAAAACATTCAGGGGAGAATTACTAAATTGGGTTAATAGATGGAAGGACATGAACCTAAAGAATAATCGATACAAGGAAGCCAAGAAATCAATGATAAACACTAACCAGCACTTGCTTGAGTAAGTAGATCGACATAAGCTGATGATTATTAGGCTCAAAGCTAAACTTTCTGAAGCAAGAAGAGTAATTAGTGTACAACACAGAACTTGATGTCGTTTCTCTTTTGGTTATGTGGTTTATTTCCCTTTTTTGATAGGTAATAAATGTTTTAATGATCACATCTGTAAAATCGTAGATTTTACAGGCATGCATATAATTTGTTTTGCTTTAGTTTATTTTCTGTTAACACGATTTTAATAAGAATTTTGTCTCGTATCTTACGGGTGTACATGGTATCATTATGCTATAAAGAATATAGGTTGTTTTTGTTCACAATTGGCATACATTGGTGCTTCTGGAAGGATTGGATGTTCAAGATGGCCAAGTTATAAGTCAGTTCATTTCAACCAGGAGGTAATACAGGCTAGTCACTTAATTGACATTTTTATCCCATAGTATAAATGTTATGACAGGTGTATTTTTGAAGAGATTCGATGCAACTAAATAGGAATAGGATTCTTGTTGTCTTTATTATAGCACTTATTAGTAACTAAAATGAGGGACTAGTTTGGTTATATAAACTAGTAATTTCGATGTAATAGGGGATGGATTATGAGAAGAAAAACATAATTGAAATATCATTTCAGTTCTAGTTTTATCTCTTTACTAGAGTTTTACCTTTAGAGAAAGAGTGTGACTTAAAGTTCTCAAACTGGTATCACTGTTAGGTACTATTTTTGAACACTTATATATATATATATATATTTCAATATATCATCTTCTAGTTATACTATTGGTACAGTTATACTTTGTTATGATTGTATTCATTATCTGATATAATACTCCGTTAACACAATATTGTTGTTTAAATGACTATGTGACTATATTGAATTGATCAATATTTTTATTGAAAATTCGAATCTTAGTAATATACATATTTATGTTTATTTTGATTTCATTTGTATTTTTACAATGTTTTGATTATAAATATCATCTTTTATTAAAATATTTAGTATTGATTATTGATTGTTAATTAATAAAACATTACAGAGAAGTTTCAAGTAGTTGTCTATTTTAATTTTCTGTTATTGTGAATATATAGCAGAGTGATTTAATGTGAATGATTTAAATATTTTCATTTAAATCGTAATTATTTATATCTCTATTTACTTGAACTATTAATTAATAATTAATCTAGTATTTAAGTTGCTCTTAGCTGAGATAGAATAATTAGTTAATTTTAGTTTTAGTGTAGTTTATATTTAACAATTGTTAAAAAGGATTAGATTAATTTCATAATATTTATAATAGTCTTTTGAATTAGAATATTTGAAGCAAAATCCTCAAAAAATCAAAGACTTTCATTAAGAAAGCATTTTAGGATAACTTAGGTTTTACAAAACTAATTCTAGGGTTCATTTAAATAATAATTAGATTAGGATAAATTTTTGCTGAATTTTAAATTCTCCATAAGAGAAAGATTTAGTTGGTAGCAGGACTATAACCTGCGAGATTTTGCCATTCTAAACACACTGGGAGTTGTTCTAAGCGACTTGTCTGGGCTTAATCTCCTTAGTTGGCCTAGGTCAGAAAATCAGGCCAACACGTGGAAGATGAGTACATGGAAGTATGGAAGATACTAGATGGAAGATGTTGGATAGACTATTTGGGGTAAGGTCAAGGGTTTGAGATTTAGAGAATGATGATGAGCGAGAGGAAGATTATAGATCTGGAAACGGGATGGGAATTTATGTAGAAGGGAATTACGAAGCTCAAGAACATTCTGGAAGGAATTCTTGAACAACACTTCAGTTCTGAGGAGTACATAATGCTTTACACGTATCCTTTGAAATTAAGACACTGAGATTAACTCAATTAAGCATGGACTTGGATAAATCTCAAAAGGAAATATTGCTGCAACTTAATGCCTTTGATGAGCTAGGTGAAAAGGCCTCATTTTAGGCCTCGAGTGTGCTAAAAGAATGAAAGAAATGGTATGACAACTTTATAAAGGGAAAGCAATTCCAAGAGGCCGTGCTTTTTTTTACAATTCCAAATGTAAGGAGTTTCTAGGAAAGTTTTAGGCAAGATGGTTATGTTGATATGTTGTTGCAGTGTCTTCTAATAGAGCTATCAGGTTAAAGATTATTGATGATCCTTATTTTTTATGCTGGTTTGAAAGTGATTACTTTATTGGTATTATCTGATAGATATGTTGTATTGCAGCCACAAGAAATGTTTCATAGTTGCTTCACTTCTGTTTTGCGTAGTGTTATACATAGCATAGATATTTTTTAAAACTAAAATTCTTACCAAAGTGATGAATCAATGTGTATGTGATAACAATTCCTTTTCCTTTTGCACATTTATAATTATACTGCATGTAATGTTGTTATTAATTGTCATTGGATGCTACAACTTTAACACAGGGACCTTTGGGAGTGTTAAATTGAAAGAAATGAAAATTATGTTATATATGTTACCACATTGTTTCCTCCTTTACGTATGCTAGTTTAACTTGTTCATTAATTTATTACTACTATTGTTATTGATTGCCCTTGGATGCTTCAACTTTAACACACGGACCTTTGGGAGTGTTAAGTTGAAAGAAATGAAATTTATGTTTTTACTTTATCTTGCATTGTCTCAGCTGTACCTATGTGTTTCTAGTATTACTATTGTTGTTATTTACTATCCTTGGATGCTTCAACATTAACACAGGGACCTTTGGGAGTGTTAAGTTGAAAGAAATGAAAATTATCCTATATATGTTACCACATTCTTTTCTCCTTTACGTATGCTAGTTTAACTTGTTCGCTAATTTATAATTCTTTGCAGGAAAATGCATAAATTTGCAGTGGTGTTATGTTTTCAATGGATAAAATACTACTGAAAGTAGCAGAGACAGAGATGGGGGATATTCTAAGGTTGATGTTCTATCTTTTTATACATGTCTAAATGTGGCATGAATATGTCGTTTTCTTTCTAGATTCTTTGAGTTGAATCGATTTGATTGTGCGATGTACTTAGGTCACACCTGGTATCTTGGCACCATCTTAATTGGTGCACTTCTGCACAAAGACATCTAAGTTGGGGTATTTGGTGTAAAACCAAAGTTGCATTGTTCAATGAACTTTGGTTGCATGGGGCATCTGTTGAAGTTGTAGCGCTGCCAAAATTGCAATCCTCTACAAACAAAAAATGGATGTATAGTGAGTTTGAAGATCACGAGTTCATGTCAAAGAGCCTTGTAAATGACTGGGAAGAAGTTTTGAGTGATGGTTTGGCTTGAAATAATGGGAATACCACTGTACATAGAGAAAATAGGCTTCACAATAAGAGAAGAAACCTTTTGTATTTTTATCACAACCATAGACCTACTTATTATGGAACCTTCGCAAAGAAAAGGTGAATATACTTTGCATAATTTTAAGTGTATTAATTATCAAAGTAGCAGGTTGTGTTTTAATTTTGATATCCCATGATGAGGAACATCTGAAACACCTTTAAGCTCATGGATTCTTAATATTGCAGTAGACAAGAGGGAAAGTTTTGTTTCTGACTCTTTGTTTTTGATGCAGTGATGGCATTGGGCTTCCAAATCCTTTCAAGAAGGACTCTTCTTTGGACTATGAGAATGATAGTGATGGAGAATGGGAAGAGGTACTCATCACTAAATCTCTTTGGTAAGAGTATTTGTAGTATTTTTATTAACTCTCTTACTTTGTTAAAAATTTTAGGAAGATCCCGGGGAAATCCTTTCTGACTGTGACAAGGATGATGAGGAATAAAAGAATGAGGTTGACACATATAAGTTTAAATATGAGGAAGATGATGACACTAATGGGTTTTTTGTACCTGATGGATATCTTTTTGAAGATGAGGTAAATTCTACAGAAAAAAGTGTTTTGATGGGGTTCTTTATGGAGTACATAAAAAGCATTTGTTGTTATTTTAGTGTTTCCTGTTGCAGTGTCCAAGTTTTATTTGGGGTAATTGAAGGTCCATCCCCTTGTTTTAGTGTTTCTTGTTGCAATGTCCTAGTTTTATTGGGTTTAATTGAAGGTTCATTCCCTTGTATTGTTGCTAGAATTTACCTCAAAAGCAGGGTTTTTAAAGAAGTATATAAGTTGAAAGAAATCATTTAATTACTTAGGGGATGTATATAGTTGAAGATATTTATTGTCCCTGATGACTATTAGTAATCTGTCGAATTGTGCATCTAATGGAGTTACATGAAGGGATCCTGATGGAGCAGTTGCTATAAATGGTTTTTATATTAACCTTTTTTTTATCTTCTACAACCTCCCTATGGGCTATAACCTCTTCCTCTTTTACCACACTTACATCATTTCCCTCTCCTTCAAAACATTCTTTAAAATTTATAGCAATCTTAATGTTGTTCTCATTTTACTTATAGCCTCAATGAGGTTGCTTCTTCCTCCCCCTAATCCACACATTCATAAAAAAGAAAAGTGTTCATTAAACTCTTTTCCTCATGGGTATGTCCTCCACAAACTCTACATACTTAAATGCACAATAGATGATTGCTACATTATCATCATTTTCCCACTCTAGTAGAACATCAAATACCTACTACTCATCATTTTCTCTCAAATCCCTTGCATGGATATTTAGATTCACCTCCTCTTCATAGAAGGTTTCCTAAATATCTTCTCTTTTGAAACATCAATGTTTTAATATGTAGAACATTCAATGTACATAGATCCAACTTTAGGATATTCATCAAACACTCTAAAATGCATTTAAGATGTATTTTGATGATGATGATCCACTTGATGGACAACCTATAATTTTTTTCTATTTTGTATATTCCATTGGAATTCCTATGCATCATCTTATTTATGTAAAATGTTTTAATTACATTGAATGATAAAACTACATTTCATGGTATTATATGTATAATTTATATTCATTTTTTTGTATTCTTAATATAGTACTATGTTATAGTTGTAAAAAACGTTATCTCTTTTTATCTGTATTTTATTTATGTGATTGTTATATTTTTAGTTATATATAAGTTTACAAGAGTTCCTTAAAATGTTTAAAGCACATGCTTCTCTTTATTTCATTGTTTCAATAATTTACTCAATACAATGAAAAAGCATTACAATTTTTCTTGTGCTAATTTTATTTGTTTCATTGTCTCAATAATTTACACAATACAATGAAAAGCATTACATTTTTTCTTATGCTAATTTTAGTTACAGGGAAAATTGTACATAGTTCTCAAAAATTAGTTTATCATAAATACTAGTTACTGGTAAGTTGTAATAGTAATAATTATGTAGTTTGTAGATTGTTATCTATCATAAATTTGTTTGAATATCATCATTGTCAAGCAATAACAACTTCTTAAAGGGTGCTAGCTCAATGGTAGAGCGCCTGCCTAATTATAGGTAGGAGGTTGGTGGTTCGATTCCTCCATGCCCTATCATAAATTTGTGACTACAAAAATGACTAAATTCGCATATATATGACTATTAGTAGCTAATTTTCCATATCTTAGTCATTAATATGTTAACATATAATAGTTTATTTAGTCGTATATTTGGTCATTAATTGTTGCAATTAGTGACTAAATCAATGACTAAAACAATGACTATCAATGACTAAAGCATTGTCTATCAATGACTAAATCATTGTCTATCAATGACTAAATCAATGACTGAATCAATGACTACTAAGTCAAGCTATTAATGACTAGTGAAGTACGACTAGCTATAAGATAGTGGAAATTAGCTACTATTAGTCACCGACTCAAAAAAATCATTTATAGCCTGATTTTAGTCATTTTTTTAGTCATTAATTTCTCACTTTGTACTAGTGTAACTACGTCAAAGAATAAGTTGCATATCCAAAGAGAGATGAAGACAAAGCAAAGCACAAGAAGAACTTGGTCAAATACACTAGGATTGTTTATGTATCCATCAAATACCATTTTATATCATATTAAGAATCCCAAGGATATGTCTAATGCACTAACCCGTTTGAAAATTAATAAGAATATGACCTTGAGAGCTCAATGTAAGGATGTGTGAAAGCATTCAATCCCACTTCACAAGGCTGTCTCGGATCAAGGAGCAACTAGAATCCATTGGAGACAATTTCTAAGAAGTGGAAGTTGAGATGACAACCTTGAATGGTATCTCAAGTATCAAAATTGGAATCAAAACAATATATGAATCAAGACACAAACTTAAAATAGATTTCACAGAACAATTTTACTCACAAATGACATGAAAGAGTGAAATAAGGAGCTGCAACTGTATAATTGCTATCATTAATAAAAAGTAGTGATACAATGTCATACAATGGCATGAATATCGGACAATTCAAATCCTAGGCAGGTCATCCGAATTCAGTACATGAGAGTGGCTTAGTCGTTAGTTAGAGATCCCTCGACACACCACTTATCCATCTCGCACAACATTATTTGGCTTATTTGGCCTAATTTATCACTTATCCTATGTTGTTGACTCAAATATGTGACTACATCATCAATTGGATGATCCTCCTTCAATCAGGGAGCCTAAATGGGTCTTCTCCTTCAATTGGGGATCTTAACTGAGTCTCCTCCTTCAATATGGGAGAAACTTTTGGTTGATTTGGATGAAATAAGAACCCCAAATCAGTTAACTGATCGTTGTTTCACCTACTTTCAGTTAAACTCGATCTATAAAAGTTCCTTTCTCATCGATTATCCTATTTTTGGTTAATTTTAGTTAACTAGAATTATTAAAGGCGCATCCACCTAATTTTGGTGACTCAGTTCAATTCATTTCAGTTGATCTCACCTAGATAAAGTCATATATGTGTCCTCACCTACTAATTGACATGTAGTTGAGTTATATTCTGTTAGACTCAATCTAAACTTCCTCTTATTTAGTTAGAGTCAATTAAGGTTGTGTTAAGTGGTTAACTGGTGTGCCGAGTGGTGTCTAACTGACAACTAAGCCATTCTCATGTACTAAATTCAAATGACCTCTATGGGATTCAAATTATTTATCTATTCATGCCATTGTATGACATTATATCACTACTTTTTATTAATGATAACAATTCTACAACGACAACTCCTTATTGCGTTGGTTCATTTCATTTCTGAGTAAAATTTCTCTGTGAAATCTATCGTAAGTTTGTGTCTTAATTCATAAATTGTTGTGAATCCAATTTTAAAATGGTATCAGATCCATGGAAGGACAAGGAAATTATTCTATAGTTTTCTTCCTAGATATAATAAGCAATTTGAGAAAAAATCACAAAAACATTCCATCTCTGCACTGGAAGCGCAGAGTTTACCACATAATTCCTGGAAGACCAACCTTGTTGATCAAGATTGATTGATTGAATAGGAAATTTGTGAAACAAACTCCAAAAGTGCAAGATGTTCGACCTTATTTTGTCTTTTTTGTATGTTTCCAAGTTTCTCAAAGAACTTTCATTGCATTCACTACAGCATCAGCATAATTCCCTCTTCAAGAAATATTCTCACTCCTTTCAACTATCATTAGTGGAATTAGGAGGATATTGCAATACAATTGCACTCAAAAGGACTCTACAGAGTCACCATGGGATTTGAATTAGGCACAAATTTAGAGAACTCATGGGTCTTAGCAGAATGATTCGTTATACCTGTACCAATGAGTACCAGGAAGCTCACATATGAAGTAATGCATATAAGAAGAAGATTGATTGATAAAAATAAATAAGATATGGATGAATATGACAATCATTCCCTAACAACCCATGCAAAGAAGAGAAAGAACAATACGGAAGAACATTTTTGCAAGAATAAAAATATTTCAAAAGAAGGACATCTCACATATTAGATGTTGCACTTGTGTTAGGACACTTTACGAAAGAATGTCCCAAGAAGGAAGAATGGAAGTACGATATGATTGATAAGTACCAGTTGATCGTGAAGAATGATGTTTGGATATTTTTTAGAGAGATGAAGGGAAGTATGTAATGTCTTCCAAGTAGATATACAAGATCAAGCATGTACAACATACGTCATCATTAAGATATACAAATCAAGGTTTATGGTTTCTCTGAGCAATAAGGATACAATTATGGAGAATTTTCCTATTGTGACCAGACACACTTCTTTATTAAAGTAGAAGTGCATTTACAACAACTTACAGAACTAGGGAATCTCTACGGAGAACCACATGTGTGAAAATTGAAGAAATGTTTGAATGATATAGAAGGCACCATGGGATAGCAACTACAGTTATATGAGGATATTAATTATCACCTAGAGTGATGGAGATATCTACCATTTCTACAAGTTTGAATATGAAATCTTATAGAGGACAAGAAGCTCATAGATTGGTGCAAGAGGAACTTGCAAAAATGTTTGAAATTGAGGATCTTGATATCTAGTTGTTGAAATATTGTAACTCCAAAGGATATTCTAAATGTATTTTACAAAGGTACCCCAAGGGGGATGTATTATTCCTTTGTTAGGATGTTACTATTGTATTTAGTCATCATTGAGTCATGAGGTAAATTATGAATTGTAAGTTGGGTCAATAGTACCATAATGAATATAATATAATATTGTTTTGAGTATTGCTAGGTGAATTTGGCCCATCCATTAAGTGCGGATGACTTGTTAGGATAAAAATCAACTAACAAAAAGAGCATAAATAGAAGATTTGTGTTCCTTATTTGAACACACACTCACTTGTGTATAACGCGTAGGAGAGAGAGAGAGAGACATATCTCTATTGGGAGATTTCGTACATGTATGGGGTCTCATATTGTACTTTTGATACATCTTATAAAGAGGATTTTTTTTTGGGTTTTCCTCCCCAAAAGGGTTTCCTAGGATAAATATTTATGTTCTTTTGTCTGGTTGTGCTTGTCGATATTTTAGTGAGCCTTTTTCTTATGTCTATGGTGTTATCATGCTAAATGTTATTAGATATGGTATAACCAGTACAAACTTAAGTATCAGAGCTTCCCTGAAAGAATTATTTATGTAGCCGAAACACTACTATAGATACACTTACTAAATATTAGGGTTTCATGCTTGAAAACCCTAGAAGACTAAAACTAGTCATATTTGGACCTTCACTATATCTCGAGATTGGAGAAGGATAAGGAGATGAAACTTTTACAAGTCAAATAAGAAATATTTTTGTACTCTATGTAAAATTTTCATCCTCAGATTCACTATAATATAGGATATATGATTCCACCAACTCAGGGTTCCATCCTCTCCTAGGATTCAACCTTAAAGATGTGACCTAGGGAGAATTGATATATCTCGGGCTAGGAAGGTGAAAATAAGATTTCACAATATGTTTTATAGAGGGAATAGACTGCAATTTCTATGGTAAATGTTTCAGACCCCAAAGGTGAAACAGTGACATTTTGAATTCCATACAAGTTTGTTATGTTGATCAATGCTAAAATAATTCAACCTAGGAAAATTCACATAAGTCCCAAATTTCAGTAAAAAATTTCATATTCATAGGAGTAGGAATGTTGTAGATGGAGTAGAAATAAGAACATGCAATTATGCAAGAGAAATTGAAGAAAGCTAGGGTTTCAGATATTTTGTTGTTTTGATCATAGTTTTTGGAAAATGATTATGCTTCTCAGATCTAATTAAAGAGGAACAACTTTATATCCAATAAGATATGAAAGATACCTAATTTGAAAAAGTTGGGTTTCTTTGTCAAACCTTAGGTCCACTAGAATTAGTCTTGTAGAAAATATTTAAAGAAAGCATCAGATTGAAGAAATCACATTGGTCAAAGAAGAAGTTGCATATCTAGAAGGATATGAAGACAAAGCATAAGAAGTAATCTACCAAACAAACAAAGATAAGTATTTGAATTGTATTTCTGATATATGTTGTGTATTATACATGATACAATGTTTTCATTAATGAAAATATAATACTAATTTGCATGTTATGGGTAAGCACCCCATGGTGATATACAACACTTCATTTCTACTTATCTAGAATGAAACCTCTTTTCTGATATATTGGATTAGTGCACAATATCAATCATAGCATGGAAGAGATGGAAGGAATATGGAAATATTTCATGTGTATACAATATATGGATGAATCATGTATTGGATAAAATAGTTGCATGATTGTATCGTTATGCATAAGAAGTTGTCATTATCCATATTTCATATGAAATATTTCTATTCATGCAATTGGTGCATTTGACTTATAGGAAATATCGCATACAATCACCTACAAGAAAAGCATGAGACTTGCATTAGAGGAAATTTGGGGTATAAAATGGGCCTTAGAAGAAAATGTGCCAACGATAAGTTCTTGTGAGTTGGAATTCAAGAACCAATAGAATTCCAATAAAATAAGTCAAACATAATGGTTGAATTGACATATTTGTCATAAAAAAAAACTACTTTCTTTGTTCATATTTTTGACATATCTCCCTATGTTTTTACTCAAATTTCGATCGGGAGATCTTGTTGGATGCTGAATTTGATTCCACATCCAATGAGTACCCACACTACATACTTTTGATGGACTTGGATACCCCAAAAACAAGAAATACCAGAAAAAATGTGATGATGACATCATCATCACATTTGTTTTGGTATTTCTTGTTTTTGGGGTAGCGGGGTACATCAATAGTATGCACTGTGCATACTCGTTGGATGCAGAATCAAATTATGCATCCAATGAGCTATCCCAATCGAAATTTGAGTAAAAACACACGGAGATATGTCAAAAATACGAACACAAAAAGCAATTTTTTTCTTTTTTCCTCCAAAATTAATAAATATTATTTTATTATTTTAACTATTATTTTATTATTTTCCTTAGGAGGCCCATTTTAGACCTCAAAATTNCCAAATAAAAAGTGATGACAATTCAATATTCACTCTTATAAACATACATGAATATGAACTGGAAGTCCCAGGGACAAAGACACCGTGACAAAAGAAAGAGCTTCAGAAGAATATAAGAGAGCAGTAGATCCACCTCAAGAGATAAAGACCACCTTCAACACATGATATTACTCAAAATGAAGAAAATTATGAAGAGGATTCCAATTAAAGTAGGATGCCTTGGATACACTCTATTTATGTGGCACATTTCAGTGAAATCATTGATGCAAACCATTCCAGCTATGGAAGAAGCTATGATCAAAGAGTACCAGTTGATCATGGGGAATGATGTCTAGGACATGGTTCTGGGACATGAAGGGAAATCCATAGTGTCTTCCATGTGGATATACAAGAACAAGTATACAAATAAGGATTCGTGGTTTGTCTTAGAAAGAGGGAATAGACTATGGAATGGCATACTCTATTGACTAGACACACTTCTCTAATAAAGTAGAAGTATATATTAAGCAAAGAACCACCTATGAAGAATAGGATTTGTAGGAGCTCAGAAGGAACCCATAGATAACCACATCCAGTTACATAAGGAGCTTGAAGATTACCTAGAGTGATGCATATCTTAACCTTTGTTACAAGGTTGAATATGGGAACCTATAGAAGGCAAGAAGTTTACAGATGGGTACAAGTTGAACTTTTCAACAAAGTTCAAGATAAAGGGATATTTGTATGTAGTAACCTGATTTAAATACATATAATATCAGTAGCAGAGTATTCTACCTCTCACTTCAGTATAGAATGTAGAGGGAGGATGATGCTCTGCTTCAGGGTGAGTGACTGGAGAATATCTTTGAGTTTGAAATGGGATGACATGATGGACAACTTCTTGATGGAATAATTCTTTACCAAGAGTAAAGTGGGTTCCAACCTTCAAGGTTGAATGTGTAAGAATGACATATGTCAATGACCTGAAAGGATTAATTCATGGTAGAATAAATTATGGAATAATACCTATGATTAATGGAGAATGATGTTTGGGATATAGTACCTAAACCATAAATCAAGAGTGTGGTATCTTCCCAAGTGTATCTACAAGATAAAACATGCCTCTGATGGAATTATTGAAAAATACAAGGAAATATGTGTGGCTAATGGATGCTCTCAAAGAGATGGAATTGATTATGAAGAGACATTTGTACTAGTAGAAAGGTACACTTCCATCATAAACATCGTGTCAATTGCTTCCATGTTGAAGTAGAATATACACATATGGATGTAAAGATACCCTTCCTGAATGATATGATTGAGGAAGAAGTATACATTGAATAGTGACAATCAAGTCGAACACATAGTGAATCATGTATGTAAGTTGAAGAAGGATCTGTATGGACTAAAGAAATTTCCTAGAACTTGGTATGGAAGAATAGATAGCTTCTTGAGAAGCTTGGGATTTACCAAAAGTAAAGTTGATCCTAAACTTTACCTCAAGGTTATGTATTATGAACCTGTCATACTATTTTTGTATGGGATTATCTATTTCTAATAGGAAATGAGAAATTGATCACAGAGGAAAGAATAAGCTAGCTCAAGAATTCCAGATGAATTATCTTAGATTGATGCACTCTTTCCTTGGGATGGAAGTGTTAAAGAGCCCAAAAGGAATATTTCTGAACCAGGGATAGTAGGTTGTGAAAATGTTAGGAAGATTTGATATGTTGGATTGTAAATACATCACCACACCCTTGGATACCAACTTGAAGATGTTATCTGATGAATCATCAGAGTTAGTGGATGTGACTTAATACAACATATTATTGACTCATTGATGTATCTAATGAATACAAGGTATGACATATTATTTTTTGTGAACACCTTGAGTTAGTATATATCTAAGCCTAGATGGGTTCACCTGATAGTTGAAAAGCGTGTGATGAGGTACCTAAAGGATACAATAGACTTTGGACTATACTATGATAGAGATCATTACTACAAATTGTATGGATATACGAATTCACATTGGGAAGTAAGTGTCGCAGAAAGAAAGGGGACATCATGTGGATGATACTATCTGGGATTTGGCATGATCTCATGGTTGATTGAGAAACAATCGAATGTTTCTCCCAGCATGACTAAAGTAGAGTACACAGTAACTTGATCCACTATTTGAGAATCCATATGGATTCATAAATTGATGACAAGTCTATTTGATATGGATTTGGATACCACATTGATTCTATATTAAAACCAGAGTTGTATAAAGATGACAGAGAATCATGTGTTCCATGATAAATCAAAGAAGATAGAAATACATAATTTTTACATAAGGGATATGGCAATGAAGGGAGACATAAAAACTACTATATGTAAGTACCAATGAGCAAGTTGTTGATATGTTAACCAAGTTTCCATGAAAATATTTGTGTAGCTCGAAAATACTTTCTGCAAAAGGAGGAACAATGATGTTGACGTTGAATACATTCCTCTCAAAGAGGAATAATTGTGTTGATAATATATATCTTTCCTAGCAAGAGGAACGATAACGATATGGACCCTTCTCTAAAAGGAGAAACAGGTCAAATATATGGACCCTTCTCAGAAAGAAGAAACATGCCAAATATATGGACTCTCTTCGGAAAGGAGGAACATATCGAAGATATGGTGTCTCCTCAGAAAGTAAAAACAAGTCGAATGTATGAACCCTCCTCAAAAAAGGGGGAGCATATTGATAATATGGATTCTCCCTAGAAATAGAAAGTAATGATGAGACTGTCATTGATTATGGGATGGCAGTGAAGATCCAGTATGAAAGAGTCCAAGTGCACTTGAAGATGCTAATAGGGTATGGCATTCACTTATGGACAATAGTATCATCTCTTGAGGATGGTCTTGAAGGAAATAACACTCTGTTCCTAAGAGTGGTCGTTACTAGCTGAGGATGGCCCTATAGACATTACTCTCACATGGATAGTGTACCCACATTAATTTTTGGATGTCATAGAATAACACTAACTTAATAGTGGTCCTATATTTGAAGCTAAGGATGCGCTACAATGAGTCCTTACAGATGACATGACCTGAATTTAGGTGCGGTGGAGATATATAGTTTCATACATTACTATCATATGGAGAGTGTACCCTCATTCATTTGTGGAAGTCGTAGAATAACAATCGCTTGGGAATGGTCTTATCCTTGAAGCTGCTGATTCTCTGCGATGAGTTCGTATAGAAGACATGCCGTACATTCATGTGTGGATGAGATATACAGTAGCAGACATTCCTACATTCATATGTAGATTCCATAGTATAAAAATCTATTGGAGTGGTCCTAGTATTAATAACCTGAGGATGGTCTACATTGAGTCCTTACAGATGACAAGTCCTACATTTAGGTACAAATGAGATATGCAGTTGTAGAAAATACTCTTTCATGGAGAGTATTCCTACATGCACATGCAGATATTGTACTATAACACTATATTGGAGTAGTCCTAGCTCTAACAGGATGAGGATGGTCTACAATGAGTCCCTGTAGACAATGTTGTCCTACATTCATTTGCGGATGATTCAGGTGGTCGATACTATTACCCACCTCATTAAGGGATAGTAGGCTGATGATGATTGCATCATCCTTAGACCTATGTCCTAAAGTGATAGGGATTGATCAACCCACAAAGAGATCATGTGTTCTACAGTTAATGTTGATAAAAAGTATTAATAAGATCGAATTATTGCAAGAACATTTAAAGAAGATCGAAGTGTTGCGACAAAGGATAAAAAAGATCAAAATGATGCTCCAAAGGATCGAGAAGGTCGAAGTGTTGCTGCAAAGGATATTGAACATAGAAATACTGCTACAAAGGATCAATAAGATCGAAGTGTTTCTGCAAACTATCAAACAATATCAAATTGCTACTACAAGGGATCAAAATATCAAAGTGTTGTTGTAAAGGATCAAGTGATCGAATGATGTAGAAGATAAAGACTCAATGTTGTAGAAGATGATGTTCCAGTGCTGAAGACATTGAAGATGATGTTCCATTTACTGATGTTTGTTGAAAACTTCCTATGACGTATAGATGTATCACCTTGATGATGTTGCATATTCTCTCTCTCTCTCTCTCTCTCTCTCTCTCTCTCTCTCTCTCTCTCTCTCTCTCTCTNTCAATAGAATACCCTTTCCTTTAAGGGAGTGTTGAAATATTCTAACTTCAAAGGATATTCTAAATTTATTTTACTATTGTACCCAAGGGAGATGTATTATTCTTTCGTCGGGATGTTAATATTGTATTTGGTCATCATAGAGTCATGAGTTAAATCCTCCATTGTAATGTGGGTCAATATTACCCTAATGCATATAACATAATATTGTTTTGACTCTTCCTAGGTGAATTCGGTCAACTTAGTTATGTGGGGCCGACTTGTGAGGTTAAAAGTAAAGTAAAAAAAATACTATAAATAGAGGAGTTGTGTTCCCGATTTGAACACACAGTCACTTCTGTATAGTGCATAGGAGAGAGAGAGAGAGAGAGAGAGAGAGAGAGAGAGAGAGAGAGAGAGAGAGAGAGAGAGAGATCTATTGGGAGTAGGAGCACATGTTTGGGGTCTCATATTGTACTTTTGATACATCTTATATAGAGGAATATTTGTTGGGTATTCTTCCCCTTTAGGGTTTACCAAGATAATAAAAAAATTGTTCTTTTGTGTGGCTATACTTGTTGATCTTTTAGTGATCTTTTTTTTTATGGTTATGCTGTTATGATGCTAAATGTTATTAGATCTGGTATAACCATTAAAAACTTAACACTAGTAACCTTGAGGGGTAACATAAATGGATATGCATAAGATCAAGCAACAGAGGAGGATACCTACCACTCTAATAAAAAATGTATAGATTTAGAAATTATAAGGTACATAGGGAGAATGGTGCTCTGCTTCAGATGGAGTGAGTACAATATATGTTAGAGTTCAAGAGTCTTGGCATTATTCTTGAGACTAGAGGTGTGAGAAAATATAAAGGATATATTCCTTATACAAGGACAATATGTAGTTAAGATCTTGAATAGGTTTGAGATGTTGGATTTCAAGGATATAGATACATTGATGGTATCAAACTTTAATTTGTGGTGTTATCCTAGTTCAAAAATAGTTGATGTCTTAGTCTCCATGAAGAGCATTGGCTCATTGATGTACTTGAGGAACATGAGATTGGATGTTTTCTTTGTAGTGAATACTTTAATCTAGTAGGTAGTGGAACTGAGATGTGTTCACATGTGATGGGGGACCTAAAAGGTACACTAGATTGTGACCTCAGAAAGGAATCTAATAGTAAGATCATATTACATGTTTATGCAAATTCAAATTGGACAGGTATAGCTAAAGAGAGAAAGAGAACTTCAGTTGCTACCTCATATAGGGAAGAATAAATCCTCTAAGATGAAAATATGTATGGTGCTCTAGATGGGGCTTCTAGAAAAGGAAAAATTCATAGAACACACTCAAGTTATATGGCATTGTTGTGTGGCTTTATTAATGTAGAGACTTACATCCATGAAGAACCAACTGAGAATAAAGAGATATAAGATTCCCCAAGTGATGGGGAACTTGTTCTTTGATCCAAAATAATTCTAACAATGAAGATGAAGATCATTCTCTTATCATTTCAAAATTGCATAAGAAGGGATGCATTTCAAGAGAAGTAGATTCAACACCCATACACAGTCCTATGTGATATTTGGCGTAGAAGAATTGATAAACATTTTTTATCATGATAAATATGGTCCCAAGTTCTCAGAATCATATGATGAAGTAGAACACATTGTCAGAGACTTCATTAATTCCTACAAGGAGACAAATATCAAGAATTAGTCTCCCAAACAAACTAATTATAAGTATTTGAATTATCATCTCCTATATATCTAGTTTCTTAAATGATATTTTTTAGTTTTGTACATAGACATGTTCCTAGTTTTAGGAAGTGTATTATGCATGTTAGAGTGTTTAGACTGATGAACAATTTACTACTAATATCCATGTGACGGGTAAGTGGTTTATGGTGTTGTACAACATTCCAATGCTACTTATCTAGAATGAAACCTCTTTGTTAACATGTTTGGAGTAGTGCACACTCTTAATAATGTCTTGGTCGAGATGGAAGGCATCTATAAAGTGACCACATGTATACAAGATATGGATGTATGTGTTTTTGGATAAAATAGTTTCAAAATTGTATGACATATGTCTTTTTGCATAAGAATTTGTCATTATGAATTTGTTTTGAATATTATGAAATGTTTCTAACCATGAAACCGAATTTGAATTGTAAAAAAGATCGTATGAATTCACCTACAAGAGAAGAATGATAAAGAACAAGTTTTTAATGTGTTGACTAAGGCTTTGTATCGTGTAAAATTTGAATACTTTCAACACAAGTTTGGTGTAGTTTGACTAATTATTTGTCTCATCTCTCGTGTAGTCTTGTGGAGTGATGATGATGATGATGGATTTTTTTTGTTGCAGTGATGTGGTATATTTGTCTATGATTAGTATGTATTGTTAGGATTATCCATCCCAAAATGGTTAATAAGCCAGCCAAAGCTTGTTTAACCCTAGGGTTAATAGGATGTCTGGATAGGATTTCTAGGCCTGAAGGGTTAGTAAGCCATACAAGGATTGTTTTGTCCCCAAGAAGATCCATTTTCCTAGATAGTCTTGATTGGACCGAAAGGGTTAGTAACATGCAAAACACCTGATGGATCTATTAGAGTACCCACCATGATGTTGCTTTGGATGTTCTAGTGGAATGATGATGATGATGATTGATGGTGATGTTGTCCCTGCGCTCTGTGATTATGTTGATGTTGTTCTATCACTCTTTTCTACTACTACTAATGATGATGTTTGTTATAGCTAATTTTACCACACATGGTTGATCACATATTTATGGCCTTCCCTATCCCTCTGCAGACTCTTTGGACCCCATGGAATAATATTATACTTTGATGTTTCCAATTTCATCCCTAAAAACACTTGTTTATCACTATACACAAATTTTAATCCCACACTAGTGTATATACGTGGATATTGACCTCAAACC
This sequence comes from Pseudotsuga menziesii, assembly GCA_001517045.1. Classification (NCBI taxonomy): domain Eukaryota; kingdom Viridiplantae; phylum Streptophyta; class Pinopsida; order Pinales; family Pinaceae; genus Pseudotsuga; species Pseudotsuga menziesii. The sequence goes on from LPNX010607998.1 coordinate 214,068, forward strand.
CGCATACATCGGGATGTGTGCATAAGTCCAAATATTTTTTGGAGTTTTACTTGATGTGTTTCCAAACAACTTGACTCTTGGCCTTTCATATGCCTCGCGATTGGTCGGATTTGACCCTCCATTACCCCTTTGGAGTGCTATATAGGGAACCCCTTGGATACATTGAAGAAGAGGAATTGAAGAGCAATGAAACTATAATCCATTGTTGCCTTTGCTTACGTATACTTGAGTCTGCATCCCTTTGTCCCTTTGGAGCACTTTGTGTTCTTCCCATGATTTACTTTGCTTGTGAGATTGCTATCGAGAGATGGAGGATTGAGGTGGTGGAGGCCCAAGTGGAGGACTCAGTTTGTCCGGTTCATAGACATGCCAATAGAGGTTGTCACTTGTGTAATCTCTAATTTGATTAATAGAAATATCTTTTCCAATAATGTGCATTTAAATGAATATTGAATCCATGGATGTGTTTAATTGCTTATACATTATTGATTATATATTCTAGAGTAGATCTAACACAATATTATATAGCATGCTTGTCTTGTTTGTTGTTGTTGAGAGCAATTTCTAGCACAAGCAGGATTGGAAAAATCTCAATGGGGTTCTAATTCAACCATCTGGAATAAGGTATGATCCAAGATCCTTTAGTGTTAGATGTTTTGTTTCTCTTGCATATTGGGAAGGGAGTGATTTCTGCGGTTTCTTTGTCTGTTGTGGTACACCCCAAGCCATAGGAAGTTTCTCTCCATAACAGAATTGGTGACCATACTAGGGGGGTTTCTGAGTTGTTTCTCTTTGGGGGATTTTTGGTATTCAATGTACTTGAATTGCTCTGATTTCTCTGTTTCTATGTCGGGTCTAGGGGCATGTTTTCCAGGTAGGGTCCTGAACAAGTAAATTTTGTCTCAGCCTGTCTGTTTACCTAATTTTTCTCTCTTTTTCTTCCTGTATGCAGGTTTAGCTTTCATTGTTGTGTATACATGTGGGTTTTCCTAGAATAGTCACGTATGTACGCAGGTTTATTGAGAACAATCATGTATGCCTTGATTTTTTTCTCTATTGGGAGGATTAAGCATTTCTGGGTGATTTTGGATGATTTTTGAGTCTTCTTGGATGCTTTTGGAGTCTGTATATACCCTTTCTGTCTGACTAGAGACTCTTTTTAGTTTTATTTTTAGAAATATTCTTGTTATTCATTTTCTACTTTTTTGTTTTGAGATGAGTGCATTAGGTCTCTTTTACCTTGGTGCTTTGCTTGGCTGTTGTTTGCGAGTGGTTGCAGAGTATGAGGGTGGTAGAGTTATCTTTTGGCTTTTATATCTCCTTTAATTCAAAAACACAAAAATATTTTGCTTTTTGCATAGTTATGCATTGCTTGCATTTTGCAGTAACATGGTACTTGCATTAGGTTTGCTTGGTGAATTATAGTCAGATTTTCATATATGAATGATTGCATATACATTTGAAGGAAAAATTGTGCACTTCACATAGTAGCATACCCTGTTTTTCATTCTACATACTACATTTACATTTATTGTTAGGCGTGCATTTTACTTCTCATTGCATCATAACTTCATTAGTTGCACATCCATTTACCCTTTGAGTAACCAATTAAAATCAACGCATAATAAAATGAATTACACTCTTTTATTTTCTAGGGTGCATAAACAAGATTAGGTTTTAGGGTCTTAGAATAGTTCATTGTAAGTTAATTCTCCAATACCACTAAACAAAACAATTAGGTCTCTGTCCAGGTGAGAGTGTGAAACCCTTGGTATAATTAGTGTTTATTAGGATGCTCCTCTTACACAGGAGTTAAGCACAAGGTAGTGCACGTGATTGTGACTGGGATGAACCCTGGTTACTTTTTGTGAGCACCAGAGTCATTTCTAGGATTGTATTTGTATCTAGGGGCCTTTGAGGTATTGGCTAGTGTACCCCTGGGATACCAATTGTGTTTTCAGGCTTCGGGATTTGCTACCCTACCCATACGGTCAATCCCTCCTATGAATGTCCTCCTGAGCATTGTTTATATTAAGGTGACCTCAGTAGACTTACCTAGGTTATCGAGGGGGTATTTGCAGAGGTTATTCTGTAGGTGTCCTGGCCAGGTAGGGGTCGGATGGCATAGTCACTATATGTGTTGAAGATGAGGGCCACTATAATTGGTTACGAACCTCCACTTATTATTTATGGGAGTCTCAAGCCTCTCCTAGGAAATACATACCTACTTCATTCGGGAGATCACATATCGTACCCTTGGTTTGTTGTTGATTTGGCTTTACATTGTTTGGGTGTATGCTCTGTGCACGCTAGTTTTCTTAGCATTACGTAGTTATATTGAGTATTTTATTTTTATTTATTCATTGTGGATTCAGGGGTGGAACCTCGTTTTTCTCATCATTTAGAAGGACTTTTGCCTTCCATGTATCCTCCTCCTTTGGGAGAGAGAACCAGACAGTCTGGGTGGAATACTTCTCACTTTCATTCACACACCATGGGAGATCATGAGGATGATATTCCAGATATGTCCTCTCCACCTCACGAGGTTGGAGAGGGTGATCCTACTAGCACATATGATCCACCACATGAGAATCCTTGATGATTTGGTTATGATCTCTCATTCACGGGTCGCTGGTATTGGTTTCCGGGCGACAAGACTCAGTATGAACCCACAAGCACTAGTAATGTTAGATATGACATGCCTGATATCTTTGAGACCGATCCAGCATATCATGGTGAGTCGAAAGTTGACCCTAGAACTACGCCTGGGGGCACTTCCATTCTTTTCCATGCAGAGAGGTTTGGGGGCACTAGTCACATTGCACCTTCCATCCCTATGGTGGAGAAATCTTCACATGATCATCCTAGGCCCAGGTTTAGTAAACCTATTTGGATAACAGAACCAAGACATGTTAACATTGGGAACACCACTTGCATTCCTTCACATGTTCCATTGTCTTCGACACCCATTCCTTCAAATGTTTTTTTAACAGCCAATCCTTCCCCTAATTCATGTGGACATTCTGGCCGAAATACCACTACTAGTCATGTTCGTTCTAATCATGTTCACGCCGTAGTATCGCAAGGCCATGTGCCTCCTTCTGTGTCAATAGGACATGTACCTTCACATGGGACATCTCATGGACCATATCGTGGACCATCTTATGGTTCAAATTATGGAGCTTCACATATACCTTCTTATGGACCATATTATGGACAGAACCATCAATCATATGGGTATGGGTATCAACGGCCCACTTACTCTCCTAATTATGGATTTGTATAGCCTCACAACCAGGGTACTCTGCATTATAATGCTTCCATGCAGCCCTTCATGGGTCAAATGGGAGGAGGTTATTATCCTCCTGGCAGAAGCCATGGTATTTATAGAAATCAAGCTTATCAAAACTAGTCCTATCAAGGAGCGTGGTATCGACCGACTCAACCTGGGATCCCTTTCATTGATACCTTGAACTTACTTGATTTATCGAGATTGACGAATGATCCCATGTCTCATAATCCGACATGGCCAACAGTACCTACCAAACTTCCTTTGGACATTCTCAAGTTCGAAGGTAAGGCTGGTGAAGATCCTGGTTAGCATGTCACCACCTTTCACCTTTGGTGCTCTTCCAATTCCTTATATGACAATTCCATCCGTTTGAGGCTATTTCAATGCACCTTCATAGGTCCTGCATAAAAATGGTATATAGAGTTACTAGGGGGGGATTATGCTACGTTGGACGATCTTTCCATGACTTTTCTTATTCATTTCTAACTACCCATACGTTACGACATCGATATTGAGATATTTTCAACCTTCCGGCAAGACAAGGCCATGCACATTTCGAATCATATTCAAGAGTGGCATAGATGGAAATGATTAATTAAAGCCTTTATACCACCAAAGTTTCTTCTAGAATGCTTCCTCAAGTAATTGTTACCTTACATTGCGAAGGATGTTTCTACATCCGGATTTCAAAATGAGGTCCAAGCTATATTTAGGGCTCAAGAGTTGGATTTTATCTATGCTCAATCCAGACTCTTGTATGATATTATCTCGAATGCTCCAAGATCCAATTTCGACCCCAATATTAAACCTAGGCCACATGCCGATGGTATTGTTGCCTACACAAGTACCAAACCTGTGGACTTGGTTACAAAACAAGTGAGCCAGTTACCAATTAACCAGCCTCCGTTGGGACAAGCAAGTACTTTGTCTCAACCTACCCAATCAGCGAGTGTAATCTCTGTAGAAATGTCGAGCTCGAAAGGAAACCAGCAGCCTCGAAGGAATAAAAAGAAAGGAAAAAATAATTGTAAGGGTAGGAATAAAAATAAAAATGGTAATAATAATGACAACAACACGAATAATGCTGGGGGGGACAAGTAGCCTAAACATAAGGTGAAATTTCCTTGTAAGTTGTGTAAGGATGATCGCCTGACTCACGTGTTCCCTCGTATGGAGGATTCCTCTAAGCCCATAGCGCATGGCCTAGCTATGTTTATCAATCCTTTACCTAATAATCAAATTATGAACTCGAGGACCATTGATCTTGGTTTTGCATCTGGTGGAAATCAAAATATGCCAAAGGTCGCTCCTGGTCAGGGTTGTATCAACAAGGTGAAAGCTTCCAAAGTTGTGACATGTTCGAAATATTATGGTTCATCACAACTAGATCTTGGGAAATAACCTTCCCCAACCAAGAGCCCTTTGTGAATTGAAAATCCTATGGATAAACCTAAAGCTCCACCTCACATTCCTAAGGGATTCTTGAAGTGTTTGGGGCACAATCCTAATTCCCAAACTGCCTAGAACTATTCAGTTGTGGAGGATTTAGGCCAAACCCCTTGTGCGATGTCTGCATTAGAAGTGCTTCAGACTTGTCCTCTGTAGAGGAAGGCCTTGTTGTTTTCTCTTGGGGTTAGTGACGATATCTCTTCTTCCATTATCAAATTTGAAACCATGGGAGTACAGCATCACTTACCTTACTACATGTCTCTTTTGATTCATGTAGAGTGTCTCAACAACACCATCATGCGTATTGTCATTGATGAAGGCGATGTTGCATCCATGATTTATTTTTCTTGTTGGAAGGGATTATGTTCTCCCACGTTGTCTCAATATTCCAACATGTTGATGGATTTCAATGGTAGGTCATTTCGGTCACACGGTATACTTCCATCTCTAGAGGTCCAATTGGGAGGGAAGACTGTCACGATCGAGGTCAAGGTGGTTGATGCACCCCTTGACTACAATCTTTAGTTGGTTAGGAATTGGATGTACAATATGAAAGTCGTAGCTTCTTCCCTATTTCGAGTGGTTTTCTTTCTGTTTAATGGGAAGATTGTTACTATTGATCAAAATTCATTCCATAATCCAAGTGTCAATGCATCATCGGGAGCCTCTATCCCGATTATCGATCATTCTCAATCGGAAACTGAGAATTTGGGTGTGGGTATGTATCCTTCTCTCATGGGAACCTTTAGTTGTCCTGCATCTATTGTTATGATTGGGTCTAGTATTGGTGGGGATTCACCCTCATCGAATTCGGTATCTTTTCACACTACTCATATGGAAGATCCTTTCATTCTTCCTTCACCGAGTACTTCGAGTGTTCCTATCGATATAGACGTGTCATTTCTTGCAACAATGGTGGCGTATCAAGCAAATATTGATCATGTTGTAAAGCCTAGTCCTTCCTCTTCATGGATTGAGGAGGAGTACCCGTATGTGCTTCCTGCATGGGAAGTAGAGTCATCTCATTCTCATGACTTCCTTGATGATTTTTTTCCATCAGATGAATCTATTCTTGAGGCCATGTCTAGGATTGAGCAACCTTGGGAAGAGTTGCACCATATATCGTATTTATTTCCTAAGCTTGATCATTTAGAGTGTGATGAATTTAGGGAGATTCTTAGCAAGAAAATTGGTATCCCCATGGTCCCATTAAGCTCTCCTGGTTAGATGGTTGAAGGGAACATGGCTATCCTATCACCAACAATTCCTATCAATATTTCTCGTGATCCTGGTAAGATTAAGAATGTCTACATTGGGGTTAGTTGTTCTCTCGATAAGATTAAAGAGTATACCGAGTTGTTTAAGGAGTTTCATGATATTTTATCTTGGTCGTATGAATAAATTATAGGTATAGACCCTCCTATTGTTGAAAATGAAATCAATACCTATCCAGATACAAAAGCTATTCGACAACGTTTGCATGTTGTGAATCCTAGAAAAGCACCTGCCATTAAAGCTTAGATAGAGAAAATGCTCAAAGCTAGTTTTATCTATCCCATTCCATTGACGGAGTGGGTTTCAAATCCCATTCTAATGAATAAGAAGAAGGGAACGATCCAAATATGCACTAATTTCTATGACTTAAATCAAGCCTATTCTAAGGATAATTTCCCTACACCATTTATTGATCAAATTTTGGATGAGTATGAGGGAAGTGAGGTATTTTCTTTTATGGATGGATTTTCTGGATATAATCAGATAGAAATTAATCCTAAGGATCAACAAAAGACCAAATTTATTTGTCCTTAGGGAAATTTTGTATATCAGAAGATTCCTTTCGGCCTTAAAAACACCAGAGCTACGTTTCAATGGGCCATGACCTTAATCTTTCATGATATTAAAATGATTATCGAAGTATATTTGGATGATATCGCTACTCACTCTCATTTGAGAGTGCATCATCCTTATCATTTGCGATTAGTGTTCGAAAGACGACATCATTATCAAGTTCGTTTGAACCCTCATAAGTGCATCTTTTGCATGACAATTGGTCATTTAGTAGGATTGATTGTGTCCAAGGAGGGTATTAGAGTCGATCCCTTGAAGGTAGAGGCAATAAGTCAATTTTCTCCCCCGCATAACATTCAACACCTTTAATGTTTACAAGGTATAGCAAAGTTCTTACGAAGGTTCATGGTTAGTTTTTCCAACTTGACTAAAGGCTTCATGTGTCTGTCGAAGAAGAACACCCCTTTTTACTGGGATGAGTGAGCCCAGGAGTCTTTCAATGCTCTTAATAAATACTTAGCAATATCCCTCATGCTTAGTCCACCAGACTATAGTCGTGATTTCTTGATTTATGTGGCCATGTCTCAGGAGATGGTTGGCATTGTATTGGTTCAAGAGGATGAGGAGATCCATGAGCATGTCATATATTATTTGAGCCGAAACCCTATTGATGTGGAACTTCGCTATTCCCATGTGTAGAAGCTATCCTTAACCACTATTCATGTGGTTCATCGTTTGAGACATTACATTCTGCTTCACCAAACTTTGGTCGTAGCTCAAATAAATCCATTTCAGTTCGTCCTCACTATCAGGATGATTGGGGGAAAATATAATAAATGGATTGTGATTTTTCAAGAGTTTGATCTCGAGTTCATTTTGGATAAATTGAAGAAATCATTAATCTTTGTTGAGCTCATATCAGATTTACCAAATTTGGAGGAAGAGGAGGTTTGTGAGGATTCTTTTTCCAATGAGCAAATATTCCTCATCTCAACTATAGACCCTAGGTATGGGGATATTATCATGTATTTGCAAACATTGAAGGTCCCTACTCACCTCTCACATGATGAGTGATGACGATTACATCACATAGCAAAGAACTACCTCATAGTGGATGACACTTTGTACCACCGTGGGGAGGATTCCATTTTACATCGTTTTTCAATCCATGATGAGGTCGAGGTCATGCCTAATGATTTCCATGGAGGCGCGTGTGGTGGTGATTTATTTGGGCTTTCTATAGCCCAGAAAATCTTAAGAGCAGACTATTCTTGGTACTCTATCTTCAAAGATTGCGTCAATGTGGTCAATAAGTGCCACCCTTGCCAAGTGTTTGCACATAATATTCACTCACGTCCTGCCCATTTGCATCTTATTATCACCATCGATACCTTCACGAAGTGGGGGCTTGATTTTATGGATTGCAACCCAGTTTCGGCTGGGGGAAACCATCATATTATTATGGTTGTTGATTACTTCACGAAATGGGAAGAGGCTATGCCTACAGTTAAATCCGATGGTGAGACAGTCTTGCATTTTGTATTTAACCAGATTATCACCTGGCTCGACATTCTGAAATAGCTTGTCCCTAACCATGGTAGGAACTTTCAGAACAAAATGATGGAAGAGTTGGCTTCCAAGTTAGGGTATAAGAAAGAGAACTCCTCTTCTTATTACCCTCAAGTGAATGGACAGGTTGAAGAAATGAACAATTCACTTAAGTCTATTCTCCAACGAACCATTCCACAAAGCAAGAATATTTGGCATATCATGTTGTATCCTGCTTTGTAGGCATATAGAACCACAGTTAATATTGTCACCAGTTTTTCTCCCTATCAGCTTCTACATGGGTTGGATTCAGTATTACTGGTTGAATGCGAAATGCCTTCTCTAAATCTAGTTGTGGAGATTTTACTAGACACTTCCTCATTGGAAGAGTGTTTGGTCAACGTAGAGTAGCTTGATGACTAGTGTCGATATGCCTTAGTGGCTTTAGAGGTTAAAAAGAATCACGTTAAGGTCTAATATGATAAGTCTGTCTGTCCTAATAGGTTTAGTGAAGGTGACTTGGTCTTTTTGTGGGATCAAGCTAAGGAACCCTTGGTGGTAGGAAAGTTTAATCCCATGTGGCATGGTCCTTACGTGGTTAAATGTGTCCTAGAGAAAGGCGCCTATGAGATGGTTTATTATGAAGGGACAGCCTTGGAAGAGCCTAGAAATGGGCTCTATCTAAAAAAGTATAATACATGATATTCATCTAGGGCTGATTTTTGTATATTATTGTACAGTTTTGCATTGCATAGTTAGGTTTTCTTATGTTGATTGGGTTTGTTTACTAGCTTTTGTTTCTTATGGAAGATGTGGATGGAATATTTTGTTTACATAGGATTCACTGATGGTTCTAGACGCCACACTCAAAACTCAGCTTCAACTACTTGGGTGATCTATACTCCTACGGGTCAGGTATTGTCTTAAGGAGGCGTATGTTTACGTCCTTCATCAAACAATGTTACTGAATATAGTGTCGTCATTGATTTATGGCATGATGCCATTTCGCATGGTGTTCATTCTCTTGAGGTACGTCTTGATTCGTAGTTAGTGGTTTCACAACTTAATGGCTTGTATGCTATTAGGGATCTGATATTATTATGAATATTATTACATGTGAGATTTATAGAACGGAAATTTGAGAGTATAGCATACATTCATGTTCCAATAATGTTTAATCAAGTTGCTGAGTCATATGCTAACTATGTGTTAGATTGGCATTTGTTTTATAGACCATAAGCATATCACAAACACATTTTACACACATGTAAATAAAATAAAAATTGATCATCCTAATGTATAAATTCTAAGGCCTTGATGGCATAAGGAATTTGTAGAAATTCTAAATCCTTGATGGCATAAGGAATTTCATAAACAAGCTAAGGATCTAGGCACACAATTAACCTCACAGAGAATTGTAGAGAATTAGCATAAAGAGAGAAGAAGAAGAATTAATGAACACACATTAATGAATGATCAATAAATTATAATTGATATTATTACATAGGTAATACATCCTTATAAAGGAAAATAGAGTTGCTAGAAGACAAATCAAGCTAGCTCATAAAGCAGGATTATTAATTATGATAAACCCCATAGTTGTCTAAAGCACTTTCCCAATCTATCAAGCACCTCAAAAATTAGAAATAGCATGTGTGAGTGATGATGAGTGAAGGATAGAATTGCTAATCCTAGAATATGGAGAGAAAATAATGGAGGATGGGTTGGCAACAAAAGCTGTCAGTTTCCTAGTTGACTAGCTTTACCTTATCCATAGAAAAGAAAGATAAAGCAGATCAAGCATAATAAACAAGAATCTATTGTAAAGTGTAGTTACCAATTATAGATGGCCATTAAGTGGTCAAGATCAACCCAAAATCAGAAATAAATCATTCATGGGATATAGATGGAAAGTGTTGACTCTAAGGTGCAAGTGGATGCCAACTATCTAAGCTAGTGGGTAGGACATTAATCAAATAATGATTAATTATTTTATGAGTGGGTTTATGATATTTCAACACCCCCATTTAAGCCTGACCTCATGATGATATCCCTGAACTAATCAGAAATATATGTGCATATAGCTCCCATCAACAAAGCTATGGTCACGGTTTTACAATTTATCTTGTCCAAAGAAATGAGGAAAGAGGCAAAACCTCAAGGGGAAAATCCTCCCTCAATAAAGGACATGAAAAGAAATACCAAAAAATGTTGAAATGCTGGTGTTGCTGCTGCTCCAAACTAAATGCTGATTTCTAGAGGAATCTTCTTCTTGGGAAGAAGATAAATCTGCTCACCTAGATCAAGGAGAGCTGCAGGATGGAAACTAGGACCATGTAGAACAACTGAGATCCAATGATGTGAAGGAAATATTGAAGGATATTGAGACTTGTAATCAGTTCCAAGATGATGAGATGACTTGAAATTCAAACCAATAGAGATGAAATGAGCTCCAGATAGGTGAAATAACTATCCAAGTGAATGTATAATGTATCCATCTTCATTTACATAGAGAGGATGTGTGCAAGTTATCTTGTAGGAACATAGAGAAGGCATATGATCAAAGACTGTGAATGCATGGGATCCATAGGTTGATCTAGCTTCCAAAGAATCTGAGAGATCACAAATAATCACAACAGTAGAATCATGGGAATATACTGGTAAAGAATCCTCTATGGTAGAAGCATGAGAGGAGGAAAGATAGTGATGTTCAAAATCTTCGAGGCTCTGATAATGAGTGCCAAGAACAAATGAGGTGTTGCAGAAGCACATGGGATCAAGTATGGTAAATGGAAAAAAATAGAAGGACTTGATTTGGCTAAGAAAACATCTTGGAATTCACTGGGTTGCGCACCATCAAGACGAGAGGCATGAAAAAAGTGTGAGAGGTCTGTCATATGGATCTCAGAATCCATGATAGAAGACATAGAGAACACTGAATGCGTGAGTGAATCATCAACAGAAATAGCAGATCCATTAGTCGCTTCTTTTTCATCAACAAAATAATAAGAACATGAATCAATATCTTCTACTTCAAGAGACATAGAAAAATATGGCTCTTCAATATTTGCTTTTTGATTGAAAGAGGAAGCATTCGAATCAAATATAGTGGCAACAAGAACTGTATGAGAAATTTCTTATTCATGATCAAATTCATCAAAGACTGTAGAGGATGATACATATTATGAAGATTAAAATTGGTACAATCTGATGAACTTGATCACTAAAAAATATTTCATTGAAAGGAGTGTTCAGTTTGAAGAAGATCCTTTAGCAGCAGTAGAAGTTGGAGAGTCCTCTTCACCACCACAACCATTGATTGTAAGTGAAGATACTAATGAGTTTGCTGATTATGATATTTCTAATAAATATGATTTAATTTCATATCCTAACAGTACTAAAATACAAAAATGGGAAGCAAGAACCATTCATGCAGTTGGGGAACTAGCTAGAAATCCTAGTGACACTAGGAGGACTAGATATCGATTTGAGAGTTACCTTTGTGTGAAGGATCCACTCTTTTCTAAGAAGTGTTATTTGATGGTTGAATATGATCCTTAGACATATTAATATGTATCATATGATCCAAGATGGAAAAAATCCATGAAAGGATAATATAGCTCGCTTCAGAAGAACAACACATGGGAACTAGTTGATCTCCCCCCAAGGAGAAAGCTAGTAAAGTGTAAGTGGGTTTATAAAACTAAATTTTTTGCTGATGGTTCACAATTAAAATATAAGGAAATATTGGTATCTAATTTCTACTCATAATTTGAAGGTATTGATTTCAATGAGACCTTTTCACCAGTAGAAAATATGGACTCCATAAGGATAGCTTTGGCCATTGCAGCTCCAAGGAAATGGGAGGTGCATCACATGGATATGAAGTGTGCCTTTCTACATGGAGATATGAATGAAGAGATTTATATGCAGAAACCTGAATTTTTTTTGTCTAAAATATATTTAGTGTGTAGGTTAAATAAATCATTGTATGGGCTAAAGGAAGCCCCCATGGATTGGTATGCCAATATTGGTGGATTATTGTTGTCATAGAATTTTGTTCGATACAACTCTGATCTGAATGTCTATTTAAAGTTGATTCATAATTATTTAATGATTATTGTTTTTTATGTTGATGACATATTGATAACTATAATTTCAAATAAAGAGATTTCCTCCTTGAAGGATGCAATGAACCATTCCTTCTCCGTGACAAATTTGGGATTGTTGAGCCAATTCTTGGGTCTCGAAATCTCTCAATCCCAACATGGAATCAAATTTCATAAATCAATTATGATTCAAATCTTCTCAAAAATTTCAGCATGAAGGATTTCAAGCCAAGCAAGACTCCATTACTTTCTGGAGTTAAGCTTGAAGAAGTAGGTTCTTCTCCTTTGGTAAATAACACACTATATATGCAATTGATTGGGTGATTTCTTTATTTGACTCATACTCAACCTGATATATATTATGCAGTTAGTGTGGCTTATAGAAACATGGATCAGCCTCATTATATCCATTGGAGTGTATCCAAGAGGACCCTAAACTTTGTTCAAGGAACAAGAATTCATGGGATTTTCTATGCAGCAAAATCTGACTTAGAGTTAGTTGGATTTACTGACAGTGATTGTGTAGGTGACAACACACATCGAAAGTATACTTTAGGATTTGTGTTCATTATTTCATATGGAAAAATCAGTTGTTCAAGTAAGAGGAGGAGTGCCATAGCACTCTCATCTACAAAGGCAGAGTATAGAGGAGCAGTGAATGCAACTACTCAATGTTTTTGGTTGCAGGGAATACTTGGAGAATGTGGGATCGAATCAGAGACTTCCACTATCATATATTGTGAAAATAAAATCACCATTCAAATATATAATGACCCAATTCAGAGACAGTGAACCAAACACATTGAGATCCATATGCACTATATCATGGAGCTTGTGCAGGATGGTGACATTGTTCTACTCTACAGTGCATCTTCAGAGAAAGTAATAGATATATTCACCAAGGTGTTTTTTGAGAATACCTTCATTAATCTCAAATCACTATCAGGGATTTATGATCATGTGGTTAATAATTATTGATAACAATATTTCCAAAAAATTGTTCATATCCATGTTTAAGCGAGGATTTTCCCCTTGTGGTTTTTCCTCTTTTCCTGGTTCTATGGACAAGCATTATGTAAAGGGTGACTAATCCTTGTTGCTAGGACCTATATTTTACTAATATTTTCACATAAATTTAGGCTTAAGGGGGGGTGTTATAATAATTAAACCCATATTTACATATATTTGACATTAATTAATCAATTTTTTATTATTCCTAGGTTCCTTACTATGCTACTTGGCATCCACTTGCACCCAGAAGTCAACAAATACTAAAAATAGATTAAGGAGAGATGCAGAAACATCTCGGAATAATTTTGACAACTCTCTAGTAATTCCAAAATAGTAAAAGTGCATTTCTTCTTTTTCTGAAAGTTGCCTTGTTGTTCAGCAGTTTTAAGGAAAACTGGAAAATCTAGTCTAGGAGTAACTATCTTGTTTTCTTCCTTAACCATACTCATTTTTCTCCATCCAAAATATTGGATATGATCTCTTTCCATCACTTATCGATTGATATATCTCATTCAACCAATTCATGAACATATTGACATATTAGGAAAGTGATTTATGCACCTATGGGAGATTTTGGCTAGTTTAGTAAGCCTTCTTTTTGTGCAATTCGAATAGAATCCTTATGCTTTCAAATAGCTGATGTAATTATATATTTGGGAAGCCTATTACTTGATGAGGTTGGATGATGTACACTTATTCAATACGGTATTGTGTTATGCTCCAATTTCAGTCTCCTTTTTGTGGAAGTTTGCATGTTTGATTAGCAATTTTATGTGTAATTGTTCTACTACTTGGGTTCAATTTCCACAAATAGTAGGTATTTATCATTGGAGACATTGAATTTTAATTTATTTTAACAATTTCATTAGGAAATTTCATGAAAATTTTGGGTGTTTACTAATGCCACTGGAAGACCAACTTCAAGATTCAAGGTAGAGGAAGGAGTTACATCCTAAAGGAGGGTCCATAGGGTGTTATTGACAAATATCATCCCAATGTAGGAAAGGATTTTGAAATGTAATTATTTGTTGTAGAATGAATTGTTTTAGACACTTGTGCATATTCATGCATAATGGTTTGGATTCAAATGGATGCCCATGAATATATATTTAAAGTGAAAATGATTTAATTTTTAGTTGTGCGTTATAAGTTAAGCTAGGGTTTAGGTTCCAAACTAGGGTTTCTAGGATTTAGAATACAAACAAGGGTTTATGTTCAATGAATAATAAATTAATGACTTTCAAACTTCAACATTTGGTAAAGTGGCATTGTGCACTTAACATTCTAGATTAGGAACTTCTAGGTTTGTATATTTAGTTCCTATGGTTAAATTAGTGTTTGTAGGGTAGATTAGCTCTGTAGGGTTTATAGGGATAGATTCTAAGGTTTCTAGTGATAAATTAGGTTAATATTTTTGTGGAAGTAGGTATTAGATATGTAAGGCTTTGAACATCGATGAACATCGATGGAAATTCTAGGTCTCTCATGATTAGTTTTCTAGGGTTATACGCAGTGCTTTTAGGGTAGATTAGGTTTCAAAGGTTTCTAGGTATAAATTAGGTTTCTAAGTTTGTAGAATTCATTTCTAGGATTATAGATTGCGGATCTAGGGATAGAATGCATGAGTCATGCAAGTATGAATGTACCACAACAAATCTATGACAAATCTTGTGCAATTTATCAAGTTGTATAGGTCTATGCAATTTATCAATCTATCAAGTTGTCAATGTGGTATTGCAATAATCAAAATATTAATGTCAAGGCCATGAAACAAAACCATAACATACATGTACATAATGTGAGAAATTAAACCCACGGGAATATGTAGGAGCCTTAGAGAAACTCACAAATCGAATTTGGTGCAAAACCAACAAAAAACCATGAAATGAGAAGTAATTTACACATGAAATGGTATCAAATCATAAGTATTAGGTTCAATTCCCATGAGCTACACTAGAGGATGGGTGTTGGAGTATTATTACAACCTACACATGGTATAACCATCGCACCTGTGGGAATATGAAACAAGTGGCCTAACCCCCACTCTTGTTGATAAGGCCTTGTGTTAGGTTTCAAATGCTCATCAAAATATGTAGGTTTTTCTATAATGGAAAAAATTACATGGTATAGTGAGAAATTCAACCCATAGGAATATCTAAGATCCTTATAGGAACACACAAATTGAATTTGGTGAAAACCGGAGAAAAAACAATGCAATGAGAAGCAATTTACACATGCAAGGTGAACATAAACAAGTTATATTTTGACTTTATAACATAGAAAAATGTTATTAATGGGATTATATTCCATAATAAGTGTTTCATGAGTATTTGGGAGCCCAATGTGACTCTATAAGTGAAAATTGCCAAATTGGCATCAATGCCCCCTAGGTGGGCCAATCACGCTCCAAATCATCTAAAATAGCCATGAATTGTTGTGTGGAAATGGATAAGGTGATGTGGGAAATTTATCACACCTTAGCATGCATGGGTGTTGAAATATGGGTGGTTTAGAGTCTCTAGGTGGCATTAAATTCACCAAATCAGGCCAAAATTTGACAAAATCCACCTCTAACACTCCTAGTCAACCAAGCTGTCAACATTCAATGCATGGGAGTGCACCAAAAATGACGACGGCACACATGTGGCTGGTTTACTGAGTTGGAGTGCTCATGTGGGTGCGAATGCCCCAATTTGACTAGATATTTGTCCAGCTAAGTGCTGTAAGTCCAAAACCATAGTGTATTAATGAAAAATGCAATAAAATTTACTAAGGACTTAAAATAAGGTACTAAGGGGTTGGATTACTATTATAACACCCTCCCTTAATACAAAAACTAAGTACATATCACAAAAATAAGGAGGCCTTGGCAAGAATGCATATCAAAAAACCATAATCCAATACATATCACAAAACCATAGTGTATTAATGAAAAATGCAATAAAATTTACAAAGGAAATAAAATAAGGTACTAAGGGGTTGGATTACTATTATAACGCCCTCCCTTAATCCAAAAACTAACTACATATCACAAAATTAAGGAGGCCTTAGCAAGAATGGCTAAGTCACCACAATTACATAATTGAGAAATTTTATTTGTCCATGTAAACCGAGGAAAAGAAGGAAAACCTCATGGGACACAACCTTCCCTGAAGAATGGACATAGGGATGAAACCTGCAATAAACAGTAGAAAATAACCATCCATCACTCACCCCAAGAAAATATGTAAGGTAAGTGAAGATATTCTCTATGAAATCCTTGGTGAAAATGTCAACATTTTGCTCGGTGGATTGGCAATACTGCAGTGAAATCACCCTATGATGCACTAAGCCCCAGATGTAGTGCATATGGTTATCAATGTGTTTTTTCCTTTGTGCCTGAACTGGATCAGTAGATATTTTTATAAAACTTTTATTTTCCACCCAAGTGTTGGTGGGAGAATCAATTGTGACACCAAATTCGCAAAGAATTCCTTGCAACCAGACACACTATGTAGTTGCATTGACTGCTGCCCTATACTCGGCCTTGTTCGGCCTAGAAATGGCCCCTTTTTGCCTCATCCTACTCTATTATGCATGCTAAACAAAAAAATTTCCCTCACTTGGTCCCTCAAGTCATACAGGTATGGTTAATCATTGTCTTATTTTATTAATGCTTAGGATTGTGGTAATCACGGCTCTACATCTTAAATTATGCTAACATATGATGGTTTTACAAAGATAATTCAAGATATAGAGAATACAGGTGTAGCGGGCCGGACATGCCAAAGGAGGGATGTACATTCATTGCTAAATTTGATCGCCATCCATTCCATCGTTTCCCAAAGAACGCGGTCCCAATATATTATTCCATGCGAGATGTACAAGGGTAGCTGCAACATATTGCGACAGATTTGGAGGCAACAGTGCACCGCTGCTCAAAAGTAGCTGCAATCCATTGAATATCTTCTCAATTAATCATGATAATTATTTCTAGCTCAAACAAAAGCTTCCCTATATCGTCTGCTCTCATCTTTCCACGACTGTAATAGCTTATTGTAATTAGGGCAGCCTGAAGATCAAGTATCTTCATGGCTTCCTGATAATAGTAGGAAGATGTTATAATTTTAACTGTATAAATATGGGGAACTATTCAGAGCTAGGGGTTGAACTTTTAACCAAATTATTGTATCAGCTGTGAGTAAGGTTGCGTGTTCATCTGCCACTTTTTAATACAAGGAATTTGATTCTTCAGATCTCGTCATTTTAACCTGTTACTTCCAGCATCTCTGCGTGAAGGCTGGGCCCGCCTTCCCACAGATATCATTGAGTTAGTTAGGTATTGTATTTATTTTGTTGTGTAATTTTGTGATAATTTCCTTTATTTATAGTAAGTTGCAACAGTTATCGATTTACAGTGTGTCATTTGAATAATCAGTATTTGCATCTCCTGTAAAATTGCAGTTGTGTGGTGTGCTAGTCGACTGTATAGGTTAACTGTCTTTTATGCAACTGCGTTGATAGATGTAACGGCCATGTTCATCCCTAGTTCTTTCAATTATTTTTTACTTTAGATCTTCGCAAGTTTGTTCTTTGCATTTATAATTGCAGAATTTCATTCCTGTACTTTGAATTTCTAGAATAGTTGAATTCAATTCATGTACTTTGATTTTGAGGCTTCCAGGGCTTTTTCTGTGCAAGAAAGTAAGCCTCAAAATCAAGGTATGACTCCAGACTCATTTCCATTTTCGAATAACATAAATAATTGGAATAATATGCAACATATGAATACACAATTCCCTTCATCTTATTCTAATACTCAATGGTACCCCTCTGAACCTTCAATGCAAAATTTTAACTCCTAGAACCCGTGGGCACAACCACCATAGCCACCAAACCAACCAAATTCTTTGTCTCCTAGATGGAGGAATTTCCATCCATGGAACCAGTTTCCCCTTAACCAACCCTCTCAATAGCTTCCACATCAAGTGTTTTCTCAACAACCATACCCTCCTCAATATCCTCAGTCTTATCAACAGTTGCAGCTGCAACTCCAGAATAATGTTGTCCCCAATATGCTGATACGACCTTAGCTGCCTGCTCAACCTAACCCTAACCCTAATAATAAAGCAGCCCATCAGTTTGAGACTTTCAACATGCCTACTTACTCCTATACCCTGCAATGATATTCGCTTACGATTAGGAAAGGTAGTGGAGCCTTTGATCATTGAGGATGTTCCATCCTCTGTGCATGAAGAAGGGATGAATCAACAGTATTTATCCAATGCAGTGACCCCCATTATTGAATACACTGAACATCCTACTAATATGTCGGATGAAACACCGAACGATACATCTATCGACACATAGCCTACCCAGTTGATTAGGGAATCACCATACCCTGAAAGATTAATGTTACCAAAGGTAGTGGGACAACCTTAGTTTAACCTCTTAGGAGAGTTAAAAAGTGTTTATGTTAAAATTATCCTCCTTCAGGCCCTTCAAGATGTACCTATCTATGCCAGAACTATTCAGGATCTGTGTACAAGGAAACCAGGAAGGAAACCGAGGGATCCTCCCACTGTTCATGCAATAGGGAAATTATCTGCATTAATAATGGGAAAAACCCTCTTGGCCAAATATGATGACCCCGGGAATCCCACTGTGACTATGCATATTGGGCACACATAGATACCCAATGTACTGGTAGACTTAGGAGAATCAATTAATGTTATGACTATTGAAACTGTAAGAAAACTTGGGCTCGCTAATCTCAGGTGAAATCCCACCGTTTTAGAACTAGTAGATAGATCCACTATTAAACTTGAAGTAATTTTGGATGATCTTGTTATCTCAGTTGATTCTTGGGAGTACCCTACTGACTTCTTGGTTTTACAACCTAAGTCGTAGCTAGGAGGACACCCATTGATCCTAGGAAGACCCTGGTTAGCTACAGCTGATGCTTTCATCAGCTGTCGATCTAGGTCTATGACCATATCAGATGGCACTGAGATAAAGAACCTCACTCTCTATCCTCTAGCTCGACCGATGTTAGAAGCTGAAGCTCAGTTATGGATGGAGCCAGAGGAAGAAGAAGGGGTTTAGCCATTATTAACAATAGGTAAGGCATTAACTTTTAAAGATGAAACTGAAGACCATTAATAATTTCATCACTGAACCCACTTCTATCAATAAGAAAACTTATCAGATCCTGAATACTACTCTAGATGAAGAGGAACAAGAAAATATCACAGAAGAGGCATTAGTCATTGACACTCATATAGTTCCAGTGATGAAAATTTTGAAAAGTGTTCCTATCGAGGTAGAGTCTGGCAAAAACCTGAATATTAATCCCAGCCTTTCCCTAGATGAACAGAAGTGCCTAATCAGTATCCCCCCTAATCTATGCACCCATCACATTTATATCAAAAGTGACTCCCGGCCTGTGTGCCAGCCTCAACGACGAATGAACCCCAATCTTAGGGACATAGTGAAGGAAGAAATTAAGAAACTCTTGGAATAAGGATTTATATATCCCATTTCAAATAGCAAGTGGGTGTCTCTGCTCATAATAGTACCCAAGAAGAATGGTAAATGGAGAGTTTGTGTGGACTATAGAGAACTGAGCAAGGAAACATAGAAAGATCACTTTCCCCTTCCTTTCATTGATCAAGTACTTGACAACTTATCCAGGAAGAACTTATTCTCCTTCCTAGATGGGTTTAGCGGGTACAATAAAATCCATATTGCTCCTGAAGACCAGTATAAAACTACCTTCACCTGTCCCTGGGGAACTTTTTAATACATAGTGCTTCCCTTTGGTTTATGCAATGCACCAGACACATTTCAAAGAGCTGTTATTGGAATATTTTTAGAATTAGTTAATGATAGTATGGAAATTTTTATGGATGATTTTACTCCTTATGGCAGAGATTTTGAAGAAGCATTGAAAAATTTGGAAAAGGTTTTAACTCGCTGCGAACAGACCCAGCTATCTTTGAGCACTGAAAAGTGCCATATGATGATGAGTGAGGGAGTGGTGTTGGGGAATTTTATCTCTGCTAATGGCATCCAGGTGTACCCCTCTAAAATAAAGGTAATAAAAAATATACCTACTCCTATAACTCAAAAAAAAGTGCAAAGTTTCTTAGGGCATGCTGGATATTACTAAAGATTTATAGAAAAATTTTCCAAACTTGCCTCTCCTTTGTTTTCACTACTAATGAAGGATGTGCAATTTATTTGGAATGAGGCATTCCAGTTAGCTTTTGTTAAACTTAAGGAGAATATTTCCACAATCCCCATCCTAAGAGGGCTCAATTGGACCCTGCCTTTTCACATTTCTTCAAATGCTCCTGATACTACCATTGGAGAAGTTTTAGGACAGCAGGATGGTCAAGCACCTTATGCAGTTTATTATATTAGTAAAAACTTAGCCCCTACTAAACTTAATTATACTATTAATGAGAAGGATTTTTTAGCCATTGTTTACTCCATTAACAAATTTTGACATTATATCACTAGATATTCTACATTTATGCACACTGACCACTCAGCCCTCAAATATCCAATGAATAAACCTGTTACCAATGCCATGGTAACTAGGTGGCTGTTACTATTACATGAATTTGATATTTCCATTATAGACAGACTTGGAAGAGAAAATGTTGTTGCTGATTTCTTATCTCGTTTTACTAATAGTGATGATAATTTGCCTGTTGAGGACTATTGGCCAACCGTTTTTGGGGATGAAAAAAGATATGTCCAGTCTTGTGATAACTTCCAGAGGACGGGCCAACCCAATAGATTAGATCAAATTCCTCTTCAACCACAACTAGTGGTTGAACCCTTTGACAGATGGGCCTTAGAATTTTTTGGTCCTATCATCCCTCATTCCAGGCATAAATCCTACATCTTGGTATGTACCGACTACATGATGAAATGGGTAGAAGTTGTGGCTCTGGTGAAAGCCAATGACCAGACTATGATCGATTTCCTGTATGGTGAAATATTTACCCATTTCAAAGTACCCAAGGAAGTGGTTACCGATGGAGGACCTCAGTTTGTGTCAAATCAATTCAAAGCTTTGCTACGGAAGTACCATATTCAGCACTGGATAGCTTCACCATACCATCCCCAAGACAATGTCCAGGTGGAAAGCACTAACAAAGTTATTGAATCCATACTTACCAAGACGGTCAAGAGCCATCGTAGAGATTGGGCTGATAAAATTTTGGAAGAATTGTGGGCATATCATAGTACTTGGCGCAACACTACAAGTTTCTCTCCTTATGACTTGGTGTATGGGAAAAGTGTTGTCTTCTCGATTGAATTTGAAATTAAGAATTTGAAGACAGCTATGGAGCTAAACTTAGATGTGACTGAAGCTCATAAGAGAATATTGAATCAATTGAATGAAGTTGACAAGAACCATTTAGCTGTTGTGGATCAGATAGTATTAATCCAGCAACAGAGATCCAATTGGCACGACCGATTCATCAAAAATAAATTCTTCTCCGAGGGAGACTGGGCATTATTATGCAATTCAAGATTCAAAAGGGACTTCAAGGGTAAATTACGCACAAGATGGTTGGGCCCATACCTGGTAGAAAAAGTATTTGATAATGGTACAGTCCTCCTGGTAAGCATTGATGAGAATCGTGCACCATTATTTGCTAATGGTCACAGGATGTGACTATACCATAAGCCCATTTCAAAAGACACATTCACTTCACATATTGCATTTGATCGAGACTACCAGTTAGAACAAGGGTAGGAATCTTTCTCTGCCCCTGTCAATACTTAGTTAATCATTGTAGATTTTACATAAAAAAAATGTTTACATAAATAAATTGATATTTTTACTGTTATTGTTATCTTTTTCTTTTACACTTGATCCATTTTTATTGTTATTGTTACCAAATTTTCTTAAGGATTTTTCGTATCCGTTTTTATTGTTATTGTTATTGGTATAAGGATTTTATTGTTATTGTTATCTTTTTCTTTTGCACTTATAGGCATATCCCTAGGAAACATAATGGAGTTGCTAAATCATTGGCTAACTACATCCTAGATTGGCATATTTCCCATTCATGACATTAAAATCAAACATGGTACATTGTAAATAAACATTTATAAACACATAAAACTCATAGAAAACGCATTTGTCATTTGAAACATATAAACACTGTGTAAAAGTCTGTATATATATATATATATATATATATATATATATGAAAAAGTTTACAAAAAATAGGTCTNGTAGGATTTCAGGCAAAATCATCATACAAAATCCTCAAGCTATCATCTTTCAGTACATGTCTCATACACTAGTGGTGCTCGTGATAGCACATCATTGCTCGCGCTACCCCATGTAGCAGCCTATTGAATCAGTCAAGTACTCCCGCTGTGGATCTTTGATATCTCATTGGGAGGTCATCTATGTCAGCATATGAGATGTCCAAGGTCAGCCTCTCCAGGTTCTCCTCTAGCTCCCCGGTGATATGATCACCCTATGGTACAAAGTGAGCTCCAAGCTCGCCTATCCAATGGAGATGCTCCTCCAAGTCACGCTATTCCAACATCTGCATGAGAATTTACAGGTCTCACCACTTAACATAAAAAATATAAGACTTTAAAAGACATAAGAACATTTCATCCATTTTAGGGTTTCTTACTTCTTACCGATATCGCCCCACTAGCCGTCAGGTGGGAGTGGTAGGTCAGGATCTTCAGTGAAGTCCGTGCCTACGTAAGCATAATCCTCAACCATGAGGATCTGATCTCGGATCCATCTGAAGAATGGATCGCCGAACTTCACTCTTCCCCTACCTGCTCCTGTATGAGCCATGACCTGGACCCACCTCAACATATGGGGGTTCCGTGCTCTCAAACTCCGGAAGACCACCTGAGGTCTCATCTGTGGAACCCGCTCAAAGATGAAGCAAGCTAAAATGGAACCAAATATGAACTGCTTCAGCTCTCCCTGCTGAAACTTAGTCAGTTGATCCTTGAAGATTGGAAGAATTGCTTCCATCCAGTTGAACACTGTGGGTGACATCACCTCTATGGTATACAACATGTGTGCCCTAGAAGCCTTGTGCACACCCTGACTCCCAGCCACCCTCTGCATGGTAAACAAAATGGTTCGTGGGGCCCTATCCGTCACTGCTTTGATGGGGATCTTCTTCCCTGATGTACCTGTCCCTGGTGCATAGTGTCGATATATAAGCTCTCTGGTAGTAATGTCCCCACCACGCGAACCTGTCAATGAGATGGGGGCACCCTATCTCAATAGACCTATCAAGAAGTAGATATCCTCTACTTCCACCGTAAGGATATGGGCCCCCGCCTCAAAATAATGCTGCTCTGGATTCCACATCCATAGTATATGTTCCAATAACTTCTTGTGTGACACCATGCTTGGGGTCTGGAAGAACTTCGGGAGCCCATAGTGTCATAATGCAGCAATACAACTCACATTTCTCTCAGCAGTAGCATCGTCATTGTCATGTGTTCTTTCTTTCCATATCACCATGTTTTGAGCAACCTAGACCTACCAAAAACAATAATGGCATGCATTAGAGTCTTCCCCAGTCATTACCCTGTGTACCTGCAATAAGCTTCAACATGCAAATAGATCAAGGCAGCCAGAATATACCAATAACAATAAAAATGGATCAAGTGCAAAAGAAAAAGATAACAATAACAGTAAAAATATCAATTTATTTATGTACAAAAACAATTTATGTAAAATCTATAGTGATTAACTAAGGATTGACAAGGGCAGAGAAAGATTCCCTCCCTTGTTCTAACTAGTAGTCCGGATCAAATGCAATCTATGAAGTGAATGCGTCTTTTGAAATGGGCTTATGGTATAGTCGTAGCCTATGACCATTAGCAAATAATGGTGCACAATTCTCATCAATGATTACTAGGAGGACCGTACCATTATCAAATACTCTATCTACTAGGTATGGGCCCAACCATCTTGTGCGTAATTTACCTTTGAATTCCCTTTTGAATATTGAATCATATAATAATGCCCAGTCTCCCTCGCAGAAGAATTTATTTTTGATGAATTGGTTGTGCCAATTAGATCTCTGTTGTTGGATTAATACTGTTTGATCCACAGCAGCTAAACGGTTCTTGTCAAGTTCATTCAATTGATTCAATCTTCTCTTATGAGCTTCAGTCACATCTAAGTTTACCTTCGTAGCTGTCTTCAAAGTCTTAATTTCAAATTCAAATGGGAAGACAACTGTTAGTTGGAATATTTCACCTCCTGCAGATACCAAGGTGTTCCACTGGTCTGAATGGTTCAGATCCAAAACAAATAAAGGACAGAGGTTGAAGACTCTCCCTATATGAGAATCAACTTGGTCAACAATATATGTGGGATAGAAATCAACTTGCATTAATATAGAAATATGAAGAAGTTTACAACCAAGCCTTAGTGATATGCTTAGGGATATGCCAATGAGTCAGCAACTCGATTATGTTCCCTAGGGATATGCCTATAAGTGCAAAAGAAAAAGATAACAATAAAAATAACAATAAAAACCTTATAACAATAACAATAACAATAAAAATGGATACGAAAAATCCTTAAGAAAACTCGGTAATAATAACAATACCAGGCTTGAACATATATTGCGAAATGTGGGTTGTATTGCTGCATTACGGGACTGTGGGCTCTTGAAGTTCTTCCATACCCCAAGCATGGTGTCACACGAGCGGTTACTGGAACATATACTGTGAGGGAGACTGGGAATTATTATATGATTCAAGATTCAAAAGGGACTTCAAGGGTAAATTACGCGCAAGATGCTTGGGCCCATACCTGGTAGACAGAGTATTTAATAATGGTACAGTCCTCCTTATAACCATTGATGGGAATTGTGCACCATTATTTACTAATGGTCACAGGCTGCAACTGTACCATAAGCCCATTTCAAAATACGCATTCACTTCACAGATTGCATTTGATCGAGACTACCAGTTAGAATAAGGGCAGGAATCTTTCTCTGCCCCTGTCAATCCTTAGTTAATCGTTGTAGATTTTACATAAAAAAAAATTGTACATAAATAAATTGATATTTTTACTATTATTGTTATCTTTTTATTTTGCACTTGATCTATTCTTATTGTTATTGTTACCAAGTTTTCTTAAGGATTTTTCGTATCCGTTTTTAGTGTTATTGTTATTGGTATAAGGATTTTATTGTTATGGTTATCTTTTTCTTTTGCAGTTATAGGCATATCCCTAGGGAACATAATGGAGTTGCTGACTCATTGGCTAACTACATCCTAGATTGGCATATTTCCCATTCATGACGTTAAAATCAAACAATCTGTGAAGTGAATGCGTCTTTTGAAATGGGCTTATGGTACAATCGCAGCCTGTGACCATTAGAAAATAATGGTGCACGATTCTCATCAATGGTTAGTGTTGGCATGCATTGATGAGAATCGTAAAAAGGCTTTCAGCTGATGGAAGTTGACGGTGTTGCAACTACGCAGAATGGGGTAAAGGGCGGAAGTTTTACGGTGTTGCAGCTGCGTGAAATAGGGTAAAGGAAGAAGTTTTATGGTGTTGCAGCTGCATGAAATAGGGTAAAGGGTGGGAATTTACGGTGTCGCAGCTGCGCGAAAGGGGGAAGAAAAGGAAATGATTTTGAAGGTGTTGTAGCTGCGTGCAATGGGATAAAGGAATGTGTTGCGGCTGCAATAGATTTCTTCAAGGAATTTTCTTCTGATGCAGGAAGTTATAGAAGGACGAACTTGATCAATAGGCCCATAAATGACCACCGCTCCTTATGTGCTTCCCTGCACATTTTATTTTGAAAAAAATGGATCAAGTGCAAAAGAAAAAGATAACAATAATAGTAAAAATATCAATTTATTTATGTAGAAAAAAAATTTATGTAAAATCTACAGCGATTAACTAAGGATTGATAGGGGCAGAAAAAGATTCCTGCCCTTGTTCTAACTAGTAGTTCGGATCAAATGCAATCTGTGAAGTGAATGCATCTTTTGAAATGGGCTTATGGTATAGTCACAACCTGTGACCATTAGCAAATAATGGTGCACAATTCTCATCAATGGTTACCAGGAGGACTGTACCATTATCAAATACTCTGTCTACCAGGTATGGGCCCAACCATATTGTGCGTAATTTACCCTTGAAGTCCCTTTTGAATCTTGAATCGTATAATAATGCTTAGTCTCCCCCAGAGTATATGTTCCAGTAACTGCTTGTGTGACACCATCCTTGGGGTCCAGAATAACTTCAGGAGCCCACAGTCCCATAATGCGGCAATACAACCCGCATTTCGCAGTATATGTTCAAGCCTAGTATTGTTATTGTTACCGAGTTTTCTTAAGGATTTTCCGTATCCTTTTTTACTGTTATTGTTATTGTTATAAGGATTTTAATGTTATTTTTATCTTTTTTTTGCACTTATAGGCATATCCCTAGGGAACATAATGGAGTTGCTAACTCATTGGCATATCCCGAGGCATATCACTAAGGCTTGGTTGTAAACTTCTTCATATTTCTATATTAATGCAATTTGATTTCTGTCCCACATATATTGTTGACCAAGTTAATTCTCATCTAGGGAGAGTCTTCAACCTCTGTCCTCTATTTGTTTTGGATCTGATCCATTCAGACCAGTGGAACACCTTGCTGTCCGCAGGAGGTGAAATATTCGAGCTAACAGTTGTATTTCCAATTAAATTTTAAATTAAGACTTAGAAGACAGCTACGAAGGTAAACTTAGATGTGACTGAAGCTCATAAGAGAATATTGAATCAATTGAATGAAATTGACAAGAACTATTTAGCTGCTATGGATCAAACAGTATAAATCCAGCAATAGAGATCCAATTGGCACGACCAATTCATCAAAAATAAATTCTTCTACGAGGGAGACTGGGCATTATTATACAATTCAAGATTCAAAAGGGAATTCAAGGGTAAATTACGCACAAGATGGTTGGGCCCATACCTGGTAGACAGAGTATTTAATAATGGTACAGTCCTCTTGGTAAGCATTGATGAGAATCGTGCACCATTATTTGCTAATGGTCATAGGATGCAACTATACCATAAGACCATTTCAAAAGACGCATTCACTTCACAGATTTCATTTGATCCGGACTACCAGTTAGAACAAGGGAAGGAATCTTTCTCTGCCCCTGTCAATCCTTAGTTAATAGCTATAGATTTTACATAATAAAAAAATTGCACATAAATAAATTGATATTTTTACTGTTATTGTTATCTTTTTATTTTGCACTTGATCCATTTTTTCTTAAAATAAAATGTGCAGGGAAGCGCCTAAGGAGAGGTGGTAATTTATGGGCCTATTGACCAAGTTCGTCCTTTGATAACTTCCTACATCAAAAGAAAATTCCTTGAACAAATCCGTTGCAGCCGCAACACATTCCTTTATCCCATTCCGCGCAGCTGCAACACCTTCAAAATCATTTCCTTTTCTTCCCCCTTTCACGCAGCTGTAGCACCATAAATTCCCACCATTTACCCCATTTCACATAGCTGCAACAACGTAAAACTTCTTCATTTACCCCGTTTCGCACAGCTGCAACACCATAAAACTTCCTCCCTTTACCTCGTTCTGCGCAGCTGCAACACCGCCAACTTTCATCACCTGAAAACCTTTTTCCAATTCCGGCAGCTACAACACCATTTCGCTTTTGTGCATTTTCACCTTTTCCAGCTACTGGAACACTGTTTCACTTTTGTCCATTTTCACCTTTTCCGGCAGTTGCGACACCATTCTATTTCTACTATGTTTCCTTTTTCCGGTAGCTGGATTATTTTTCTATAATCCAAGGCCGTGACTCTACTAAACTACTTGATTTATCTATGGTATACGGCTGTGACTCCTCCATTATTAGTAGAATTCTTTGCAACCGTGGTTAGCGAATATTCCAAATTCGGCTTTGATTCCTAATGCCGGTGATTCCAATTTATATTCCAGAATTCATAATGTTTTCGACCAATTAGAAATGATGGTTTTGGTTCGTCGGTAGAAAAGGTCATTATAGCATACCTGTAATAATGATTACACTTAAATGGCTGCACTCCACACGCTCTACAATTTTCCAAAGGTCACCATTCATCACATATTTTCGAAGGTATGATTCTAATTATCTACTTGATTAAGTATTAACTGGATCTGACAATATTAATCATACCTTTCTTTCTACGCCCATTATTACACCTACATATCGTTAACCATCCACTCGTATGACTTAATGACTACTTATGTTACCTGATAACCGCCACCTTTCCTAATTTGGGATAAATTCCAAACATTCCTATGCTCTAAAACTTTCTGAATTTACCCAACTCAACTCTCAGTTGTTCATGCATACTCTCTGCTTTAACCTCCATTGTTGGGATTTGTAATCTATTAGACTGCAACACACTTCTGAAGGCAAACAAACACGGGTATCCCAGCTCGACATGAACCTCCAAACATGAAAGAACTAGGAAGAAATGCTGAAGTTTTCACTATTTTTGAAGATGCAGGCTGGACTGAATTCTTCCAATGCCTGAATGGGTTTCATCGTGAGACAACTCTACAATTTTCCTTCAATCTTACAGAAACCCACTCAGAATTTTGAGGGTTACGTATCGAGGTCTTTGAAGCAATAGTGGTTGAGATCACTGACCTTCCTTAGGTGAGCAGAGCCTGGTTTGGATGAAGAATTCCCAATCCTGTAACAGTACATGATTTTCTAAGAGAAGGGGAGCACATTCAACAGTCATGGAGAGGGATAGCATTACAGTCACTTCCTCGGCCATGGGATCAAGTAGCAATTTTTCTCAAGAAGTATATCACCTGTGAAGGTAGGTATCAAATGGTTTATTACTCTCAATTTCCTTTATTATCTCATCTCCATCACAGGGCCTTGCTAAACATTCCATTCTATTTATTCAATGATTTACACCATATGGCAGGGTTTGTCAGAACAACCAAGCATCCAAACTCCTCCCTTACCCACCATGGCCTAATTAAATTAATAATTTTACGGGCCTTGTCTCAACAAAACCAAACTTGGGAGAAATTTACAGGTCAAACTCAGGAACCTGCCCTTTTTCCTGGTGTTCCAATAGAATAGGAAATAGAAGTACTTGTACTCATGGGGCCTGTTCAAAACTAAGAAGAGCCTGCCAATCAACAGTTGGGGGGAAATGAAGAGCAACAGGAGGTTCGAATCCCCTCCAATTTAGTTGGGGGGGGGGAATGAGACTAGATCGGAGGATGAGTTAGAATACCAAGCAAAACAATTGGAGGAGAATGCACAAGAAAACCCTATAGAGAGATTAAATAAAATGGCATCTTTGATAGTAGAGTCTGAAACTGGAGCAGCATTAGATGCTACGACAGTTGGAACCGAAGATGTTAGAGCTATGATAACAGAAGAAAAAATGGAGGTGTTGACCATTGAATCTTCCCTTGAATGGGGAGGAACTCTGATTGAGGAAGAACAAGAAATGTTGAAACAGAGGATATCCCTTCCACATCAACTCCAAATCTAGAAATTCTAGGACCATGGAGAAAAATGAGGAGATCAAAAGATGAAATACAGGCATCACCACCAATAAGACAAAAAAGAACCACATCAGTTACAGTAGCAGAATAGGAACTGGCTACAGAATAACCTCAAGTTGAAGGGCTTTTGTATGAAAATGGGCTATTAAAGGAGGAAGTACAATCACTCCGAAAGGAACTAGAAAATTGGAAGGAAGCGTGCAGGAAACAGGGTGAAAGGAAGCTGCACACATTGGTTGAAGTTGTAAACCAATTAGAAGTATCAACTCCTGCTGAGGTTGGTCATGAAGAAGAAAGAGTGTTTTGTCCTGTGTGTGGAGAAATCTTTAACCAGTGAGGTTACAAGGTCATAGTTCGTGCCTTTGTGACACAACAACCTGTACATATAGTTGTGGACAAACAGAGACAACTTGATTGGAAGGATGGTGAAGCTCCCCAAGAGAAACTCCAAAAAAGGGAAGTAGTAGATGAACAGGATGCTAATACACAAGAACCAACATCTTTGAATATTCTTGTTGAAATTTTCACCCAAATTGGGACAGATGAACTAGAGGCCGAGGTTATTCCTGATTTTGTTGAAAAGTTTGCACTGTGACCCTTGAACCTTCTCAGGGTACAGAACCAATAGGGGTGGAACACCAGCAACAGAATGATGATGAGGTCAAATAGGATGCTAATAAACAATAACCAACATCCTTGAATATTCTTGTTGAAGTTTCCACCCAAATGGGTGAAGAAGAAACAGGGATTGAAAACATTCTGGAATTTAATGAAGAAATTTGCACTATGACTCCTGAACTGTCTCAAGACACATAGATAATAGAAATGGAATCCCAATAGCAGGAAAATGAGGAATTTAACTAGGATGTTGCTACAAAAGAACCAACATCCCTAGAAATTTCTGTGGAGACTCTCAGGATGCAACAAGAAGCCAACCCCAGAATGGATATCATTCCTGATTTGGATTTAGGAGAGGATGAACAAATGCAATCACAATCCTTGGGGGACATTGAAATCCTTGAGGAGAAGCTCCATATTGAAAAATAAATGAGAGAAACTCTACAATCCTAGCAGCATGAAGAAAGAGAAGGGCATGGCTCTATTACACAACAACCAGCGGCCTTGCATCACCCTGTTGAAGTTGCAGTTGATAATCAGGTAGATAAGGAGATTAAAATTTAGGAGAAGGTTGTCCCACAAGAACCAACATCCTCACAATCAGCTACTGATGTTGCTATAGGATAAATCCAAAAAGAGGATGCTATTACACAAGAATCGGCATCTCCAGAAGTTTTTTCAGGACTACCTATGGTTGAAGTTGCTGCAGGAGAAACTCCAGGAAGAGATGATGTTACAAAAGAACCAGCACTCCCAGAAGTGATCTCAGAAGTGCAGGATGTTCAATGTGGCACATCAGGTGATAAGGTATCGACTCAACTTCCTCAAAATTTTATCAATTTAAGTTCTGATAATGAAGAAAATCCTGAAGAAGAATAAATCCTGAAGCTTACAGAAGAACTCTCAATCCTGAGAATCGAAGTGAGGAAGTGGAAGAGTCAGGTGGAGAGATATAAACAAGCGATGGTTTCCCTCACTGAACATAGAAATACCATTAGGGAACTGAATGAAAAATGGGAAGAAGAATTCATGACCTAGAAATCTAAAGAAGCTGAAAAATTTCAAGTCCATGTAGGTGGAAAAAGACCAGTTATATACTCTTTCTTAGGAATTATTGGGTACCAGAGTACCATCCTCCTCTTACCCTATGTTTTTATTCAAGAAATTTATTTGGTTTAAACTGAGGGCTATGAAAGAAGGGAGATCATATGAAATAGAAACCTCAGCTAAATTCCTGGAAACATTTCTGGGAAGTGATTTTGAGGACCATAATTTGTTGTGTGATATTTATTTGCATGAGATGGCTTGTCATTTAGACCGCCATTCGAATCTTGTTCCTTTCTCAGGTGATGTTCAGCTGGGGGATTTTGCCTCCTTTGTGAGCAATCATGTTTAGTGGGAAAATTATTTCCAAAATTTCTCTCACAATGAGGCCCACTCTAATATTTGGATTCGAAGTGAACCTCAGAATCCTCATCTTATCCTTGCTTGACATCAGAGTGTACTCTCATGTCCCATCCAAAATCAACATATAATGGAACTTCATGAAAGGGTTACTTCTACTTGTACTAGCCAGATTTCCATGCATCAATGAGTGGCTTTGGAAGGTAGTCAGCGTAGATGGCAGATTGCCTCTCCAACCCTTAGAAATAGGGACCCCTACTGTTACAGGAATTTTGAACAAGCACTTTCTAGGATTGATGGTTATGTTGGATGCAGGAGAGAATGTGTGGTTAATTGGCTGGCACTAAAATTTAAATTTCCTCTCATCTGGTGGCCAACAAAATCATATAGGGAATATTTCTCATTAACAAGGGCAGAAGAGCATAAGTGTTGGAGATATTGGGTTGTCCATAAGGGATTTGTAGAAAAAGAAGGAACATCTGAATTCCCATACAACTTTTCTTCTCTCCATGAATGAAGCATAATGCCAGATTCAGATTCAGAATAATGGAGGTTGTTGCATGAGGACATGCAACACGACAGTTGGGAGGAGATGTTGGGCCTAGAAATGGCCCCTCTCTGACCACCCTTATCCACCTATTTTTTCCTCATCCTACTCTATTATGCATGCTAAACAGATGTTTTTCCCTCACTTGGTCCCTTAAGTCATACATGTATGGTTAATCATTGTATTGTTTTATTAATGCTTAGGATTGTGGTAATCAGGGCTCTACATCTTAAATTATGCTAACATATGATGGTTTTATAAATATAATTCAAGATATAGAGAATACAAGTGAAGCGGGCTGAACATGCCAAAGGAGGGATGGACATTCATTGCTAAAGTTGATCGCCATCCATTCCATTGTTTCCCAAAGAACGCGGTCCCAGTGTATTATTCCATGCGAGTTGTACAAGGGTAGCCGCAACAAATTGTGACAGATTTGGAGGCAACAGTGCACCGCTGCTAAAAAGTAGCTATAATCCGTGGAATATATTCTCAATTAATCATTATCATTATTTATGGCTCGAATAACAGCTTCCCTATATCGTCTGCTCTCATTTTGCCACAACTGTAACAACTTATTGTAATGAGGGCAGCCTGAAGATCAAAGATCTTCATGGTTTCCCGATAATAGTAGGAAGATGTTATGATTGTACTTGTATAAATACAGGGAACTATTCTGAGCCAGGGGTTGAACTTTTAACCAAATTATTGTATCATTTATGAGTAAGGTTGTGTGTTCATCTGCCACTTTTTAATACAAGGAGTTTGATTCTTCAGATCTCGGAGTTTTAACGTGTGTTACTTACAGCATCTCTGTGTGAAGGTTGGGCCCGCCTTCCCACAGATATTGCTGAGTTAATTAGGTATTGCATTTATTCTATTGTGTGATTTTGTGATCATTTCCTTTATTTATAGTAAGCTGCAACAGTTATCTATTTACAGTGTGTCATTTGAATAATCAGTAATTGCATCTCCTGTAAAACTATAGTGGTGTGGTGTGTCAGTCGACTGTATAGGTTAACAATCTTTTATGCAACTATGTGATAGCTGTAACAGCTCTGTTCATCCCTAGTTCTTTCAATTATTATTTTCTTTAGATCTTTGCAAGTTTATTTCTTTGCATTTATAATTGCATAATTTCATTCCTATACTTTGAATTTCTAGAATAGATGAATTCAATTCATGTGCTTTAGATTTCTAGAATAACTAAATCAGGATAGTTGGATGGATCTTTAGATGGTTTGGTAATCAAGGATTTTAATTTCTGCAAAAGTAATCTAGACATTATTTTCTGAATCTTTCAATTCTAGATTAAGAATCATAGGAGGTACTTGTGATTGCATTCTTGAGAAAGTAAATTAGATTAAGTGGATTATGGGATGAGTGTGGATAAATAGGAAAGTAGGATCATTTACTTACAACATCATCTATTTATTGTTTAAATAATATATAGTGCATATTATCTTTGAAATAAGAGATTTCCCTGGGTTGACAATTTATAGTGAACAATCTGTATGTGGCTTTAATTAACTTGCATATAGGGTGCCCAACAGGCCTCTCCTGATGAAAGTGAAATGGTGTGTTGTTTCTTAATTTACTAGCAAATTGTACCTTTAGAAAGCATAAATACAAAACCTAAAGTTGATTTTCTATCAGTGGGATATCCATCCCAATCCGGATCAGAAAATCGAGCTAGTTGAAGTGAAGCACTAGCTGAATAGTGCACCCCGAAATTATTTGTAACCTGGACATAGAGAAGAATTATTTTTTAAACCTTTCAATGGATATCATGTGGCTGGTTCATATTTATTTCTACAGCACTTACAACATAAGATAAATCTGGTCTCGTATGTGTAAGATAGAGCAAGCTGCCCACTAGTTTCCTGGAGAGTGTAATATCTACCAATGGAGAATTTCCAAATTCAAATAATTTGATGCCAGAAATAAAGGGAGACTTCCGTTCCTTACACTCATTCATGTTAAAATTACTTAGAAGTTCTGAAGCATACTATGGTTGAATCATCATAGTGCCCCTTTCACTTTGCTCAATTTCCAAGCCCAAAAATTGCCTTAGCAATCCTAGATTGGTTATGGCAAATTCACTGTGTAAAAATGACTTAATTGAGCCAAATGAAGTGATGCAGCTACCTGTAATTAGAATTTCATAAAAATAGAGTAAAATAACCTGAAAAATAGCATCATGTTTCTTCAAATGTAGATTATGATCTGATTTGCATCTAGTGAATCCAATAGAGAGCAAGAAAGCATCCAGTTTAGCATACCAAGCCCTGGGGGCTTCCTTGAGTCTATATAGTGATTTATTCAACCTAAAAACAAGTGAAGGATCCTCTTGGAAACCTTTAGTTTTCTGCATATATATCTCCTCCTGTAGAGCACAATGAAATAATGCACTTTTGACATCCATGTGGTGCACTTGCCAACCCTTACTAGCTGCAATTGTTGGAACTATTCTTATGGAGTCCATCTTTGCAACCGGTGAAAAGGTTTCAATATAATACGCAACATGGAATTGAGAGCAGCCCTTAGAAAATAATATTGATTTTTATTTCACATCTAAACCATCAGCATCAAGTTTGGTTCAGAAGACCCACTTGCATTGAACAAGCTTCCTCTTGGGAGGAAGGGAAAGCTATTCACATGTCTTATTCTCTTGGAGAGAATGGAACTCGTCTTCCATTGTTGTTTTCCGTATTGGGTTATTACAAGCTTGCTGATATTTCTGTGGATCATATCCAATCAGCATATAACAGTTGTCATAAAGATAACTATCACTTGCAAAGGAAGCATTACTAGTTTGAGATCTAGTCTTCCTAGGCTCTTGGGAGTTGCCAGCCAATTCCCCTGTAGCTCGTATGATTTTTTCAGCCCAATTGGGCCTTGATGGTGACTCATATATAGAAATATCATCTTCATCCATATTATTATCAGACATATCATAAAAAAACATATCATGAATCATCACTTACATCATCGAATGGTTGAAGAGAAGAGCATTCCCCCGATGCAAGCTCTAAGTAGTGCTTGGAGGTACTTGTAGTTCATGTGACCAAACCTCTCATGCCATAGCTTGGAAATGTAATTGGAATGTGAGAGAAGAGCTTGGTCCTTGGAAGTGGGGAGGAAGTTTGAAAACTTGTACATCCTCTCATGGTGGTATGCATACCCAATTGCAATGACTTGGTCTGATGAGATTTATGCAATCTCTATCATGTCTAGAGTGAAGGTCACCCTCTTTGCCTCTCATGTATGGCCCATTTGATAGAATGAAAACAAATTTGTTTTGATTTCTAGTAAATACAACACATCATTGAATAAAACATGCTCTAAGTCAATCCTAACAATTCCCTTGGTCTGGATTTATGAATCACCCCCCATTCGAACTGTTGGGCCATCATTTGAATGCATGCAGGATAAGAGATATCTTGTGGATATGATGTGTCTTGAATCCCCCAAATAAATTATCAAAGATGAGGAATTAGAGGTACCTGCTACCAAAGCATGGCATTTCTCCTTTCCTTCTGAAGTGGAGGTGCCATCCTTCTTCCTTGCGCTGCTAGGGACTGCAATTTTGTTATTCTCCAGCAACCACGCCATCTGGTCAATGTTTTTTTTCATGCATGATCTATATGGATTCCATCCCCTATGGAAATAGGTTCATTTGGTCTTCTCTTTTCTGCTTTTTTCCTTCTCCTTTGGAGGATTCGAACCCCCATCACTCGATTTGGGTTTTTCTAGTTTCTTCTTCTCTGGCAGCTTTGAATTCTTTGCCTTGGGATTTCCCTTTGAGGAATTCAAAACTCCCATGGCCAAGGATTTATCCTTAGTCGTGATGGTACCCATTTGGAATAGCTTGCCTTTCTCCTGAGTTAGAGTCTCCATGAAACTAGCTATACTTTGCATTTTCCAGTTTCAAAGTGCTAACTTGCTAGAATGAAATGTAATGACAAAGACTGAGAACTCTGGCCCGAACTCCGAAATGATGGAAAAAATCAACTAGTCCTCTTTCTTATCAATTCCACATTGCTTCAGCTACAACACACATGAATTAAACTTGGTGAAGAATTCCTTGATAGTGTCAAAGTTCCCTGGGCTCAGGTGAGCTTGTTCTGAAGCTGGTGACCTCTTAGTTCATCAGTTTTCCTGAATAATGTGATGAACTGACCACCCAAGAGATAATGCCTAAATTTCTGCAATGCATATACCATCACCAAACCCTCTCTTTCTGTGGTCATGTAATTATTCTCCACAAAGGATAACTTTCTTCTAGAAAAGGAAACGGTATGATCAATATCTCCTTCTCTTGGTTGTACGAGTACCACTCCTAGCACAACGAACAAGGCATCGACATGGACATGAAACTCCTTGGTCCAATCGGGGAACACAAGTATGGGTGTAGAATCCATCTTAGCCTTCAATGTGTCGAAGCTACTTTTACATTCTTAGATCCATACGAATGCAACATCCTTCTTTAATAGTTTCTCCATGAGTGAGGTAATCGCAGCATAACTGCGGATAAACTTACGATAGTACCCAGTATGCCCAAGTGTCGTGCAAAGCATCTTCATATTTGTAGGTGGCAGCAGGATCAAAATGAGCGTAATCTTCGCTGGATCAACCAAAATCCACTTCTTACATACGATGTGACCCAATAGTATCCTGAATGGCGCACAAAAGATGCACTTATTGGAATTCAATGCAATTTGATTCCGTCGACACCTCTCCAACATCAAGCGCAAGTTTTCCAAGTGATCCTTCATCAATTCGTAGACTGTCTAGTCATCCATATATACTTCATAAAATTTCGAATAAGGTCTTTAAATGCAGCGATGACAACACGAGAGAATACCGCAGGTGCATTCTTCAGCCCGAAGGGCATTTCCATGTACTGAAAGCAACCCCATTCGGTGACAAATGTGGTTTTGTGGAGGTCTTCCTTTGCCATCATGATTTGGTGATACCCAAAAAATCCATCTATGAAGGAATACATTTATTGACCACCTACTCCCTCAAGAACCTCATCCATGAAACGGGTCGAAAATGGATCATGCATGCAAGTGTCATTCAACTTCCTTAGATTGACACAGATTCAAATTTCCTTAGTATTTTTGTCTTGAACCACCATAGGTCTTATCCATTTTGATTCTCCATTCGACTCGATAATCCCTGCATCTAGCATCCTATCAAGTTCATCCTTGACCCTTTCGTTATATCGTGGATTCAAACTGTATGGCCTTATTGAAGCCTCAGTTGCATATGTGGCTAAAAAGGGTGTCTAAGACTTACAACAGAGGGGGAAAACTTAGACTAAAGGGCTTCGAAAAGTCCTATGCAAGGACAGTCCTACCCCCAGCCTGTTTGACGTGGTGATCTCCCACAGATATCTCTAGCCTTCGCTGGCTCTTGTGGGTTTTATCCTTAAAGGATCTGTTTCCCAAATTGAAAAATAGGATGGGTAATGCAAAGAAAAGAAAATATGATCTAAATATAAGCTATTCAAAGAGGATGTTGAATTGATTTATAGATCAACCTGAGGTGTAAAAAAGACAAGTATTTTCATCAAATTAACAGAAATGTAAATGAGACTAATTAGCTTATGACTTGACTCACAATCAATTAATGAAAATCAACTGACTGCAACTTAAGAATGTATCATTCAAGGTTAGTCTGCATGTATGCATGTTAATTGAAAAACCACCATGTTTGTCTTTCTAACTTCACTATTGAATCATTTGCAGAAATAGATAAAGACTTTTAAAAGAATAACTTATTTAAATTTTTTATCAATACATGAATAAGTAATAGAGAGAAATCAAAGTTATAGATAAATGCATTTATCAATTGCAAGAACTAACAACGATGTTGATCCATATGAAACAGGAAAAATCATGATCTGTTAAAGAAATTTAATAAATCAATAACAAGAGATGTGAAATGATATCAATACTATATTAAACAAGTTTTGTAAAAAATTACATAAACCTGTCTCCTATTCTCCCAAAAGATTTGTAACAATGATTTACATTAGCAATGTCTGAGTTTTTCTTTAAGCTCCAGTGAAAGAAAAATATAGAGCTTTTGTGCTTCACGTAATTACTGTCTAAGAATTGCATAGAATTTTACAGAGAATGAAAAATAATTTCCCCAATATGGAGACCCTCCCCCACTTTGGCATTCTAATTATGCTCCTTTATATATGCAACCTGGGTATTTCGACCGCAGCTTTGAAGGGGGATCAAAACTCGTGCATCATCGCTGATCCACTTCCTTTGAAATCTGATCCCCTATTGCCATGATCTTGTCATGCGTAGATATCTTGTTGATTTCCTCTGTGATCTTTCTTTCGGTATTTTATTTTTGGATATCTCCCAAGAGATTTGATGAATAACGATGTTGTGCATAGTTTATGGGAAAAATTGCATTCTTCTTTTGTTGAGGATCTAAACGTGGCATGTTGTTCCACAAATCAAATGGACGACCTGATAATAGCATGCTTTATCTTCAATGCCACATCTACTCTTCTCCAAATTGGATCAAACCCTTTTCAATGATCTTTAATTATTCGACGGTATATATTTGCATGTGGAATGTCCATCAATCCTCCATAAGGTAAAAATAAAATCCATTCAAAAATAAAACTAATATTTAACATGAAATAATTGTACAAACTAAAAATACTCTCCCTTTTCTTTGCACAATTTGAGGCTCTGTTCATTTTGGGCGATCTAGTATCTCTCTTCGTAGAGTAATATGGTAGAGTAACTCGCTACATTAGTTTAATTTAAGAGCACCAATTTTCTCCCGAAATTACCAAACCACAACAATAATTTGGCATTATTCTTGCAATGAATCTGTACTAACTCTTCACGATTTCATGGTTAGAAATTGGCAGAATCTCCGTGGCAGGAAAGTTTAATCCCATGTGGCATGTTCCTTACGTGGTTAAATGTGTCCTAGAGAAAGGAACCTATGAGCTGGTTTATTATGAAGGGACGGCCTTGGAAGAGCCTAGAAATGGGCTCTATCTCAAAAAATACAATGCATGATGTTCAGCCAGGGCTGATTTTTGTATATTATTGTACAGTTTTGCATTGCATAGTTAGGTTTTCTTATGGTGATTGGGTTTGTTTATTAGCTTTCGTTTCTTATGGAAGATGTCGATGCAATCTTTCGTTTACATAGGATTCATTGATGGTGCTATCCGCCACACTCAAAACTCAGCTTCGGCTACTTGGGTGATCTATACTCCTATGGGTCAGGTATTGTCTTCAAGAGGCGTATGTTTATGACCTTCATCACACAATGTTACGCAATATAGTGTCTTCATTGAGTTATTGTGCGATGCCATTTCACATGGTATTCATTCTCTTGAGGTGCATCTTGATTCGCAGTTAGTGTTTTCACAACTTAATGGCTTGTATTCTATTAGGGATATGACATTATTACAAAGATTATTACTTGTGAGATTTCTAGAACGAAAATTTGAGAGTATAACATACATTCGTGTTCCAAGAATTTTTAATCAAATTGCTGACTCATATGCTAACTATGTGCTAGATTGGCATTTGTTTCACAAACCATAACCATATCACAAACACATTTTACACAAATGTAAATAAAATAAAAATTGTTCATCCTAATGTATAAATTCTAAAGCCTTGCTGGCATAAGGGATTTCATAAACAAGCTAAGGATCTAGGCACACAATTAACCTCACAAAGAATTGTAGACAATTAGCATAAAGAGAGAAGAAGAAGAATTAATGAACGCACATTAATGAATGATCAATAAATTATAATTGATATTATTACATAGGTAATACATCCTTATAAAGGAAAATAGAGTTGATAGAAGACAACTCAAGCTAGCTCATAAAGTAGGCTTACTAATTATGATAAACCCCATAGTTGTCTAAAGGACTTTCCCAATCTATCAAGTGCATCACAAATTAGAAATAGCATGTGTGAGTGATGATGAGTGAAGGAAAGAATTGCTAATCCTAGAAGATGGAGAGAAAATAATGGAGAATGGGTTGGCAACAAAAGCTATTAGTTTCCTAGTTGACTAGCTTTACCTTATCCACAGAAAAGAAGGATGAAGCAGATAAAGCAGAATAAACAAGAATCTATTGTAGTGTAGTTACCAATTATAGATGGCCATTAAGTGGTAAAGATCAACCTAGAATAAGAAATAAATCATTCCTAGGATATAGATGGAAAGTGTTGACTCTAAGGTGCAAGTGGATGCCAACTATATAAGCTAGTGGGTAGGAAATTAATCAAATAATGATTAATTATTTTATGAGTGGGTTTATGATATTCCAACACCCCCCTTTAAGCCTGACTTTATGATGATATCCCTGAACTAATAAAAAATATATGTGCATATAGGTCCCATCAATAAAGCTATGGTCACCCTTTTGCAATTTATCTTGTCCAAAGAAATGAGGAAAGAGGAAAAACCTCAGGGGGGAAATCCTCCCTCAAGAAAGGACATGAAAAGAAATACCAAAAAATGTTAAACTGTTGGTGTTGCTACTACTCCAAACTAAATGCTAATGTCTGGATGAATCTTCTTCTTGGGAAGAATATAAATCTGCTCACGTAGATCAAGGAGAGCTGCAGGATGGAAACTAGGACCATGTAGAACAACTGAGATCCAATGATGTGAAGGAAATAATGAAGGATCTGGAGACTTGTAATTAGTTCCAAGATGATGAGATGACAAGAACTTTGAACCAGTAGATATCAAATGAGCTTTAGATAGGTGAAATAACTGTCCAAGCAAATGTATAATGTCTCCATCTTCATTTACACAGAAAGGATGTGTGCAAGTTATCTTGTAGGAACATAGAGAAGGCATAGGATCAAAGAGTGTGAATGCATGGGATCCATGGGTTGATCTATATTCCATAGAATCCAAGAGATCACAAATAAGTACAACAGTAGACTCATGGGAATATACTGGTAAATAATCCTCTATGGTAGAAGTATGAGATGAGGAAATATAGTGATGTTCGAAATCTTCAATGAGACTCTGAGAATGAATGCCGAAAACAAAGGAGGAGTTGCAGAAGCACATGGGATCAAGTATGGTAAGTGGAAAAAAAATAGAAGGACTTGATTTGGCTAAGAAAACATCTTGGAAGTCACTAGGTTGTGCACCATCAAGAAGAGAGGCATGAAAAAAGTGTGAGAGGTCTGGCATATGGATCTCAGAATCCATGATAGAAGACATAGAGAACACTGGATGTGTGAGTGAATCATCAATATAAATAGCATATCCATTAGTCCCTTATTTTTCATCAACAACATCGTAAGAAGATGAATTAAGATCTTCTACTTCAAGAGACACAGAAAAAGATGGCTCTTCAATATTTGCTTCTTGATTGAAAGAGGAAGCATTCAAATCAAATAGAGTAGTAGCAACAAGAACTGTATGAGAAATTTCTTCTTCATGATCAACTTCATCAGAGCTGTAGAGGCCGATACATATTATGAAGATTAAAATTGGTACAATCTGATGAACTTGATGACTAAAAAATATTTCATTGAAAGGAGTGTTCAGTTTGAAGAAGATCCTTTAGCAGTAGTAGAAGTTGGAGAGTCCTCTTCACCACCACAACCATTGATTGTAAGTGAAGATACTAATGAATTTGATGATTATGATATGTTTGATAATTATGATTTAAGTTCATATCCTAACAGTCCTAAAAGAAAAAAATGGGAAGCAAGGACCATTCATGTAGCTGGGGAACTAGCTAGGAATCCTAGTGATACTAGGAGGACTAGATATCAATTTGAGAGTTACCTTTGTGTGAAAGATCCACTCTTTGCTAAGAAGTGTTATTTGATGGTTGAATATGATCCTCATACATATGAATATGCATCAGATGATCCAAGATGGAAAAAATCCATGAAGGGAGAATATAACTCACTCGATAATAACAACACATGGGAACTAGTTGATCTCCCCCCGGGGAGAAAGCTAGTAAAGTGTAAGTGGGTTTATGAAACTAAATTTTCTGCTGATGGTTCACCATTAAAATATAAGGAAACATTGTTATCTAAGTTCTACTCATAATTTCAAGGTATTGATTACAATGATACCTTTGCACCAGTAGAAAATATGGACTCCATAAGGATAGCTTTGGGCATTGCAGCTCTAAGGAAATGGGAGGTGCATCACATGGATATGAAGTGTGCCTTTCTACATGGAGATATGAATGAAGAGATTTATATGCAGAAACCTGAGTTTTTTTTACTAATATATGTGTAGTGTGTAGGTTAAATAAATCATTGTATGGGCTAAAGGAAGCCCCCATGGATTGGTATGCCAATATTGGTGGATTTTTGCTGTCATAGAATTTTGTTCGATACAACTCTGATCTGAATGTCTATTTAAAGTTGATTCATGGTTCTTTAATGATTTTTTTTTGTATGTGGATGACGTATTGATAACTAGAATTTCAAAGAAAGAGATTTCCTCCTTAAAGGATGCAATGAACCATGTCTTTTCTGTGACAGATTTGGGATTGTTGAGCCAATTCTTGGGTCTCGAAATCTCTCAATCCCAACATGGAATCAAAGTTCATAAATCCAATTATGATTCAAATATTCTCAAAAATTTCAGCATGAAGGATTTCAAGCCATGCAAGACTCCATTATGTTCTGGAGTTAAGCTTGAAAAAGCAAGTTCTTCTCCTTCGGTAAATAACACACTGTATATGCAATTGATTGGGTGTTTTCTTTATTTGACTCATAATTGACCTGATATATATTATGTAGTTAGTGTGGCTTCTAGAAACATGGATCAGCCTCATGATATCCATTGGAGTGTAGCCAAGAGGATCCTAAACTTTGTTCAAGGAACAAGAATTCATGGGATTTTCTATGCAGCAAAATATGACTTAGAGCTAGTTGGATTTACTGACAATGATTGGATAGGTGACAACACAGATATAAAGTATACTTCAGGATTTGTGTTCATTATTTCATATGGACAAATCAGTTGTTCAAGTAAGAAGAAAAGTTCCATAGCACTCTCATCTACAAAGGCAGAGTATAGAAGAGTAGTGAATGCAACTACTCAATGTTTTTGGTTGCAGGGAATACTTGGAGAATGTGGGATCGAATCAGAGACTTCCACTATCATATATGGTGAAAATCAAAGCACCATTTGAATATACAATGATCCAGTTCAGAGACAGTGAACGAAACACAATGAGATCCATATGCACTATATCAAGGAGATTGTGCATGATGGTGACATTTCTCTACTCTACTGTGCATCTTTAGAGAAAGTAGTAGACATATTCACCAAGGTGTTTTCTGAGAATACCTTCATTAATATCAAATCACTGCTATGGATTTGTGAGCATGTGGTGAATAATTATTGATAACAATATTTCCAAAAAATTGTTCATATCCATGTTTAAGGGAGGATTTTCCCCTTGTGGTTTTTCCTCTTTTCTTGGTTGTATGGACAAGCATTATGTAAAGGGTGACTAATCATTGTTTCTACTCCCTATATTTTATTGATATTTTCACATAAATTCAGGCTTAACGGGGGGTGTTAGAATAACAAAACCCATATTTAGATATATTTGACATTAATTAATCATTTTTGTCTTATTCCTAGGTTCCTTACTATGCTAGTTGGCACCCACTTGCACCCAGAAGTCAACAATTACCAAAACTAGATTAAGGAGTGCTATAGAAACATCCTAGAATTATTTTTGACAACTCTCTAGTAATTCCAAAATAGTAAAAGTGCATTTCTTCTTTTTCTGAAAGTTGCCTTGTTTTTCAGCAGTTTTAAAGAAAACTAGAAAAACTAGTCTAGGAGTAACTATCTTGTTTTCTTCCTTAACCATACTCCTTCTTTTTCTCCATCCAAAATCCTAGATATGATCTATTTCCATCACTTATCAGTTGATACATCTCATTCAACCAATTCGTGAACATCTTGACATATTAGGAAAATGATTTATGCACCTATGGGAGATTTTGGCTAGTTTA
Organism: Pseudotsuga menziesii; assembly: GCA_001517045.1. Classification (NCBI taxonomy): domain Eukaryota; kingdom Viridiplantae; phylum Streptophyta; class Pinopsida; order Pinales; family Pinaceae; genus Pseudotsuga; species Pseudotsuga menziesii. The sequence continues at coordinate 258,439 of LPNX010607998.1, forward strand.
GTAAGCCTTATTTTTGTGCAATTCGAATAGAATCCTTATGCTTTGAAATATCTGATGTAATTATATATTTGGGAAGCCTATTACTTGATGAGCTTGGATTATGTACACTTATTCAATATGGTATTGTGTTATGCTCCAATTTCAGTCTCCTTTTTGTGGAATTTTGCATGTTTGATTAGCAATTTTGTGTGTAATTGTTCTACTACTTGGGTTCAATTTCCACAAATAGTAGGTATTTATCATTGAGGACATTGAATTTTAATTTATTTCAACACTTTCATTAGAATATTTCATGAAAATTTTGGGTGTTAACTAATGCCACTGGAGGACCAACTTCAAGATTCAAGGTAGAGGAAGGGGTTACATCCTAAAGGAGGGTCCATAGGGTGTTATTGACAAATATAATCCGAATGTAGGAAAGGATTTTGAAATGTAATTATTTTTTCTAGAATGAATTTTTTTAGACACTTGTGCATATTCATGCATAATGGTTTGGATTCAAATGGATGCCCATGAATATATATTTAAAGTGAAAATGATTTCATTTTTAGTTGTACATTATAATTTAAGCTAGGGTTTAGTTTCTGTTACCACCTAATTTGTACTTAGTGGGTTTTTATCAAGTGAGCCTAGTGAACCAGACAAGGATAACTTGTTCAGACTTCAGAAGACCTTTGGAAGTACTTCTGGGAAGTGCTTGTTGTACTATATCACATGTTCATACCCCATGGGGGAATTGTAATAAATATTCTAGCATGATAGTGTCTGTAAAAGACTCGGTCTCTTAGAATTTATTTGTCAATCTGATCAGCCTAGGGTGTTTTTTCCCTTGGTTATTATTGGTTGTTGAATAAACGACTGATAATTTCTGAGTTTTTTACTCCATACCTCCAAAGTTGGGGTGGCCGTCTTGGCATTTAGGCCCATTGAGGTTATTAGAGTCTATCTGTCAATGTATAAACATGCTCAACATCATGGCCAAGTCACATGAACATGTCTAAGTCCCCCTAGGTATTTTTAATTTTTCAAATTTTTAGTTTTTTTAGTGTATTTTACTAAAATTTAATTTTTCCAAAACTTAGGCTATTTTTTAATAGTTTAATTGGAAAAATTGATTTTGTAATAAAAGTGGGCCAAATAGTCAGCTTCAGTCATGTAGGTGCTCATTTTCAAGCTAAGAGCACCATGTAAACCCATGGACCCACTATTTCCTAGTTTTGAGTGATTTTCCATCACTCAGGTCAGAAAGCCCGAAAAATCATTTATTGATTATTTTAATTGATAAATTGATGAATAATGGAGCAAATCTAGAATCATAGATCAGTGGATTCTCAACGAATTTGATTGAAATCAGTCAAATCTGAACCAGATTGACTAGATCTGACAAATCCCTGACTGAAGGAGGTGATCAAATCAAATCCAGAGTTGATCTTGAGCAGCTTTTACAGGGAATTGCACCCTCTCTCTCTCCTCCACATGTGTGGACTCTCCTCGATGCTCTGTGGACTGATGTGTCAGTTTATGGGTTGATGTGTCAGCTCAATAAACCCCCTGGTTGATAAGTAGGCTCAGTTCAGCTTCATATCTGTATTGATTGAATCTCCATCGGCTGATTTGATCTGTTGCCTTGGGATTTGCACCCCCCCAGGCTAGATCTCCTAGTTTTTGTATATATCCAAGCATAAGCCTCCTCTTCCAAGCTAGTTAGAGTTGGATTGAAGGGCTTGCTATTGTAATACTATTGTAATCTTTTGATTGTTGAAATAAAGAAGCTTTGGAGGCCAAATGGTGTAATGCTCTCATCTGTGTGGATTAAGCATTGTCTTATGGCTATTGATGTTGCTGGCTTTTCTCTCAATTTATGCATCTGAACCCTGTCTGGCTTGAATGATTCAACTGAATCAATAGGAGTATAGTTGGGCAAGTAAGGTTACTTTTTTTTCTTATATCTCATAGCATATATGTTAGAATATCTATATTATACATGTTTAATAAGTTTATTTGCATGTAATTCTTGTCTCTTTTTCATATATATATCCAGATCTCATGAGGTTTCATGCAGGATTATGTGTTTAGCTTTCAGGTATAAAGGATTGGATGAGGTGTGGATCTAATTTGACTCCACTATGCATTCAAAATATTTGTGAAGACATTGCCCCTCTGTATTACACTAACAAGTTTCCATTGTAGATCTGCTTCAGCAACAAGCACTTCTCTTCTCCTTTTCCTCCTTCAAAATCTTAAATTTTCTTCAAACTGGTTACTATTAAGGAATCTTATTGCTTAGATCTGTCTCATTAAGAAAATTACATATAGATATATCTAGTAATATCCTCTCTTAAGTTTAGATCTCAGTTCCGTTTTGCATATAAAGTTATATTTCAAGAGATCTAGCTGAAATTATCCTCTTTTTTGCAAGCATTTTAAAGAAAATTTGTAGCTTGCTTTTAAGGTAGTTTCCTTTGTTGTACTTTAAAGTTTCATATTCAGCAATAAAAGTGCACATCTCATTGGCTGCCCAAACAGCAAGCCAATATCCCAAGGAAATCTTGCTTTTCTTGGTTCCTTTTTGCAAAACTAGATTACCCCAACTTAACAACATTTTACTTAGTTTTTTCTTGGTAACTAGTGTAGTGACCCATTACACTTTCAAAGTGTGTTTGGGCACATTTGATTTTGATTGCTCACTATTTTTTATCAGGTCTAACAAAAAAGATACGGAGACTTTGCCCAATTTTTGACTCTTGAACGAATTGGAGCTTCCCGAAAGCTTCCCCCACCATTGTGTTTTAATTCTAACTTGTTACAAGCTTGTTGTAAGCCTTTGGATCCTAGATAAAAAGGACCAAAGTGCATCAATTTTAATTTACTGATATTGTAAATTGCTTCTAATAAAAACAAAATATCTTTTCGAATAGGCTCTTTCGAGCCTATTCACCCATTAGAGGAAATTTGGGGTCTAAAATGGGCCTTATAAGAAAACGTGCCAAAATAAGTTTTTGTGAGTTGGAATTCAAGAAACAATAGAATTTCCATAAAATAAGTCAACTATAATGGTTGAATTGACATATTTGTCATTAAAAAAAACTACTTTTTGTGTTCATATTTTCGACATATCTCCCTGTGTTTTTACTCAAATTTCGATCGGGAGAGCTCGTTGGATGCGTAATTTGATTCCACATCCAACAAGTACCCACACTGCATACTTTTGATGGACCCCGCTACCCCAAAAACAAGAAATACTTGAAAAAATGTGATGATGATGTCATCATCATCATCACGTTTTTTCAGGTATTTCTTGTTTTTGGGGTAGCGGGGTCCATCAAAAGTATGCAGTGTGGGTACTCGTTGGATGCGGAATCAAATTACGCATCCAACGAGCTCTCCTGATCGAAATTTGAGTAAAAACACAGGGAGGTATGTCGAAAATACGAACACAAAAAGTAGTTTTTTTCTTTCTTCCTCCAAAATTAATCAATATTATTTTATTATTTTAACTATTATTTTATTATTTTAACTATTATTTTATTATTTTCCTTAGGAGGCCCATTTTAGACCCCAAAATTCCTCTAATGATCCCCCCTGGGGGGATTTGCGTCCATGTCCTTTTTTCTGCTTTTCGTTTATCTTTTTTTAATCTAGCGTAGTTCTAATCTGCAGGGTAGTATACTTTGATTTATTATCAATTCCATATTCCATATCTAAGTTTTCAAAGTAATTTAATACTTACCCCACGACTTCCCGATTGACCCGAAAGGGGAAAGAGATGCGTGGTAGGACTAATTAGAAAACTAGAATTATGTATCTGTGTTTCCATTTTGATCTTTGTTTCATTAGCTATTATAAAATTAACCCCTCATTCATTCCCTGATTGAGATCCACTTGGATCGAAAGAGGTTCCTGGAGGGTTTTCTTTTTAACAAGAACACCCATCTCAAAATTTACTAAAATTGACAAGACTCCGGTGTGTATGCTCTGCACTTGGCTGCGGTTCATCCAATCAGTCAAGCTATATCAAAATCACTTGAGTGACTAGTATAATTATGATTCACTCTCCCAAATTGACAAACCATCAGGTGAAAATCCAACACCTAGATCAAATCATTATGGTGGCAAAATACCCAAAGTAAGCGGGAACTCCTGAAAAGTGACCTCGGGGCAGCGATCTCTGTCACACCCTAAGGGATGCATTATGAACAATAGCCCCAGAGACTCCATTCATCCCACATATTTCTTATGGGTAGCCATGAAGGTTTAGCTTTGGACATACTCCAAGTACTCTCGGGTATATCTGGAGTCCACCCCTTTGCCTAATTTCAATCAACTCATATTTCACATTAACTTAAAACGTACCAAGAGGCAATCACAAAACATTCACTCCAAGCACATGCAAGTACATTGATTATCTTTTGACTCCATTTTAAGGAACTGGTTATTTTCTTGCTATATATATATATATATATTGTGTGTGTCAGTATTGTGCTTTCGTGCGCTCATTTTGTATCTTGTCATCTATGGTTGTTTATGGTTAAATTTCAAACTCCTAAGTAATTCATTTAGTTTAGCATCACCATACTAAGTAATTATCCTTAGTAATTTAATAGGGTCTACCCCCATTGGCTTCGTTAGGAGTTGAGCCTAAATGGAGGAGTCAAGAACAAGGTGAAAGCCTTGACTCGAGACTTGCCCCCAATGACACACCAAGTGGCTTGAAGATTTCTGCCACGTGACCCAGGTGTGTGAAAGGAGGAAACACTTTTTGGTGTCGTTTCCGGGGATAACTCTTTTTATTCCCGAGTACAACTTAGCTTAACTTTTTTCTAAACAACTAAAAAGATAAAAACTTTTGATTGATCTACTCTTTAAAAAAAAACGTAAAAATTAAAACTCGATCCATCTGGTGACTCCACTGTCTAACATCCCTTCAAGAATTTCTACCCGAAGAAACCAATGACAATTATTCAATCCTCTCCCTGATCCCAAAAGGTTTATTAGGGAAAGATTGAATAGGCATACTTCTCGTAGAAACCTTGAAAATTTAGGAGACCAATCCCTCTCAGATATCCATCACATATTTTTAGAGAGTCATACCTTCCAATCTCGAGAAATGACAGAATTTTTCAAACCCCCTGACTTTTCTCAGATAGCAGGTTATCCTCATGACATTCTGAATGATGTTATCAAGAAGCTCCCCATATTCAAGGGAAATAATGCCATCACTGCCAAGTCTCACATCTAAAAGTTTGATAAGCACCTGGTCAGTTACTGCAATGATGCTGCCCATAACTATGAAGATGTCAAAATGAAGCTCTTTGCTTTGTCCTTAGAGGATGATGCTGCGGAATGGTACTCCGACCTTGGTGATGATTCATATAAAACTCTTAATGAATTCCTAGAGGGTTTTAAGAAGAAATGGGGGGAAAAGAAAGAACCAAGACATCTGATTGCTGCCCTCCATAAAATAAAGAATATGGAGAATGAAACCATTGACGAATTTAATACTAACTTCAGGCGTGTGATTGTGGACCTCCTTAAAGAAATCAAGCCAAGTGATGCCTCCATCCTCATATCTTACATCGAATCTTTCACTAGTGATTTGAGGTACCAGTTAAGAGACAAAGAGCCAGCTGATCTAAAAACTGCTTAGGAATTGGCCGAGAAAATAGAAAAGAATATGCAGTCTTCAGGCAAATCCAACATTCCAGGTTACACTAGGGGAAACACTTCATACAACAAAGAGAAGGGAAAATCCATTGAATTAGAGGAAAAGGAAACCTCTAAAGACCCCATGGTAAAGGTAACTAACATGATAAAAGAATTGCTTACTAGTTAGAACCAAATCATGGCAAATCAATCTATGCAATTGAATCATATTTAGAACAGAATAATCACAATGGAAAGAAATAATGGACCTAGGAACTTTCATCCTAAACAGAATCAGGTGTATCAAAAGAAATCTCCTCAACAAGAACCTAGGATTCCAAACCAGTTAGACTCAACTAACCTGGTAGAAGAAGTCATTCCATGGTGTAGACCTTGTGATCAATTCCACCAAGAAAGCACTTGCTATATAGCTAACCAAGTTATAGAATATGGAATGGACGAGGTCAGTAATCAGGAAACAACACCAAGCGAGTCTGATCATGTGTACATGGTAGGCCAAACCTATCCTTTATCAAACCGGCATTGGCAGTAGGCCACATATTACAGTTACGAGAAGGATCTCCTTTCCAAGTTTTATGGTGTAATGCCTTCTCCGGAAGCAATTAAGGAAATGAAGGAGGCTAGATTCAAGGGAGCAGTGTATCAAAGAAAGGAGAAGCCATCACCATCTAAATAGTACAAGACAAAGGTAACTACTCCTCCCCTCCCAGATCCTCCTATTGTCCCTGAATCAAATACTAATATGGGAGAATGGATAAGTAGTTCTGAGATTCATGTTTATGCAACTGATGTCCTTAAAATTCCTGGTCAAAAAGAAAAGTTGTTGAAAGCCTTAGAGGATAGTCAAAGTATAGCTCATAATATTGTCATAGAGGATCCTCTTCCTAATAACAATGATATATTTGAAGCTGAACATATTGAACCTATAGATATGCCTATAGTCCTCAATAGTGTTGATCTGAGAAGAGAAGACCACCCGCCTTTCTATGTCTCCTTTTTAGTTGATAACTTGCTCCTTCATAACTGCATGTTAGATTCAGGTGCTTCATCAAATGTCATGACAAGAGAAGTAATGGAACAACTAAATCTAAGGGTCACCCGACCCTACCACAATGTTTGTGCTATGGATGCAAGAGAAGTTGATGTGGTAGGGATAATCTTAAATTTACAAGTTAAGTTGGCCAAGTATCATGATATCGACATGTCGATGGATGTGGTAGTGATAGATGTTCCAGATAATTGGGGTATGTTTCTATCCAGAAAATGGGCCGCAACTCTTGGTGGGTACATCCAAATGGATTGGACATATGCTACTATACCTGCATCAGAGAACACTAGGGTGATTCTCCACAGAGAGAGGCTAAGGAAATGACATGCAGAAAACCTTAAGAAGCCCAGAAATGAATTTATTCATTTCACTGATAACTTTGGAAACTATGCTATTTTGTCAAATTTCATGGCCCCTATTAAGGAAAACATTAAAAATGAAAAGATCGGTGAAGTTTGGAAAATGTACTTTGATGGGGCTTATTCCAAAATCAGAAAAGGTGCGGGCATCGTGATCATCTCTCCTTCAGATAAAATCTGCAACTTTGCATTCATGTTAGAGTTTGAAACATCAAACAATGTAGCCGAGTATGAGGCATTGCTCCTAGGGTTAGAAACTGCTAAAGATATGGGGATAAAGATGTTGAACATAAAGGGTGATTTAGATTTAGTTGTCCTCCATATTAAGAATCAGTATCAATGCAAAAATGACAGACTAAGAAAGTATAGGAATGCCACATGGGACACTATGGAGTGGTTTGACGTGCTTAACATTCAAAATATCCATAGGGAAATGAATGGGTTAGAAGATAAATTGGCAGTAGCAGCATCCACCCTCCAGTCATCAGATGAAATGATTAGTGGGAACGGAAAGATGGAAATTAATTTCAGACCTTCAGTTCCAGATAATATAGATCACTGGTAGGTGTTTAAGGATGATGAACAACTTTTGAGATTCATCCACAATATACAAGAGTTTGAAGGTTCCAAGATCAGTCATCAGCAAGAGGGTAAAGAGTATCAGGAGTGCGAGGATAATGTAGAGAATCACATCCTGAGTAACCTTATAGCTTTCAAGAATCTCTTTGATAGATACGATCATCATAAAAAACAAAATGAAGAAATAAAAATTGGGAACTATATGGAAATAAACATAGGAACTGACAAAGACCTCAAGTTAATAAAAATTAGAAAGGGTACTTCGGAAAAGGAAAGGAACAATTTGATCAACTTAATCAAAGAGTATAGAGATGTGTTGGCCTTTAGTTATGATGAGCTTAAAGCCTATCGGGAGGATGTGTTTCAACACACTATTTCCCTCACAGAAGAAGCTAAGGAGGTCAAACCTTTCCAACAAAAACTTAGGCAAATAAATCCTAAGTTGGCCCCCATTGTGCAGAAGGAACTTCAGAAGATGTTAGCAGCAGGGATCATAGCACCTACAAGACATTCATCTTGGTGCTCAAACTTAGTTGTGGTCAGAAAGAAGAATGGGTCAATTAGAATATGTATAGATTTTAAAAATATGAATACATCATGCCTCAAAGATAATTACCCATTACCCGACATGGAAACATTGCTTCAAAGAGTAACAGGATCAGGAATGATTTCCATGTTGGATGGATTTTCCGGTTATAACTAGGTGTCAGTAAATAAGGAGGATCAACATAAGAATACATTCACCACACCTTGGGGTACCTATAAATTTTTAAGAATTCCTTTTGGCTTATTGAATGCTGGTGCCACCTTCCAAAGAGCCATGGATTTTTCCTTCAAAGAACTTATAGGCAAAATAATCGAAATATATCAAGATGACTTAACTGTTTTTTCAAAGGAAAGATCTGACCACATAAGTCATCTTAGGCAGGTTTTTATAAGATGTCGAAAATATGGTATTTCCTTGAACCCCACCAAGTCAATCTTTGGAGTTGATGAAGGCAAGTAGTTGGGGCACATCGTTTCTAAGGATGGTGTCAAGGTTGATCCTGAGAGAGTTGAAGCCATTAAGAAAGTCCCCTTGCCTCAGAATCTAAAAGCTCTCTAGTATTTTAATGGTCAGATCAATTTCATAAGAAGATTCATCCCAAATTTAGCAGAATTAATGAAACCTCTACAAAATTTATTAAAGAAAGATGCTAAGTTTGAGTGGACAGATGAAGGGAAAGTTGCATTCAAGTTTATAAAAAATTCCATATCCATGTCCCCGGTCTTGATTAGTCTAGATTATTCCAAGGAATTCCAGATATTTTCCTTTTCCTCAGAAGACACCATTGCCAGTGTTTTGCTTCAAAAGAATAAGGAGGGACAAGAGAAACCTATAGCCTTTATGAGTAGATCCTTACAAAATTCAGAGTTGAAGTATACCACGATGGAGAAACAGGCCTATGCTCTTGTCAAGTCCCTTAAAAATTTCAGAACTTATATAGGTTACTCCAAAATCATTGGATATGTACCCCATGCAGCTGTCAAGGATATCATGTCTCAACAGGATTGTCTACGAATCAGGGGTAAGTGGGTTTCAAAGATTCAATAATATGATTTGGAGATAAAACCTACTAAGTTAATTAAGGGACAGGGTCTTACAAAGATGTTGACCCAAGGAAATGAAAAGTCCATAGGAATAATCTTCCAGAACAGTGATTCAGAGCAAATTGTATCAGACGAGCTTCAGAGATTAGAGCAACACCCTTGGTACACCGACATCATATTTTTCCTCCGCAACCTTACATGCCCCGATCACTTACTTGGCCATAAAAGAAGAGCATTAAGGTTAAAAGAAACTAAGTATTGTTTGACAAAAGATGGTTTGGGTTGGAGAAACCCCGATGGTTTAATACTTAGATGTGTCGATGAACCCAAGTCCAAGAAACTCATGGTTGAGTTCCATTCAGGATTTTGTGGTGGAAATTTTGCAGCAAAAACAACCGCCCATAAAATCCTTAGAGCAGGCTACTATTGGCTAAACCTATTTTCAAATGTACACAAGGCTATCAGAGTTTGCCCCCAGTGTCAGTTATTCATTGGAAAGCAACAAATGAAAGCCTTTCCTTTAAATCCAATAGTAGTCCAAGCCCCTTTCTAGCAATGGGGGATTGATTTCATCAGTAAGTTCAAAGATAACTCGAGCAATGGTTATTCTTAGATTCTTACCACCACTAATTATTTTACCAAGTGGGTAGAGGCGATACCCACCAAGAAGGAAACCGATGCTATAGTCATGGATTTCTTAGAAGATAAGATTATAACAAGATTCAGTGTGCCAGCGAGAATCATCACGGATAATGGCCCATGATTTCTTTCCTCCGAGATGTCATCTTTCTATTTCAAGTATGGCATGGTCCTACCCCACTCATCCAATTACTATCCCCAAGGAAATGGTCTAGCTGAATCAAGTAACAAGAACTTAATGACCATAATCAAAAAAATTGTGGGTGACAATAAGAAGGCTTGGGATAGAAAGATCAAATTAGCGTTATGGGCCGATAGAATCACCAAGAAAAGTTCAACCAGGAGGATCCCTTTTGAACTAGTCTATGGCCTAGATGTCACCTTACCGATCCATTTAAAGCTTCCTATTTATCAGCTTCTCCAGACCTTCAGCTCAGATCAGGAGGCCATTCAAAACAGAATAAACCAGTTGATTGAGCTAGATGAGAGTAGAAGAAATTCTCTTGACCAGAGTATCAAAAATTCAGACAAGGTCAAGAGAACCTTTGATAAGTCTACCCGGCCAAGATCCTTCCAAGTAGGTGACACAGTTTTGTGTTGGGACAAATGACGGGAGAAACCTGTGAAACATGGAAAGCTCGACAGCTTATGGTTGGGACTGTACATCATCGATGAAATAGCAGTAATGAACTCCTTCTATCTAAATGACCTAGAAGGAGAACGGTTGAGCCTGCCAGTGAATGGTTTCCTCCTCAAGTTGTTTTTTTCCGAGACAGTTTGATGCCTTTATTAGCATCGGTGGTTTCAGGGCCAATTTCTAAACCTTGCCCTGCATGTATTTATAAATTTTATGTTGTTTTATTATAGTTATTTTGTACCATGTTTGAAAATTTTGTTTTGTATATTAGTTTTGTAAAATATTCCTTTTTTGCACATCATAGACTAATTATGTACATTATTTTTCTTTTATAGTTAATTTTTTATATACATGTTACTGACAAACTCTAATTGCTATGCAGGACCCAGAGATTCCAGAGTTCTCACATCCTCTCCTTTGAACAGAAGATCAGTCAGAGAATGTGTCCCTATATGGAGCCAGAATGTTACCACCTGAGTTGTACTTAGTGGTTTTTTATCAAGTGAGCCCAGTGAACTGGACAAGGATAACTTGTTCGGACTTTAGAAGACCTTTGGAAGTACTTCTAGGAAGTGGTTGTTGTACTATATCACATTTTCTAACATGATAGTGTCTATAAAAGATTCAGTCTCTTAGACTTTATTTGTCAATCCGATCAGCCCAGGGTGTTTTTTCCCTTGGTTATTATTGGTTGTTGAATAAACGACTGATAATTTCTGAGTTTTTCACTCCATACCTCCAAAGTTGGGGTGGTCGGCTTGGAATTTAGTCCTACTGAGGTTATTGGAGTCTATGTGTCAATGTATAAACATGCTAGACATCATGGTTGAGTCACATGAACATGTCTAAGTCCCCCTAGGTTTTTTCAATTTTTCAAATTTTTAGTTTTTTCAGTGTTTTTTATTAAAATTTAATTTTTCCAAAACTTAGGCTATTTTTTAATAGTTTAATTGGAAAAATTGATTTTGTAATAAAAGTGGGCCAAATAGTCATTTTCAGTCATGAAGGTGCTCATTTTCAAGCTAAGAGCACCATGTAAACCCATGGACCCACTATTTCCTAGTTTTGAGTGATTTTCCATCACTCAGGTCAGAAAGCCCCAAAAATATTTTATTGATTATTTTAATTGATAAATTGACGAATAATGGAGCAAATTGAGAATCATAGATTAGTGGATTCTCAGTCGATTTGATTGAAATCAATCAGATCTGAACCAGATTGACTGGATCTAACAAATCCCTCACTGAAGGAGGTGATCAAATCAGATTCAGAGTTGATCTTCAGTAGCTTTTATGGGGAATTGTTCCCTCTCTCTCTCCTCCACACATGTGGACTCTCCTAGATGCACTGTGGACTGATGTGTCGGTTTATGGGTTGATGTGTCAACTCAATCATCCCCCCGGTTGACACGTAGGCTCGGTTCAGCTTCAGATCTGCATTGATTGACTCTCCATCAGTTGATTTGATCTGTCTCCTTGGGATTTACGCCCCCCTGGGAACCACTTATACTATGAAACGAGAACTCGACACAGTTCTCATTTTTCTCTCTCCTAATTTTAATAGCTATTTTTACCTCTATTTCAAAAAGGGTTGATACCAGTATCACACATTTTCATTTTGAGGCATTTTTTTGGGCCTTTGAATCATCTTTGTCGTAAAATATTTTTAATTTCTATTTTCAAGTGTGCTTTTTAGAAATTTAACAAAATAACATACATTTACAACCAAGTTATAATGAAAAACATATACATTTTGCAATCTTTTCTTTAAAATAAAACATTTCTTTGGACAAAATAAGACATTTTTATTGACAAAAATGTAAAAAAATCCAAAAAATAAAGACATTTAAAACCATTTTCAATGAATTTTGAGAGAATTTTTGTATAAAAATGATACTATTTCATATTATTTTCCAAAACGTGATGATTTATGTAAATTCAAGAAAAATTATACCATATATTTGTAAATGACATTAAAAACATTATATATAGAAATTTTATTTCTAAAATAAAGAATAACAGTCAAAACATTACTAATATATCTTATCAAAAATTTGTCAAATTTAACATTTTCTTAAAGACATGAAACTAATAAACAATATCACGTAGGACAAATTTTTTATCTAAATTGGAATTTTATGAAGCCTGGATTTCTTCACGGACATCATTATTGTCTTCCATTGGGTCTTCTCTCTCACTCCTTTCAAATCTCTTTTTTTATATGTTAGCTTTTTAACAAGTGCATTATAAGTCAACATCTAACTATACTTACTTTCACTATTTTCATTCATATTTATATGTCTCATTGATGAACTACGGATATTAAAATTTTTCCTATAACAAAAATATATAAAAGATATTAAAAAACAAAACAAACAAACAAAATAATGTTAAAAAAACTAATGTTTAAAAAAATTAAAAACAAAAATAAATGAT
>LPNX010607998.1:271525-453550 GCA_001517045.1 Pseudotsuga menziesii
GTGGAGTGCGGGCGATGGAGTGGTGGAGTATATAGTATGTAACGTGGATTGGAGTGAAGTGGAATGTAGTGGGGAGTAGGTAGGTAGGTAAGTAACGTAGTTGTGTGTTTTATTAATTTTTTTATTTTAGTTTGTTTTTTATTTTTATTTTTGTTTTATTTTGTATTTTTTAAATATTTGTCTTGACAAAAATGTTTTCACATTTTTTTAATGAAGTTTAAAAATATAATTTTTTTACCTAATTTTTTTTACATAAGTTGTTATATAAGGTTTTTTACATAAGTATTGCGCAATCATAGTTAAAATGTTATCTTTAATCTTGTTTTTTTAAGAAAATTAGAATTTGTTATAATTTTTTCATCATAATTTTTTTTTTAATTTGGGTTAAAATTATATTTTTTCGGTTAAAATTATATGAACAGTTTGTTCTGGTAGACTCTAATATATGATTTCATTACGAATCACATCATAATTTCTTTGATTTTCTATGGTTATAGTAATGAAATTATTTATAATATTTTTTTTGGTTTACTATGCAAGTTTCAAAAAAGTTTTAATTTATCTCTTTAAGAAAAAAATATTTTCCCAATTTAGGGATTGATTTCAAAGTTTTATAAACAACATGATGGGATGTTTAGACTGTGGCTCTATTTTTTACCCCGAAAAAAAAACATGTATACTGGTATCAACACTTTTGTATTTGGGGGGTGTTTTTTGTGTTTTTAATGAAAAAATCATTGTTTTTATTGCTAGAGTTCTCGTTCTTAGTATAAAGTTCTCGTTTCATAGTATAAGTGGTTTGGGCTGGATCTCCTAGTTTTTGTATATATCCAAGCATAAGCCTCCTCTTTCAAGCTAGTTAGAATCCGATTGAAGGGCTTGCTATTGTAATACTATTGTAATCTTTTGATTGTTGGAATAAAGAAGCTTTGGAGGCCAAATGGTGTAATGCTCTCATGTGTGTGGATTAAGCATTGTCTTACGGCTATTGATGTTGCTGGCCTTTCTCTCAATTTCTGGATCTAAACCCTGTCTGGCTTGAACGATTCAGCTGAATCAATAGGAGTATAGTTGGGCAAGTAAGGTTACTTGTTTTTCTTATATCTCATAGCATATATGTTAGAAGATCTAGATTATACATGTTTAATAAGTTTATTTGCATGTAATTCTTGTCTCTTTTCCATATATATATATCCATATCTCATGAGGTTTCGTGCAGGATTGTGTGTTTATCTTTTAGGTAGCAAGGATTGGACGAGCTGTGGATCTAGTTTGACTCCAATGTGCATCAAAAATCTTTGTGAAGACATTTCCCCTCTGTGTTCCACTAACAAGTTTCCATTGCAGATCTGCTTCAGCAACAAGCACTTCTCTTCTCCTTTTCCTCCTTCAAAATCTTAAATTTTCTTCAAACTGGTTACTATTAAGGAATATTATTGCTTACATCTGTCTCATTAAGAAAATTACATATATATATAGCTAGTAATATCCTCTCTTAATTTTAGATCTTAGTTTCATTTTGCATATAAAGTTATATTTCAAGAGATCTAGCTGAAATTATCCTCTTTTTTGCAAGCATTTTAAAGAAAATTTGTAGCTTTCTTTTAAGGTAGTTTCCTTTGCTGTACTTTAAAGTTTCATATTCTAAAATAAAAGTGCACATCTCATTGGCTTCCCAAACAGAAATCCAAGATCCCAAGGAAATATTTCTTTCCTTGGTTCCTTTTTTCAAAACTAGATTACCCCAGCTTAACAAAATTTTACTTAGTTTTTTTTTGGTAACTAGTGTAGTGACCCAAAACACTTTCAAAGTGTGTTTGGGAACATTTGATTTTGATTTCTCACTATTTTTTAGTAGTTCTAACAAAAAAGAGAAGGAGACTCTACCCAATTTCTAACTCTTGGACGAACCGAAGCTTCCCGGAAGCTTCCCCCACCACTGTGTTTTAATTCTAGCTTGTTACAAGCTTGTTGTAAGCCTTTGGATCCCATATAAAAAGGACAAAAGTGCATCAATTTAAATTTACTGATATTGCAAATATCTGCTAATAAAAACAAAATATCTTTTCGAATAGGCTCTTTTGAGCCTATTCACCATCCCCCCCGGGGGGATTTGCGTCCGTGTCCTTTTTTCAGCTTTTCGTTTATATTTTTTTAATGTAGCATAGTTCTAATATATAGGATAGTATACTTTGATTTATTATCAATTCCATATTCCATATCTAAGTTTTCAACGTAATTTAATACTTACCCCACGACTTCTCGATTGACCCAAAAGGGGAAAGAGATGCGTGGTAGGAATAATTAGAAAAATGGAATTGTGTATCTGTGTTTCCCTTTTCATATTTTGTTTCATCAACTATTATAAAATTAATCCCTCCTTGATTCCCCAATTGAGATCCACTTGGATCAAAAGAGGTCCCTGGAGGGTTTTCTTTTTAACAAGAACACCCATCTCAAAATTTACTAAAATTGACAAGACTCCGGTGTGTATGCTCTGCACTTGGATACGGTTCATCCGATCAGTCAAGGTATATCAAAAGCACTTGAGTGAATAGTATAATTAGGATTCACTCTCCCAAATTGACAAACCATCAGGTGAAAATCCAACACCTAGATCAAACCATTACGGTGGCAAAATACCCAAAGGAAGCGGGAACTCCTGAAAAGTGACCTCGAGGTGCCCATCTATGTCACACCCTAACGGGTGCATTATGAACAATAGCCCCAGAGACTCCATTCATCCCACATATTCCTTGTAGGTAGCCGTGAAGGTTTAGTTTTGGACATACTCCAGGTACTCTCAGGTATATCTAGAGTCCACCCCTTCGCTTAATTTTAATCAACTCATATTTCACATTAACTTAAAACGTACCAAGAGGCAATAGAAAAACATTCACTCCAAGCACATGCAAGTACATTGATTATCTTTTGACTCCATTTTAAGGCACTGGTTATTTTCTTGCTATATATATATATTGTGTCTCAGCATTGTGCTTTCGTGCGCTCATTTTGTATCTTGTCATCTATGGTTGTTTATGGTTAAACTTCAAACTCCTAAGTAATTCATTTAGTTTAACATCACCATACCAAGTAATTATCCTTAGTAACTTAATAGGGTCTACCCCCCTTGGCTTCATTAGGAGTTGATCCTAAATGGAGGAGTCAAGAACAAGGTGACAGCCTTGACTCAAGACTTGCCCTCAAGGACACACCGAGTGGCTTGAAGATTTTTGCCACGTGATCCAGGTGTTTGAAAGGCAGCAACAGGTTCCAAACTAGGGTTTCTAGGATTTAGAATAGAAACAAGGGTTTATATGCAATGAATAATACATTAATGACTTCCAAACTTCAACATTTGTGTTGGAGCAGGGTCTTGCAGCTACAGGAAAAGCTGCTACATCGGGACAGTGAAGTCAAAGAAGAAGGTACCTGTGTGGACGAGAAGAGAGAGCTCAACCACTGCACTTAAGGCAGCGGCAAAGACATGAGGGCTCAGCTACCCTCATAAAGGAAAAGGAGCAACGGGCCGAGGTATTGAAGATGAAGGACAGAAGGGGAGCGACTGAGGAAGCGGCGCCCATACCCATGATCAGCGTTGGGAAGTGTGGAAGACTACAGAAAGCTGTGGTGTGATGAAAAGCGGCAGCTCAAAGTACAAATAGGCCAACTTTCATAGTTAGGGTTTTTGGGTTACTGTTGGGAAAGGCCCATAGTTTTGTAATGGCGAGACCTTCGGGTCGCCTATATAAGCATGTATTTTGTATTGTAAAAGGTTAGCCATTGAATCATTTAGCTAGCTAAGTGTCTCTAGTGTCTCAGTATTGTAAGAGTCGAGCTCTGGTCCTGTTATTCCGTCTGTATTATCTTACTGTAACCAGTAGCTGGCTCCTTGAGCATGTATGTAACAATCCGCAGGGATTGAGAGAGAGAGAGAGAGAGAGAGAGAGAGAGAGAGAGAGAGAGGAAGAGTATATTGTAAGAAAAGGAAACATAAGAGAAGACATCTAAGAGAGAAGGTCTCCCGGCTGTGTGCGAGGAGTTTTCCAGAAGATCTCGAGCTGCATATCAGGTTGCAGTGGAACTATGTTTACTCTCTCAAGATATAATATAAAAACCAGTTCTCGTGGATGTAGCTTCCCCCCTGGAAGTGAACCATGTAAAATCCATGTGATTGTGTTTTACTTATTTGTTATCTGTTATTCATTACATGAACTTTACTATCAGTTATTCAGTGAATGTATGCTATCTTTAGTTTACAGTAGCATGGAAGATTAACTACGAGTTGAATCTGTTAATTCTTATGTATATGAGTTATCATTGCTTGATGCACGACAGTTGCAGTTACAGTGTTAAGTGATTTTTGCATATTAGTTCAACAAGTTGAGCATAGTTGATGTTAAGCATATTAGACTGTAGGAGTCTAAGTGAGGTTGTTTAGCTTGACTATTATACTAAGAGAGGAAGCCTTGGACCTTGAGGGTCATATTGAAGTCTTACTGTAGAAGATATCACAGTATAGAAAGGAGATATCGTACTATTGGAGGAACCGCAGTGTGAGATATCGCAGGATAATAGCTGAGCAGAGAAGATAGTTTTCGCGTCGTTCTAGACGCTGCGGTGCGCTAAGAGCCATTCCTCTAGCAGAGTCAGCTAGGAGGAGAGAAACAATGTGTCACTGAGAGATTCCATTGGATAAGAAGAGACAAGAACCACTAGGATGCTACAGAACCCGGTTGAGGACACTTGAGTCTTCAGCCAACCCATCCAATATCAATTCGGGTGAGACTTCAGGACGTTCTGTGGTCTGTCGCCGAAAGGGCCAGTGAGCTAGGGGTTTTGTTGGTACATAACAAGTAAACTCGGGTCTACCCATAGCAAACCAACAAATGGTTCCATTGCCGGTTTTGAACAAACTGATGAGCTAATGTTCTATTGGCATCCTATGAAAGAAGAACTCAACCAGTGGGTTGGGTCTGAGGAGAAAGAATTTACTGAACAAGAAAACAAGAGTCCTAGACTGAGTACAGAGGACTGGTTACAAAAACATATCTTCACTGACCTGCATATGATATTTTTTGTGACCTATGCAAATGAGTTGTACGACTAGTTATCAAAGTTGACTGATAAGAACATATTCAAGAAGAAAAGGAACATTGTCTGGACACCGGAGCTGATTTAGATCGTGAAGAGTATAGATAATCCCATTTTGCGAGCAGTAGACTTCTGGCTTGCGAGTTTTCTGGAACGCTTCATTACAGAGTTTGCAGTCGATCAAAGAAAGAGCTTCAGCGAAGCAGAGAGGTACTTCTTCAAAGGTTATCCTGGTAAGTACCTAAGCTCTTTAAACTTGTCCATTAAGATGTTATTACATGAAAAAGGAGTAATGGATCTATTCTTAGATGAATAAGTAAGTGTAATGTCACAAGAGTTTGAGAGTGATTTTGATGAAATTGGACGTACACGTAGTGGTAAGAAATATAAAGTAGATTTCAGATCTTCTCTCTTTGAAAACAGTTTAGACAGTACTAGAGAGCAGAGTAATATTAATATAGAGAGAACAGTAAGGGGTATACCTTACCACCCTTATACCCCACAGAAAACAACCGAGACTCAGAATAATCCCATAGGAACTCCATCTAGTAGTTCACATACAGTACATACTACCTTTACACCACCTACATCTACACCGTCGAGTGGTAGTAATACAACAAACCAGAATCCACCACGTAGAAATAGAATGGGGGATGACATGAAGTTACCTACCTTCAAGGGTACAGGGGCAAAAGACCCAGAACAACATTGGTTCTTATGTGAATCCATATGGACCATTAAAGGGATTCAGGATGATAATATTAAACCTTTCCAGTTGGTCACTACACTTAGAGACAGAGCTTTAACATGGTATATGAAGTATACAACAACGCCGACCAGAACGCTTGTACAACTCAAGACCACAATGATTAAGGAATTTAACAAACCTAAGTTTGGGTCACAATGCATTGCAGAGCTTAAAGGAATCAAACAGCTACCTATAGAGTCCGTATGGGACTTTGATTAGAAATTCAAAGCCCTTATAGACCAAGTTAGCTTTCAGTTTGTGCCGGAGCAGCATAAGGAATGGTTCATTGCAGCACTGCTCCCTCACATCAGACTTCCATTAATGCAACAGAGACTCCATACACATGATGAAGTGTTGGAGATGGCAATGAAACTAGAGGATTCACCTCTAGCTGAGACTAGCAAAAGTATGACAAACTTGCAAAACCAGTTAGCTAATCTCACCTTACAGTTGCATGAGATTAAGAAAGGGAAAGAGATTGCACAAGAGCTATGGTGTACCAAGTGTAAAGGATAGGGCCATACTAAGGATAAATGTCCAGTATTTGTAGAGTATTTAGCAAGTGGGGATCCTAACCCCTTATTACAGACTCAAGGGCCGTGGTGTGAACTCTGCAGAATAAGAGGACATCGACCACCGGAATGCCCTTTACTTCAGAAGTATGTACAGACCCCTAAGAACTTATACTGTAACTTCTGCAAGTTAGTAGGTCATGATGAAAATAACCACAGAGCTTATGATCTCATGGTCGAGAGAAAACATGACTTATACAGAGTCCAGTCAGAAACACCAGGTCCAGCAGCAAGACCACAACATGAACAGGCTCATGTTGGCCGTGGAGGAGGCTTTGGCCATGGCCATGGACCTATTACTTGTTACAACTGTGGAGCTATAGGACATTACACTAGGGATTGTTAGAACCCTAGTAGGACATGTAAGTATTGCAAGTCCTATGAGAATATTATAGAAGAATGTCCTATCTTGATAGCCAATATTAGGGACCCTAAGCCAGCAGTACACCAGAACATCCAGCTTATTGCTGCTGAGCAGAAAGAGCCAATAGTCAATATTGTGACTCGCAGTGGTGCTTCTACTAGTAGAACATTCCAGGATGATGCAAAGAACACAGGTCCAGAGTGGGTGTGCAAAGCCACTAATAAATCAACACCACTCGTCCTGCAAAAGAATAAAGAAACATTCCAGAAAGCTCAAACTTTCTTTGATGAACCTACACCATCAGGATCACAGGTACTGTCATGCAGGGGAATACCACAGCAAACACCTTGTGGCGTTAGTCCTGTGCAGATATCACAGGCTACCCCATCGGGAAGGCGTGAAGAGGCTGAGTCGACAGGAAGTGTACAATCCTTCCTGCGGAGTTCCTTGAAACTTGTTAGAAATGAGAAAGCTATCGGAGAGCTTCAGCGCATCATAGATCAGTGTCAGCCATCTTCTTCTGTGAACAGTGTGCAGCGTGCTGTTCATAATATTATGGGACATACAAGAACAAGAAGAGAGATGAGACTCACAGCACAAGTTGGAGAATTTGAAATGGATGAGATAATCCTAGATTTAGGATCAGAGGTAAATGTTCTGACTAAGCAGACATGGGAATAGATGGGTAGCCCTAAGTTAGCCAGATCACCTATCCATCTGCGACTAGCCAATCAGCAGAGGGTACCACCACTGGGTCAATTACCGCAGGTTCCAGTTGATATTGATGGAGTTCATAGCTTTGCTGAATTTGAAGTTATAGAGATCATTGGCGATAGTAGACCATATCCAGCTCTACTAGGTATTGATTGGGCAATCGATAACATGGTTGCTATCGATTTAAAGAGAAGACAAATGACCTTCGAGGATACACAGATCCATGTCATCACACCATTAGATCCTTTTCAGGGTCCTAGATATATTAAACCTATCTGAGTAGAGGAAGAGGCACATAATATGGAGAGCCTCTATCAGATGACAGCTAATCAGAGTGATTACATCAATTCGACCGCAGAAGGAAACATTAGCTGGCAATGTGACAATTCATGCGCATCAGACTCAGATGTTGGTCTAGAGAACTGGCAGAACAGACTTTATGAAGTCTCAGCTCGCACATGTGCCTTTATGACTAATTCGTTGCAATGGATTGGCGCAGAGATTATTGATGTTTTGTCGTTTCATGGCTTAGCGGATGTCAATGAATTTTTACAGCAGTTTGAGCAAGAAATTCCTCAGGAGCAGAGGATGACAACTATTGACCTTGCAGTAAAAGCCACACCTGCAAGATGGTGGCATGCACATAAAGAACATATCGCATCATGGGATGACTTTAAGAGATTGATGGCTATCAGGTTCTCTAATGACAAGGAGCCCTTACAGCAGAAATATATAGGAGAAAGTGACCCCAGGTCACATATTCAGATTTGTGAACAGAGTTGGTCAGAAATTCCAGAGGATGAATGGGTTCACCTATCCATTCACACTTTAGACACAGTGCCAAGGAATTGGTACACAGAGACAGAATTGTGCAGAGGAACCATCGCATGGCCACTTATGATAGACATCTTTCTACTCACTTTCACTTTTGAATCTAAGTATCCAAGGATTGATCAGGCCCTAGGTGTTATAAAAACTAAGATATTTGATGACTGTACCCAATCAGTGTCTGCTCAGTCTGATTGGGATATCCAGTTAGAACATGCGATAGAGTGCGACAACTTCACAGTAGATCCAGATGATGAGGATGAGAACCCTCATAGTGTCAACATTCTATAGTTAGAAGGGACTCGCAATGTTGATGGACCACAGCTAGAGTTTCCAGCTATCACAGAACCCATCAAGATTAAAAAGATCAATATTGGCACAGAAACAGAACCAAAGTTTGTCTCTATTGGAGACTATTGGGATGATGAAACAGTAGGGCACATTGCAGATATTTTACACGACTATCAGGACTTATTCCCCACTAAGTTCACAGAGATGAAGGGAATAGTAGGAGATCTAGGAGTAATGTAGATACCATTGAAAGAGGATGCTAGGCCAGTTAAGCAGTGTCCATACAGATTGAATCCCCGCTATAAAGAAAAATTTAAGGATGAAATTGATAAGATGATAGCAGCAGACTTCACTTTGATCGTAGGACATCTATATAAGTTAGGTCCAGATGAAGTCCTGTGCAGATGCGTGATGCCGCACGAGAAAGAGTCCATTATCAGAGAAGCACACTCAGGTACCGCAGGAGGTCATTTCGCAGGAAAGCTGACTGCTCAGAAACTTCTAACTGTAGGATTATGGTGTCCCACTTTGCACAAAGACACTAAGGAGTTTTGCAGATGTTGCGATATCTGCCAGAGGGTAGGAAAACCTTCGTGGAGAGATGAAATGCCGTTGTGACCACAGATTATGCTACGGGAATTTGACAAGTGGGCTATAGATTTTGTGGGTTCTATCAACCCACCATGGAAATGAACTGGTGCGAGATACATCATCACAGGAACAGAATACCTCACCAGGTGGGCAGAGGCTAAAGCAGTAAGGAATTGTGATGCTGCTACAGCTGCACAGTTCATTTTTAAAAACATCATTAGTAGATTTGTATGTCTAGTAATTTTGATGAGTGATCAAGGCACACATTTTTTGAACCGCACTATTGAGGCCTTGACGGAGGAATTCCAGATACAGCACCATAAGATCACTCCCTACCACCCACAAGCTAATGGTACGGTGGAGGCCTTTAACAAGATTCTAGAAAATGCTCTTACTAAGATTTGTAACATACAAAGAAATGATTGGGACCTCAGGGTTAATGTTGTATTATGGGTTAATGTTGTATTATGGTCCTATAGGACTACATGCAAGAAACTTACAGGACACACACCTTTCAGCTTGGTGTATGGACAAGAGGTTGTTATGCCTATGGAATATATTATTCCCAGTTTAATAGTTGCTCAAATTACCAAGATATCTGATAGAGACACGATGAATGAAAGGCTAGTGTAGCTGCTTGCCTTAGAGGAAGACAGGCACGAGAAAAATATTGGCATGACAGGCACATCAAGAGCAAGAGTTTTCAGATAGGAGACCTAGTGCTCCTTGTAATGTCCCCAACCCACCGACCGGGGAAGAGGACACGACCATGGCGTTAACCATCCGGGCTAAGAGCCCCATGAACATGTACATTCATATCAAATGCTGAAACAAATGCTTTGAACTAGGACATGCATACATGAACATTTATCATACACAGTGGAAGCAACATACATTCGTACAAGCATTCAACATGTTCATCATGATCATTAATAGTAAATAGGATTGCAAAAGTAAAATAGACAAAATTACTTATCTTATAAAGAGCTTGTTCCGCAACCAGCTATGTTGCTGCAATGTTCCACCCAACCATAGGCCAGCATGCTCCTTAATCTCTCAGCAACGCTGCCACCCCCGAGCTAGGCATGATTCTCCAAGGAATAAGGAACTAACAGGATTACACGTAGCCAAGGTAACAACACCACAAGGGTACACAGTTCAGCCAAGCCAACACGGTTGGGTTTATCAGGCGAACAATAGATCAGCCAAGCCAACAGAGTTGGGTTTATCAAGCCATCCAGGAGCTGGGAAAGGCTAATGCTAAGCTGGTGAGCTCACTGAAGAGCTACAGACACCAAGACCAGAACCAGCCTGGATTCTAGAACACCCACACACACCCAACACAAGGAAGTCAGTCCCTTCTCTGCAACGCAATCCCTCAGACCCTGATCTTCCCTCCAGTTCTCTTCAGGGGCTGTGGAGAAGAAATCCAACTCAATGGCTCTATCCGTGTGGTTCTCAAACCACTAGGTTTATCAAGCACCTCAGGCCCTCATTCACCAACCCCAAATAGTCTGAGGACAAATCCACTGCATGCAAGCAGCCAAACAGCTATTCAAGCGTTTACAGGGAAAAACACAGTCACACCATCATGGAAAAAACAGCTAACACACTCACATGAACCCACAGCAAACCAATCTTTAATACTATCGCTGTGAGACTTACATAGACCAAAAAATGGTTAAAAAGACACAGCAAACATTCAGAGCTCAGCGTGGATTCATAGGAAAGATCACCATGATCTTCTACCAATGCCACATTGTAGGTAACTCAATGCATGGGGAAAAATCACTGCCATCAATCAGTGGGGAGAAATCCCAATAATTTATGCTACGATCTGCTATGATGGACGCAACAATACATAATTCAATGCATGGAGGTTGAAGCTGGTTCTCTGCGTGGATTGAAAGAACATAACTATAGATCGACAATTAGCTCTAGAGAGAGGAGGAAAACCCCCACACATTGGATGGTAAAACATTTTATTCCCCCCTGTCCTGCATGAGGATGAACAACCATGATTAGAGGGAGTGGGAAGAACGGTCCCTACTTCGTGGAGAGGAGAGAAAGCGTGGGATTGGTAGTGGTCTTCTTGCCAGCCAATCGCTGCCTCAACTAACAAAAAAAAAGGAAATAACCAAGGGTGGTGGTGACAAATAGTTTTCCCACATGACTCAATGTTCCACATCCCCCTTTCCTTATCCTTTCGAATCATGCCCCTTCTCATTTTAGTTGCTGTGAACATAGCTGGTTGGGTTATTTAATTAAAATGTGTGTTTACATGCTTCCACAATTAAATATATGCCACATGTCCCGATATACCATCGGCAACCATTCCTAATTAGAAACACAACATAACCAAACCTATGGTGGGGCCTTGGCCTTTAGCTCCGCACCCAGATTATTTACAACATATGTATCCTATGTATTTGAATGCAAGCGGGGTTAAAACCGAGGTATTAAATTCTCCTCCCCCTTCAATAGCACTGTCCTCAGTGCTTTACAAAATTTGAACAAAATGCTACACTGGTACTGCCTCAGTGTTCCGCAGGATTGAACAAAAATGGATGTGCCAATCACATGGCATCCTCCAGCTCCCACGTATCCTCTTCAAGTCCGTAATGCTCCCACTGCACCTTTACCTTCCCTATGGCCCGGTTCCAAAGCATTGTGACCTTCCTGTCGAGGATGTGCATTGGCTCGATTTGGAACTCTCCCTCGGGTTCCTCCTGAATCACATCCCAATTTATCACATGGTTAGGATCATGTACATATTTCTTAAGCAAAGAAACATGAAAAACATTATGAGCTCTAGTATTAGCAGGCAATGCAAGTCTATATGCAAGAGGCCCTATTCTCTCAAGCACTTCAAATGGCCCACAATATCTAGGTGACAGCTTGGCACAACTTCCAAGCTTCAAGGAACTTTTCTTTGCCCTCACTCTGAGGTAAACATGATCCCCAACATTGAAATCCCTGTTCATCCTATGCTTATCTGCATAGCTTTTCTGTCTGTCATGTGCTGCTTTGAGATTCTGCCTAATCTTTACAACTTCTTGCTCCATTTCCTTGAGCAATTCTGGTCCAAGCACAACTCTATTCACCGGGTTGTCCCAAGTCACTGGTGTCCTGCACTGTCTTCCATACAAAGCTTCATACGGACTCATCCCCAAGGATGCCTGTTGTCCATTGTTATAAGCAAACTCTACCAAGTGTAAGTAATCTTCCCACTTGGTTGGTTTTCCCATCACATACATGCGAAGCATATCTTCAAGCACCTGATTCACTCTCTCTATCTACCCATCCATTTGAGGATGGTATGCAGTGCTGAATTTTAACTTCGTACCCAAATATGCAAACAATCCCTTCCAAAAATTGGAAGTGAACTTGACATCTCTATCAGAGACTATTGCCTTAGGCAATCCATGCAATTTGAAAATCTCCTTCATGAAGATCTTTGCAATGTCATCAGTCTTGTGCGTAGACTTCACTGGTATAAAATGTGCTACCTTATTCAGCTTGTCCACCACAACCATGATGGAATCATGTTGTCTCCAAGTCATCGGCAGTCCTATAATAAAATCCATGGAAATAACTTCCCATTTCCATTCCGGAACTGGCAAAGGCTGCAGCAAACCTGCTGGATGTTAATGCTCAACCTTTACCTGTTGACATTTCATGCACCTTGAAATGTATTCAGTCATGTCCTTTTTCATACCTGGCCAAAAGTACTGCTTTCTAGCTGTAGCAATTGTCTTCTTATATCCCGGGTGACCGGAATAGGGAGCTTGATGGATTTCATCCATAACAATTCTCCTCAAATCTGCTACATTCGGAATATAAATTCTTCCTTTAAAAGTGATAAGTCCATCTTCTTCCAATTTATATCCCTCATACCTCTTCTCAAGACTTTGCTGCTGCAATTTGTCTTTTACCTGCTCATACAATTCATCTCCAGCAACATGATCAACAAACTGCTGCTTCAAATCTGATTGGCAAATACTAATAGATGCCACATGCATTTCTTGCACCTTCCTGCTGAGTGCATCAGCTACCTTGTTCTCTTTCCCTTTTATGTGCTTGATTTCAAAATCAAATTCACATAAAAATTCCAGCCATCTTGCTTGCCTAGCATTCAAAGTAGGCTGATCAAATAAATATTTCAGTCCACACTGATCCGTTCTGAGTTCAAATCTTCTACCCATCAAGTAATGTCTCCACATCTTGAGGGCATGTACTATGGCTGCAAGCTCTAGATCATGAGTGGCATAGTTCTTCTCATGCTCCTTCAACTTTCTCGACTCATAACATATCACGTGGTTTTCTTGCATAAGGACTCCTCCAAGCCCTTGTTTCCATGCATCGGTACATACCACAAAATCTTTCTCTGGATATGCAACTTTCAATACGGGTGCACTGGTGAGAAGATTCTTCAACTGCTGGAAACTTTCTTCACACCTCGATGTCCATTTGAACTTCATCCCCTTCTTTTGCAAAGAAGTGATGGCATGTGCAACTCTGGAGAATCCTTCAATGAACCTTCGGTAGTATCCTTCAAGTCCCATAAAATATCTTACATCTATCACATTTCTTGGAGTAGGACAATTCATAATGGCTTCAATCTTTTCACGGTCCACAGATATACCCTCCTCTGAGATAATGTGACCCAAATACTGAATTCTATCTCTATAGAAGTCACACTTGCTCAGTTTCACATACAGCTGATGCTCCCTGAGCAATTTGAATGTCAATCTCAAATGCTCTTCATGTTCTTCCTCATTCTTAGAGTAAACAAGAATGTCATCAAGGAATACAAGAAAAAACTTGTCCAAATATTTGCTGAAGACACTATTCATAAGGCACATAAATGTAGCTGGTGCATTTGTGAGACCAAATGGTACCACTACAAATTCATAATGTCCATACCTTGTTCTAAAGGCTGTCTTATGAATGTCTTCATCCTTGATTCCTACCTGATGGTAACCATACCTCAAGTCAATCTTGGAAAATACCTTTGATCCTCTCATTTGATCAAAGAGGTCATTAATCCTAGGCAATGGGTATTTATTCTTAACTAAAACCTTGTTCAATTGTCTGTAATAAATACATAACCTGAGTGTACCATCTTTATTCTTTACAAACAGAACCGGTGCTCCCCAAGGAGACACATTCGACCGAATATACTTCTTTTCTAACAACTCTTGCAGTTGCATCTTCAACTCTAGCATCTCCGGTGTACTTATCCTGTAGGGTGTCTTGGACACTGGTGTCGCTCCTGGAACAAGTTCAATTGTGAAATCAAAGTCCCTCTTTGGAGGAAGCCCTGGAATCTCATCAAGAAACACATCCCGGAATTCCTGTAACACCTGATAGTCCTCCAACCCAGGAGTTTCATCTCCTGATGTCTCCAAAATATGAGCTACATACAACTGGCAACCCTTCCTACAGAACTTCTTTAACTGCATTGCTGAAACCTATCGTACTGAAATCACCTTTGGAATACCTTTCACAACTACTAGGTTCCCTTGTTCATCCATGCATTCAAAAGTCTTATTGTAACAATCAAGCTTCACTCTGTGAGCTTCTAAGCAATCCATTCCAATGAGAACATCATAGGAACCAAGTGGTAGAACATTCATATCTACACAAGTGGTCAATCCATTCATGACCAATGGAAATTTCTCTACCACTTCATTGACCTTTCTCTTAGTTCCAGTGGCTAGTTGGACTAACCAAGACTTCCTATGCTTTACTTTCTTAAAAGCACAAACCTCCACTACTCTGGGAGTAATGTAATTGTGAGTAGAACCAGGGTCAATTAAAATAGAAATAGATTGCTCAACAATTTTACCTGCTACTTCAACCATAGTTGACTGGTGATCTACCTGGCGGTCCTCCAGTGCTGCATAAATCCTAGGGACTTCCCTTGCTACCTGACCCACTGTTTCTGCTTCTTCAATATTGTAAGCAGGCCTTGCACTCTCATTCTTGAGTGGACAATTTCTACGCAAGTGAGGTCCTTCACATTTCCAACATTTGAGTGGACCTTTATTCGAATGTGGCTCTTTAGGCTTTCCACCTATCACTCCAACTAGATCACTCATAGCTTGAGAGGGCTGGTTCTGCTGATTCTTGAATCTAGAAGGTTTGAAACCTTTCTTTCTTTGGTCCAACTTTTCATTCTTCTCGTCCTTCCATGCCTTATGGTAATCAGGTTTACCTTTGCTTTGCTCATAACAATACTTAGCTTTTCTTATTGCTTCCTCGAGAGTTCTCGGCTCATAGAACTCAATTCTATCTTTGTAAGCTTGAGGAAATCCACTTAGGAACCGTTGGACCTTCACTTTTTCATCTCTAATGTACCAGACATACCTCAACAGCTCCAAAAACTTATTTGCATATTCATCCATGGTTTGTTGTCCCAATCTCAGCTCATGGAACTCCTTGATTTTGTCATCATAGTACCTGTCAGAGAGGTATTTCTGCTTGAAATACTTCTTGAATTGTTTCCACTTCAGTCTCCTTTCACTGATCCTCTTTACTTGCTTGAAGTGTTCCCACCAAATGGATGCCCTTCCATTCAAATTGAATATGGAAAATAGTGCCTTCATGTTTCCTGAATAATCCTGCACTTGAAAGTACTTCTGTATCCCAAGAAGCCAAGCCTCAGCTTCTTGTCCCGTCTTTATCTCACCATCAAATGTACGAGGTTTAGCTTTCCTAAACTCATCTCGAGAGCGATCCTTAAGGTGTCTTCTTCTTTTCCTTTTATGAGGAGATGAACTTTTATCTCCACTGGATTCTTTGGAGTCAGACGATCCACTGGAAGTCCTTCTCCTTCTCCTAGTACTGCTCTTACTGCCTTCTGGTCTTGATGTACCTCGTCCAGAATCTATCTTTTGCTGCAAGTTTGTCAAACTTTCCAATATGGCAGCATTCAATTGATGCTGCTCTTTCTAGGATTTTATTAAGCTTCTCATGGTGGCTGCAACATCTGACGATGTCTCTTGGAATCTCCTTCCATTAGACTCAATGTCATCATTTCTATTATGGACATTTTCTCCCATGGAATCTTCTGCTCGCTCATAAGAATCCCGAGCATCATACCCATCATGGGTTCTCATAATTGAACCACCACTTACTTGTCAAACTGGACTACCTAGAATACTCCCCTTGAAGGTGACTATGACTCTACAAACGTGTTCGTAACAAAACTGTTAGATACATAACATTGATATAAACCAGCATTACTTACCTTCTCCTGGAAAAATCATAAAATAGCAAATTTTCCCAAAACATAGAATTTTCCC
This sequence comes from Pseudotsuga menziesii, assembly GCA_001517045.1. Classification (NCBI taxonomy): domain Eukaryota; kingdom Viridiplantae; phylum Streptophyta; class Pinopsida; order Pinales; family Pinaceae; genus Pseudotsuga; species Pseudotsuga menziesii. Next base: position 288,038 of record LPNX010607998.1, read on the forward strand.
AATTTTTTTTTTGTAAATCATTGTTTTTCGTGCAATCTGGTGCATAAGATTGCTGCCTCTTTCTCCTTCTCAACCCATGAAAATCCACCCAAAAACAGTTGAAAATCCCACTGAAAAACAGTTGAAATCTGCTGGAAAATCCCACTTAAAAAACTCAAAAATATCCTCTGCAGAATCGGCTCTCATTTCATCTATCAATACGATGTTTTGGCAGTCCAAACCACTAACTTCTCTATTGTTCATCGGCAATCGGATATGCTAAGCACTATCGTGTCGGTAATCGGATCTTCTAACCCTTCGGAAGGTTAGTTCACTAAACAACCACAATGGCGGGTAGTGATCCCACTACGGGTTCCATGGACCATACTCATCGGCTGTCGGAAGCTCTATCCACTAAATCCATCCGATGTCCTTATACTTAAACAAAATTTTCAAATTTCCTTTTCATCTGCGATTGGATCCACTATCCTTCGGAAGGATATTCCATTAGACAACTGCAACAGTGGATTTTCAATCCACTAACCATCGCCGATGGCTAACGACTCTAGGACTTAGAAATTTTTTTCAAATTTTCCCTTTTTGTCTTCCTCTTCACTGCTTGATCAGCTCAACTTTCTTCTTTTCATCAGCGAAATAGTTCCATCCGCAGTTGTAATGGCAGAACATGATCTTCGATCTTCTTCCAATCGGCGGCACAACCTGATCAGTATCGGCAGTATTTTCTCGTCGGCAAGCTAGTACTCTTGGCTTCCGAAATGGCGGCACACATAACACTATCTTCTTCCGATGGCCACTATTTTTATTACTTAGAAAAATTTTAAACTTTCTTTTACGGCGTCAGTGGTCGGAGCCCTTATCCATTGGATGCGTAGTTGTCTAGCCATCCGCAATGGTGGGTGCTCATTCAACTATTTACCGCCGACGGACATCGAACACTTAGAAAAAAATTTACTTTCTTTACAGCATCGGCGGTTGGAGGCCTTACCCATCGGACGCGTGGTCGTTTAGCCGTCCGCAACAGTGTGCGCTCGATCAGCTATTTTCCGTCGACAGACGTCAAATCACTTAGAAAATTTTCCACGATTTTCTTTCAAACTGTGCCCCGTCGAGCATGCTTCCGCCTAGCTCTTCCACTACATTGGAAGTCTTTCCCACTAAGTGTCCTGATGAACTAACTGTTTAAACACTTAGACAATTTTTGAATTTTCTAGTCATTCCCTAATTTCTGTTGGGCAGAAAGAAATACTGCTTCTGTCCCTGTATCTTCATGGTCCATTCAAGCCCATGCTGCAACATGAGCTCTGATACCACGTTGTAACGTCCCCAACCCACCGACCAACGAAGAAGACATGACCATGACATTAACCATCTGGGCTAAGAGCCCCATGAATATGTACATTCATATGAAATGCTGAAACAGAATGCTTTGAACTAGGACATGCATACATGAATATTTTTCATACACAGCGGAAGCAACATACATTCGTACAAGCATTCAACATGTTCATCATGATCATTAACAGTAAATATGATTGAATAAGTAAAATAGACAAAATTACTTATCTTATAAAGAGCTTGTTCTGCAACCAGCTACGTCGTTGCAACGTTCCACCCAACCATAGGCCAGCGTGCTCCTTAATCTCTCAGCAACGCTTCCACCCCTGAGTTGGGCATGATTCTCCAAGGAATAAGGAACTAATAGGCTTACACGTAGCCAAGGTAACAACACCACAAGGGTACACAGTTCAGCCGAGCCAACACAGTAGTGTTTATCAGGTGAACAACAGATCAACCAAGCCAACAGAGTTGGGTTTATCAGGCCATCCAAGAGCTGGGAAAGGCTAATGCTAAGCTGGTGAGCTCATTGAAGAGCTACAGACACCAACACCAGAACCAGCCTAGATTCTAGAACACCCACACACACCCAACACAAGGAAGTCAGTCCCTTCTCTACAACGTAGTCCCTCAGACCTTGATCTTCCCTCTAGTGCTCTTCAGGGGCTGTGGAGAAGAAATCTAGCTCAGTGGCTCTATCCATGTGGTTCTCAACCCACCAGGTTTATCAAGCACCTCAAGCCCTCATTCACCAACCCCAAATAGTCCGAGGACAAATCCACTGCATGCAAGCAGCCAAACAGCTATTCAAGCATTTACAGGGAAAAACACAGTCACACCATCATGGAAACAGAAGCTAACACACTCACATGAACCCACAGCAAACCAATCTTTAATACTATCACTATGAGACTTACACAGACCAGAAAATGGTTAAAAAGACACAGCCAACATTCACAGCTCAGCGTGGATTCACAGGAAATATCACCCCGATCTTCTACCAATGCCGCATTGCAGGTAACTCAATGCATGGGGAAAAATTGCTCCCATCAATCAGTGGGGAGAAATCCCAATAATTTATGCTGCGATCTACTACGATGGATGCAACAATACACAGTCCAATGTGTGGAGGTCGAAGCTAGTTCTCAACGTGGATTGAAAGAATATAACTACATACCGGCAATTAGCTCTAGAGAGAGGAGGCAAACCCCCACACAGCGGTTGGTAAAACATTTTATTCCCCCCCATCCTGCATGAGGAAGACGAACAACCACAATCTGAGGGAGTGGGAAGAATGGTCCCTATGTCATGGAGAGGAGAGCAAGCGTGGGCATGGTAGTGGTCTTCTTGCCATCCAATCACTGCCTCAACTAACAAAAAAAAAGGAAACAACCAAGGGTGGTGGTGACAAATAGTTTTCCCCCATGACTCAATGTTCCAGATCCCCCTTTCCTTATCCTTTGGAATCGTGCCCCTTCTCAATTTAGTTGCTGTGAACATAGCTGGTTGGGTTATTTAATTAAAATGTGTTTTTACATGATGCCACAATTAAATATATGCCACGTGTCCCGATATACCATCGACGACCATTCATAATCAGAAACACAACATAACCAAATCTATGGTGGGGCCTTGGCCTTTAGCTCCACACCCAGATTATTTACAACATATGTATCCTATGTATTTGAATGCAAGCGGCGTAAAAACCGGGGTATTACACTCCTGTATGACAGTAAGTTTGTTAAGTTTCCAGGGAAGTTCAAGATGCATTGGTTGGGGCCATATCAGATTTAGTATGTTACAGAAGAAGGTGTTGTTCAGCTCAGCAAACTGAACGGGGAGCTTCTTCCTATGTTGATTAATGGCAGTAGGCTTAAGCTTTATAGTGAGAGCTACTCCACCTCTCATCCCTAACCTAGATAGCTTTGAAAGTGCAAATGTCCAGTGTAGTTGAAAGGAGGCATCGCACCGGTAATTAGTCTACACTGGCAGGTAAAAAGTTCTAAGTATTCTAAATATAAGGAATCGCATAAGGAAAGTTTATTTTGCGCAATTCATAGGATGCTTGCGGAGTTTAAAAAAATAAATAAATAATCCAAGTATGAGGAATTGCATCAGAAAAGTTATGTTGCGCATGTTTTTGAACGTTGCGGAGTTTCATGACAGCATGTTGCTTCAGAACGATGCGGTGTGACATCGCAACAATGCGATGTTCCCCGTGCCACGTAGACCAATTTGGAAATGGACAGAGGGCCAGTCAGTTCTCCTTCTGACAAGTAGTTAATACAGAGATGACCAGTATATGTTACCCTAGATTTGGCAACAGTATAATGATTTTCCCAGATTTGCTAAATCTTGGTCGAGACCGACGCCTGCACACAAGTTTCGAGGGAAATTTGATCAGATTTTAGCAATTAATGAGGATCGAAATGGTGGGTATTGTCTTTTCCATGAAATTAACACCACCAATGGGTCTAGCCTAGATGACCGTTGCTTCAGAGATTAGCACTTTCATTATAAATTCGAAGATCATTCATACAGAAGGGTTACTTTTGTGATTTTTGAGAGTTACAGAGCAATTTCAAGAGTTTTCCTGTGCAGAGATACTCCAGTTACAGAGTGTGGGTGTTTCCAATTTTGCAGCCATTTCCAGTCCAGAGTATTGCATCGAGTAGTTTCTTTCTGAGACAGAACCTTTAGAGGACATTGTACAAATATTCCAGCGTGGTGGCCTTGCGTCCACTATGAAGACGTCGCCCAAGGTTGTGAAATTAGGTACATCATAGGTCAGACAGCCGCTAAGGATGAGGAGTCAAGCGCAGGATGTAGAAGATGTCATCAAAGTCTTTGTTGCAGAGAAGCAGAAAGATGAGCAGATCACTGAAGATAAGAAAACAGAGCAAAAGAATGATGAGAAGAAATCTACAGCCAAGAAGAAAGTAAAAATGAGAAAAAGAAGGCAACGGGAAAAGGAAGTTGACCTATCTCATCACCTAAGAGAAGAACAAGAGATTGCAGAGGCAAAGAAACGAAAATATGAAGATCATAGGTAGCATGAATACCTGGAATGATTTGCTGAGAAGAAAAGTGAAAGGGGAAAACAAACCAAACAAGCAGAACTTCAGAATGCAGACAAAGGCTTGTTCTCAGAATGGAATTTAGGGTTTGTATAGTTTTCATATGAAAGGATCCAGACCGAGTGAAATGTTTAAGGCCGAAAGATACAGATTTATATTTTCCTGCTGATACAAGTTCTAACCCAGATAAAGAGGAAAGGATATCTGTGGAAGGCCTCTCAAAAGCTCAAGATCCTTAACGGAGCTGTAGATCTATGAAAAGATAAGAGAGACCTATGAACTAAGTTTACAGAAAATGATGCCAAAGATGATAGAAAGTAAAAACAAGTAAGAGTGAAATGGATGATACAGAAGACTCCAGCATTAGTCAAGCTATGCTTGAAACGGCACAAGAGTGTGTCGAAGCTATGAACAACGAAGTCGCAGGACTTCAAGAGATATTCGCAAGGACTTTGCAGGAAGCCAAGGAGAAGCTATAGCAGGAGAAGCTAGTTGTTAGTGGCTCAGGGATGAGCCACAAGTAAGTGTTAAGGGACTGTTGGAGCAGGGTCCCACAGCTACAGGAAAAGCTTCTACATCGGGACAGGGAAGTCAAAGAAGACAGTACCTAGGAGGCTGAGAAGAGAGAGCTCAACCACTACAGTTAAGGTAGTGGCGAAGACAGGAGGGCTCAAATAGCCTCATAAAGGAAAAGGAGCAATGGGACGAGGTATTGAAGATGAAGGACAGAAGGGGAGCGACCGAGTAAGCAACGCCCATACCCACGATCAGCGCCGGGAAGCGTGGAAGACTGTAGAAAGCTATGGTGTGATGGAAAGCGGTAGCTCAAAGTACATATATGCCAACTTTCACAGTTAGGGTTTTTGGGTTACTGTTGGGAAAGGCCCACAGTTTTGTAATGGCGAAACCTTCGGGCCGCCTATATAAGCATGTATTTTGTATTGTAAAAGGTTAGCCATTGAGTCATTTAGCTAACTAAGTGTCTCTAGTGTCTCAGTATTGTAAGAGTCAAGCTCTGGTCCTGTTATTCAATCTGTATTATCTTACTGTAACCAGTAGCTGGCTCCTTGAGCATGTATGTAACAATCCGCAGGGATTGAGAGAAAGAGAGAGAGAGAGGAAGAGTATATTGTAAGAGAAGGCAATATAAGAGAAGATATCTAAGAGAGAAGGGCTCTCGGCTGTGTGCATGGAGTTTCCCAGAAGATCTCAAGCTGCATATCAAGTTGCAGTGGAACTGTGTTTACTCTCTCAAGATATAATATAAAATATAGTTCCCGTGGACGTAGCTTCCCCCATAGAAGTGAACCGTGTAAAATTCGTGTGTTGTGCGACTGTTCATGTGATTATGTTTTACTTATTTGTTATATGTTATTCATTACATGAACTTTACTATCAGTTATTGAGTGAATGTATGCTATCTTTAGTTTACAGTAGCATGGAAGATTAACTGTGAGTTGAATCTATTAATTCTTCTGTATATGAGTTGTCAGTGCTTGATGCACGACAATTGCAGTTACAGTGTTAAGTGATTTCTGCATATTAGTTCAGCAAGTTGAGCATAGTTGATGTTAAGCATATTAGACTGTAGGAGTCTAAGTGAGGATGTTTAGCTTAATTATTATACTAAGAGAGGAAGCCTTGGACCTTGAGGGTCATATTGAAGTCTTACTGTAGAAGATACGCAGTATAGAAAGGTGATATCGCACTGTCGGAGGAACCATGGTGTGAGATATCGTAGGATAAGAGCTGAGCAGAGGAGATAGTTTGTTCGTCGTCCTAGACGCTGTGGTGCACTAAGAGCTAGTCCTCTAGCATAGTCAGCTAGGAGGAGAGAAATAGCACGTCGGTGAGAGATTCCATTGGATAAGAAGAGATAAGAAAGACTAGGATGCTACAGAACCCAGTTGAGGACACTTGAGTCTTCAGCCAACCCATCCAAGATCACTTCAGGTGAGACTTGAGGCCGTTCTGTGGTCTGTCGCCAAAAGGGCCAGTGAGCTAGGGGTTTTGTTGGTACATAACAAGTAAACCCGGGTCTAGCCATAGCAAACCAACAATTTGGTAAAGTGACATTGTGCACTTAACATTCTAGATAAGGAACTTCTAAGTTTGTATGTTTAGTTCCTATGGTTAAATTAGTGTTTGTAGGGTAGATTAGCTCTGTAGGGTTTCTAGGGCTAGATTCTAAGGTTTCTAGTGCTACATTAGGTTAATATTTTTGTGGAAGTAGGTATTAGATATGTAAGACTTTGAACATCGATGGAAATTCTAGGTCTCTCATGATTGGTTCTCTAGGGTTATATGTAGTGCTTTTAGGGTAGATTAAATTTCAAAGGTTTCTAGGGATAAATTAGGTTTCTAAGTTTGTAGAATTCGTTTCTAGGATTATATATTGGTGTTCTAGGGATAGAATGCATGAGTCATGCAAGTAAGAATGTAACACAACAAATCCATGACGAATCTTGTGCAATTTATCAAGTTGTATAGGTCTATGCAATTTATCAATCTATCAAGTTGTCAATGTAATACTGCAATAATCAAAATATTAATGTCAATAATCAACAAGGCCATGAAAGAAAATCATAACATACATGTACATCATGTGAGAAATTCGACCCACTGGAATATGTAGGAGCCTTAGAGAAACTCACAAATCAAATTTGGTGCAAAACCAGCAAAAAACCATGAAATGAGAAGTAATTTACACATGCAATGATATCAAAGCATAAGTATCAAGTTCAATTCCCATGAGCTACGCCAGGGTCAGGGTGTTGGAGTATCAGTACAACCTCCTCATGGTATAAGCGTCGCACCTCTAGGAATATAAAACAAGTGGACTAAGCCCCACTCCTGGTGATAAGGCCTTGTGTTAGGTTTCAAATTTTCATCAACATATGCAAGTTTTTCTGTAATGGAAAAACTTACATGATATAGTGATAAATTCGACCCGCAGGAAGATCTAATATCCTTATAGAAACTCACAAATCGAATTTGGTGAAAACCGGGAAAAAACCATGCAATGAGAAGCAATTTACACATGCAATGTGAATAGAAACAAGTTATATTTTTACTTTATAATGTAGAAAAATGTTAGTAGCATGTTTATATTGCATCATAAGTGTTTCATGAGTCTTTTGGAGCCCAATGTGACTGTAGAAGTGAAAATTTCCAAATAGGCATGAATGCCCCCTAGGTGGGCCAATCATGCTCCAAATCATCCAAAATAGCCATGAATTGTTGTTTGGACATGGATGAAGTAATGTGGGGAAGTTATCACACCTTGGAATGCATGGGTGTTGAAATATGGGTGGTTTAGAGTCTCTAGGTGGCATTAAATGCATCAAATCAGGCCAAAATTTGACAAAATCCACCTCTAGCGCTCCTAGTCAACCAAGCTGTCAACATTCGATGCATGGGAGCACACCAAAAATGATGAGGGCACACATGTGGCTGGTTTACTGAACTGGAGTGCTCATGTGGGTGTGAATGCCCCAATTTGACTAGATATTTGTCCAACTAAGCAATGTAAGTCCAAAACCATAGTTTATTAATGCAAAATGCAATAAAATTTACTGACTTAAACTAAGGTACTAAGTGGTTGGATTACTATTATAACACCCTCCCTTAATCCAAAAACTAAGTACATATCACAAAATTAAGGAGGCCTTGGCAAGAATGGCTCAAGTCACCTCAATTACATAATTCAGAAATTTTATTTGTCCATGTAAACCGAGGAAAAGAAGGAAAACCTCATGGGACACAACCTTCCCTGAAGAATGGGCATAGGGATGAAACCTAAAATAAAAAGTAGAAAATCACCATCCATCACTCATCCCAAGAAAATATCTAAGGTAAGTGAAGATATTCTTTGTGAAATCCTTGGTGAAAATGTCAACATTTTGCTCAGTGGATTGGCAATACTGTAGTGAAATCACCTTGTGATGCACTAAGCCCAGGATGTACTGCATATGGATCTCAATGTGCTTTTTCCTCTATGTATGAACTAGATAGGTATATATGTTTATGAAAATTTTATTTTCCACCCAAGTGTTGGTGGGAGAATCAATTGTGACACCAAATTCCCAAAGAATTCCCTGCAACCAAACACACTGTGTAGTTGCATTGACTACTGCCCTATACTCGGCCTCTGATGATGGAAGTGAAATGGTGTGTTGTTTCTTACTTTACCAGAAAATTGTACCTTCAGAAATCATAAATAAAAAACCTGAAGTTGATTTTCTGTCAGTGGGATGCCCATCCCAATCCGAATCAGAAAACTGAGCTAGTTGAAGTGAAGCACTAGCTCAATAGTGCACCCCGAAATTATTTGTACCTTGGACATAGAGAAGAATTACTTTTGAAACCTTCCAATGGAGATCATGTGGCTGGTTCATATTTAATTCTGCAACACTTACAACATAAGATAAATCTGGTCTTGTATGTGTAAGATAGAGCAAGCTACCCACTAGTTTCCTTTAGAGTGTAATATCTACCAATGGAGAATTTCCAAATTCAAATAATTTGATGCCAGAAATAAACGAAGACTTTTATTCCTTACACTCATCCATGTTAAAATTAATTATAAGGTCTGAAGCATACCATGATTGAATCATCATGGTGCCCCTTTCAGTTTGCTCAATTTCCAAGCCCAAAAATTGCCTTAGCAATCTTAGATTGGTCATGGAAAATTCACTGCGTAAAAATGACTTAATTGAGCCAATTGAAGTGGTGCAGCTACCTGTAATTAGAATGTCATCAAAATAGAGTAAAATAACCTGCAAAATACCATCATGTTTCTTCAAATGTACATTAGGATCTGATTTGCATCTAGTGAATCCAATAGAGACCAAGAAGCATCCAGTTTAGCATACCAAGCCCTGGGGGCTTCCTTGAGTCCATATAGTGATTTATTCAACCTGAAAATAAGTGAAGGATCCTCTTGGAAACCTTTAATTTTCTGCATATATATCTCCTCCTGTAGAGCACAATGAAATAATGCACTTTTGACATCCATGTGGTGCACTTGCCAACCCTTACTAGCTGCAATTGCTAGAACTAGTCTTATGGAGTCCATCTTTGCAACCGGTGAAAAGGTCTCAATATAATACACCCCATGGAATTGAGAGCAGCTATTAGAAAATAATATTGATTTTTATTTCACATCTGAAACATCAGCATCAATTTTGGTTCAGAAGGCCCACTTGCATTGAACAAGCTTCCTCTTGGGAGGAAGGGAAACCAATTCACATGTCTCATTCTCTTGGAGAGAATGGAACTTGTATTCCATTGTTGTTTTCCATATTGGGTCATTACAAGCTTGTTGATATGTCTATGGATCATATCCAATGACATATAAAAGTTCTTAGAAAGATAACTATCACTTGCAAAGGAAGCATTACTAGTTTGAGATCTAGTCTTCCTAGGCTCTTGGGGATTTCCAGTCAATTCCCCTGTAGCTTATATGATTTTTTCATCCCACTTGGGACTTGATGGTGACTCATATATAGAAATATCATCTTCATCCATATTATTATCAGACATATCATAAAAGACATATTATGAATCATCACTTACATCATCGAATGGTTGAGGAGAAGAGCATTCCCCCGATGCAATTTCTATGTAGTGCTTGGAGGTACTTGTAGTTCATGTGACCAAACCTCTCATACCATAGCTTGAAAATATAATTGGCATGTAAGAGAAGAGCTTGGTCCTTGGAAGTGGGGAGGAAGCTTGAAAACTTGTACATCCTCTCATGGTGGTATGCATACCCAATTGCAATGACTTGGTCTGATGAGATTTCTGCAATCTCTATGATGTATGGAGTGAAGGTCACCCTCTTTGCCTCTCCTGCATGGGCCATTTGATATAATGATAAAAAAATTGTTGAAATTTCTTGTAAATACAACACATCACTGAATAAACCATGCTCTAAGTCAATCCTACCAATCCCCTTGGTATGGATTTATGAATCATCCCCCATTCGAACTGTTGGGCCATCATTTGAATGCATGGAGAAGAAGAGATATATTGTGGATATGATGTGTATAGAATACCCCAAATAAATGATGAAAGATGAGAAATTAGAGGTACATGCTACCAAAGCATGACATTTATCCTTTCCTTCAGAAGTGGAGGTTCCATCCTTCTTCCTTGCGCTACTAGGGACTGCAATGTTGTTATTCTCCAGCAACCGCACCATCTGGTCAATGTTTTTCTTCATGCATGATCTATATGAATTCCATCCCCTGTGGCAATAGGTGCATTTGGTCTTCTCTTTTCCACTCTTTTCCTTCTCCTTGGGAGGATTCGAACCCCCATCACTTGATTTGGGTTTTTCTTGTTTCTTCTTCTCTGGCAGCTTTGAATTCTTTGCCTTGGGATTTCCCTTTGAGGAATTCGAAACTCCCACGGCCAAGGATTTATCCTTAGTCATGATTGTACCCATTTGGAATAGCTTGTCTTTCTCCTGAGTTAGTCTCCATGAAACTAGCTAGACTTGGCATTTTCCAGTTTCGAAGTGCTAACTTACTAGAATGAAATGTAATGAAAAAGACTGAGAATTCTGGCCTTAACTCCAAAATGATGGAAAAAATCAACTACTCCTCTTTCTTATCAATTCCACATTTCTTCAGCTACAACACACGTGACTTAAACTTGGTGAAGAATTCCTCGATAGTGTCAAAGTGCGCTGGGCTTAGGCTGATGAGCTTGTTCTGAAGCCGGTGACCTCTTAGTTCATCAGTTTTCCCGAATAATGTCTCTAGTTTACCTAGACCTAATTGGGTGTTGTTAACCTGTCAGTGTGGAACAATATCTCTCATGAGATACTCTAGCATAAAAATCCATATGCTACACACAATCTGTTGAAGTACTCAGCTTTCTTTACAACAGAGTTTGGCTCTTCCTATGTGCCCTTGGTAACTTTGTAAAGAACTTTGGCCCTCAATTGAATCATCATATCTGCCTTCCAATCGAATAAGTTTAAAGGTTTTATAAATATGTGGGTAGCTTCCATTTCTTCCTGTGCTAATGGTGATGAAATTGTCGAATGTACTGCAAAACAACTCAATTTTATCTGGAATTTCTCTAAAAATGCAGCTCAAAACACTCTAAATTGATTTACAACTCAATAAAATCCAATAATATCTGATACCATGTGATAAATTAGACCCACATGAATATCTACAAGCCTTAGAGAAACTCACAAATCAAATTTGGTGAAAAACTAGAAAAAACCATGAAATGAGAAGCAATTTACAAATGCAATGTGTAAATAAACAAGTTATATTTTGACTATATAACATAAAAACATGTTAGTAACAAGTTTATATTACATAAGAAGTGTTTCATGAGGCTTTGGGATCCCAATGTGACTGTACAAGTGAAATTTTCCAAATTGGCCTCAATCCCCCCTAGATGGGCCAACCATGCTCCAAATTATCCCAAACAACTACGAATTTCTATGTAGATGTGGTTGAGATGATGTGCAGAAATTATTAGACATTTCCATGCATGGGTGTGGAAATATGGGTGGTCTAGAGTCTCTAGGTGGCATTAAATGCACCAAATCAAACAAAAATTGGACAAAATCCACCTCTAGCGCTCCTAGCCAACCAATATGTCCACATTCAATAAATGGGAGCACACCAGCAATGATGAGGGAGAACATGTGTCTATTTGAATGAGATGGAGTTCTCCTATGGGTGTGAATGCCCCAATTTGACTTGTTATTTGTCCAATTGTGGCACCCTAAGTCCAAAACCATAGTGTATTAATGGAAAATGCAATAAAATTGACTAAGGTGTTAAACTAAGGTACTCAGGGGTTGGATTACTATTCTAACACATCACATACCTATAACATAGTACACAATATAAAATGAATTCTACATACATAAATACCTACCTATGGTCATTCAACTACACCATCGAGATCACCTCTAATAGAAATGATATCCTTTAACCTCTCATGCTCGAATTAAGGAAATATGTATCATGCCTTTGATGAGTTATTCCTTAGAATTGTTTGTAGCTTGAGGTTTGTGCCAATAAGTAAGTTTGTATAATTGTATACAATTTGACTTGGACTATAATTTTGAAATACAAAACCTTTTTCCTTTGGTTCATGGGAAACCTATATCAAATATTCTCCTTTGATAACCATTAACCCTATCAGAAAATCATAGCCCTCAGACTCCCTTAAATATGACACATTGATGGTCTACTTCCCATCCAAGAAACGTGTCAACCAATAGTGACTTCCCCATTAATTTCCTCTTGGGGAAACCACTGCATATATGCACTCTACATAGAATAAAGTACCAAAATGGGAATTAACTAAATAAACACAACTAGTTATCAAACACTTCAAAATTATCAATATATTAGTGAAACCTAGTTGTATGAGATATGATATGTGGTCATTGTCTAGTGAAATACTTGATTGGTCCTCCTCCAGCTAAGATAATTCTATAGTTATATGTTTATCAACATTTAAGAAGGTTTTTCCATGGCTAATGGATCATTAAATGTTTAATACACATTAACATGCATTAAATAGAGAGGGGGTGTTGGGTTAGGTGTAGGTGGAGGAGTAGGGGAGTGAGAGAGAGTGGGAGAGGGGATTAGTATGATTTAGGTGGAATAGAGAGAGAGAGAGAGAGAGAGAGAGAGAATGGGATGATGGTGTGTTAGGGGGTTTGGGAAGAGATAGGGGGTGCAATTTAGTTGTCGATGGATGACTAGAAAAGTGAGAGATGGTGTTAGTAAGAGTGAGACTGTAGAGGTCGGTTGGGGAGGGAGAGGGGGGTTAGGGGTTTCGAAAGGAACTTAGGGTGATTAAAGAGAAATGGGGTATAGGTGTGGGGTATGGTTGTTGGCGAAAACCCACCAACAAAGCCTCGTCAATAGGGGTTCCCACTCTATCAATTCTCAACCAGCATGATCTCCCTGAGCACCGACCCAGAAAGGTTTTACCCTTCCTGGAAACACCCACAAAGCGGATGAAGACTCACTCGAGATGTTCGAGGGAGAGCTGTCGGAACCACATTTCCAGTGGTAAGGAGGAGGATTGGGGCATCATATATTTATCAACACAACTATCAGATCTAGAAAAACCATCTATTGGATCTCGTAGTATTCGTCACAGATCTATCTTTTCAATCACAAATCTAACAGATCGTAGTAGTAGCATACCATTCATCATTCATAAAATAGAAAATATAGGAAAAGACATCGCATCAGTATTGCATTCCTCATACAATAGAGCCATCGCAGCAATTAAAGACAGGAAAGGACATCACAGCATATGTAATAGGAACAAGGACAACAGTGATTGAGCACAATATCCGTCATATCATATTACTTTCATCAAAATAGATCCAAAACAACAATCTTCTTTCTCCACAGTAAGGGAAAGATCAATCCACAGAGTTGCTTACAAATCACAAAATGACTCAATCTTTCACTTTAGTATCATCTCCTATCTCTCTTGATGGTCCCCTTATACAATTGCAACTGTAATCTATATATAGGATTGCACATTTACATTCAATGGTCCACTTCTAACTAACTTCTAACTGATTTAACCACTAATGACCTATATCCACAAAATATTGTCAACCAATACAAAAATATGCATAAAATATTCAATAATAGTTTATTTTCCGCCCATCGTGCTCCCTTTGACTTGCATGGTGTCGCATGAGCTTGCACAACCTCTATGGGGATGCACAAATCACTTACCCAAACCCTTGCCAACAGGCCCCCAACACAATCTTTTGGATCATCCTTGAGCCACGTCAGTTGGCCATGGTGTCTTCCACGATCCTGGTAAGAAGAAACCATCACATATGCATCATGGTGAGATTGTTTCCAGATTTGCCAACTCACATTTTTCCCGTAACTGCTTCCTTCAACATCAATTGCAGTGAATTTAAGCAAACTTCTAGACTTATGGAACCATCAATGACATCATTCTCTAGCTTCTCTGAATACCACATCATTCTCCATTTGTTGTTGTCCTTAAAACAAAATCATATGTCATCCCAGTCTGGAGCCCCGTATCTAGCCACTTGGTGCTTCCTTGTAATTAGTCACAGCCCTGCCCACTTGGTCCTTCTTTGCATTCAGGCTCAGCCCGCATCTGTCCACTTGGTCCTTCTAGGGTCATTCGGTGCTGCTTAAAGGACCAGGTTCCCTGTTCTTGCGGACTTAGTCAAATGCAGCAGGAATTCTAGTCCCCTCCGCATTCCTCATGGGCGTCTAAGTCGAAATCTCAGACCCTCTGGGAGAAACATAGCCAAGGATGACTTTGCTAGACACTTATATCTCCGCCAAACTAACCAGCATACTCATAACTTGTTCATCAACCTCTGCCGAGAAAACATTCTCACTCATAGGCTTCCCCGTATCCAAGGAGGTCTGCATTTCCCCTCTGAATACTACTGCCTTACATAGCGGAGCTATCTTCAACAACCCAACCCAACGCTTGTGCAACTTCACTTAGTGTAGGACTTCCTAATGGGGCTAAGAGAGCTACCGGTCCTTATCTTATAACACCAAATTCTCCTGATCTGCCATCATGACTAACTCAAGTGCATCATTATGACTAGATTCTTCATGTGTGTGCTAAATATGCCATCGATTCTACCATCCAACCATTCAAATTTGCTATCATTAACTTATGACATCAACCATGTCATCGATTTTGCCACCTTGCCTTTCGGATTTTCTACCATTAGCTTATGACGTCATCCATGTTGTCGTTTCCATCTTTGACAGCCATTATTGAGTATTAATGTGACATCTGGTCACTGTCTTGGAGTCTCTTGTACACTGTGAGCTACTATGTCTATCTCGGGTAACCCCGTTCCTTTTTCATATTGTCATTTCCCTACCCTTCTACCAGCAAGAGGACGTGACTATAATGCTAACAATACAGGAAAACTAATCCCCATGAACACAATATAAAATGCATTGGAAATAAACATACACAGGTGCATAAATTACTATCAAACAGCGTAAGCATTTACATTTCATTCAACACAGCATTTAATATGTTCATATGGATTTATAAAACAACACATTTGCAAGGATTTAAACACAAGAATACTTATCTTAGAAGAATCTTGTCCCGCAACCAGCTACATCACTATAACGTTCCACCCAACCATAGGCCAGTGTGCTCATTAATCACTCAACAACATTGCCACCCCCGAGCTGGGAATGATTCCACAAAGAGTAAGGGGAAACCAGCACGCTCACACATAGCCAAGGATACACAAAACTCAGCCAAGACAACACAGTTAGGTTTATCAGGCTAAGATGGAGCTGGAAAGGTTGGATGCTAAGCTAGTGAGATCAATCAAAGAGCTATGGACACTTGCATCAGAACTAACCTGAATTCTAAGAAATACACACACACCCAACACAAGGGAGCATCCCCTTCTATACTATGCAGTCCCTCGGGCCATGCCTTCCCTTCCATTGCTATTCAGGGGCTGAAGAGAATAAAGTTAGCCCTCTATCTCTGTCCGTGAGGCTCCTACACACACTAGGTTTATCAAGCAGGCTCAGACCCCATTTCTACTCCAAAACAGTTCAACCAAAATAGCAGAGGCATACACAACAACTTTCATATCTGGGATTGATGAAAATAAATTTGGGAGCCAAAAAATGAATTTGCAGATAGGTAAACCAACCCCCTTAGAAGCAATTTGAATTCCATATTTTTTTATGGCCCTAACATGGCCAAAATGAACTAAATTGGGACCCAAAATTCGTGGCTATATTCTCCCACTTGTTTGGAAACACTAAACAATGAAATTCCCCACCGTGGGCATATAGAAACAGCACCAAAACACCCAGCATAGATCCCAGCCACTAGAAGCTAACAAAAACACTTCCCAGCCATGGTAAAAACACACGAAACTGCAAAAACGTGATTAGAAAATGCACCAGCAGCTCCAAAAATGTGAGGAAAACCAACCCAATCCCTGGCATTACTAAAACGACCTCCCATCCATGGGAAAATGAAGCCAACAACCAAAATGAGGAATGAAAACACACAGAGGAAGTTTTAGATGCCTGAGAGAGCTTACGTGAAGAAAAAATGGTGAGGAAAAATGAAAAACATCCAAGCCTGGTAGAATGTCATGTGTTTCTAGGTTTTTACCTGCCCAAGGAATTAGAACATGTTTTCCAAAAACTGAAGGTTTCTCCAATTCGAATTTGGGTTGTCATAGCTTTCCCATCCCATGCAATAACCAACTCAACCAATTTCTAGTAGTAATAAATGATTGAGCGAATAAGACAAGAAAGCTAGTTGATAATTTTGATGGGTTCGCCCTTTGACATTTGGATTTTCCCCATTGGCCCCGAAGGTTTGAATATTCCCCCCGCCCTTATCCTTAGGAAATCATGCCCCATTTCATTATGGTTGCATTGACATAGTTGGTTGTGCATATTTTAATTAAAATGCATATGTACATGGTGTCCATAATTATAATGTTCCTGGCTCGCACAAAAGACCATCGGCAACAATTTTAATCACCGAAACATAAAATGATAAATCAATGGTGGGGATTTTTCCATTAACTCGACACCATGATTAATTACAATATATACATCATATATATTTAATCCAAATGGGGTCAAAACCATGGTGTTACACATATTTTGGCCCTATCCTCTTAGAGTAGTGTCCCATGGACGCGCCATCTTTACCCGAGCGTGACCATTTTTTGTGGATAACTAGCTATTCTCTATTGAATCTCCTACCCTTTAAGCTAATATGACTCCCCCCCCTTGTGGCCCCATTGTACCTCTTGCTACCTATCTTTGTCTTCTCTCTCACTTTTTTTTTCTTTTTTTTTTGAGGTGCTTCATTCAGTGTGCCCTTCTGCCCCTGTCTTATAAGGCTTCAAGTGACTACCATTCACAAGCTTGGGTAGAACTTCTCCATCTAACTCCTGCAAATGAACTACACCCCTAGAAGTAATTGAATGAACAAGATACGGGCCTAACCAGTGCATTTGTAACTTACCTGGATGCTTTATGAACCTGCTGTCATATAACAGCACCATATCCTTGGAAAAATTGTTTATTTTTAATGTGGAGATCATGCCACACCTTATGTCGATCCTTCTTGACACGCTACTTGAAGCCCACAATGAAGTGGTCCTATTCTAGTTGAAGTAGCTGCATTGCTCACTCCTCAAGTACCTCTTCGTTTCCCATACCGGTTGTTGCGAGGATGCGCAGAATAGGAACAATGTACTTTATAGGCATAACTGCCTCTTTCCCATATACCAGTTTGAATAACATCTATCCTATGAGCCTCTTGCAAGTGGTGTGGTACGCCCACAGTACCACAGGGATCTCTAAATCCTAGTCATCCCATTTAGTATTACATACCTTCATTAGTGCAGTTTCCAAGATTTTGTTGAATGCCTCTACAGTTCCTTTTTCCTGTGGATGATAGGGGGTGCTTTTCTTATGCTGCACTTGTAACTCCTCTATCAGTGCTTGTACTATGCGGTTGATAAAATGGCTACCATGATCACTTATCAATATCCTAGGGCATAGGAATCGCGTCATGACGTTTTCAAAGATGAACTTTACCACTGTCGTAGTGGTGCAATCCACAACTGGTGTGGCCTCCGTCCACCTAGTTAGATAGTCAGTTGTTGTGATGATGTAGAGCGGATCGGTTCACTTCCCTAGTGGGTTGATTGGACTCACAAAGTCCACAGCGCATTTATGTAAAGTTACCTATGGTACAAGCATCATTTCATCCTGTCGCGACGATTTCCCGACATGTTGACAGACATCGTAGCTCCGCACATAATCTGTATCATCATTATGCAATGTAGGCCACCATAGCCTAGCGCGTAGTACCTTATGTGCGGTATCCCTTCCTCCATAATTTCCACCCGCAACTCTTGCATGTGATTCTTCCAAAAATTTTCCTTGTTCATGAGGTAGAACGCACCATCGCAAGATCTCACTAGGTCCAAACTTGTATAATTGTCCCGCTATCAGTTGGAAATCTGAAGCCTTCACTACTAACTATTTCTTTTGACCGGTTGTCATATCCTTTGGCGCAACTCTGGTTTCAAAGAACTAAATTATCCATGCATAATCGTCATCTACGATATCAATTCAAAATAGCTTTGCATCTAGCAATCCATAATCAATATTGGTGGGCTCTTCACCTATCTCAATGCACGATAGATGATCAGGACCAGCATTTAGGCATCCTAGTTTCATAATTATTTCGAAATCAAATTCATGAAAGAGAAGTAGCCAGTGGCAGATCTTCCCCCCCAACACAAGCTTATTGACCATATACTTCAAAGCTGAATGGTCAGTGAACATCTTAAAGTGACCACCCAAGAGATAATGCCTAAATTTCTGCAATGCATATACCATCGCCAACCCCTCTCTTTCTGTGGTCATGTAATTCTTCTCTGCAAAGGATAAATTTCTACTGTCAAAGGCGATCGGATGATGCATATCTCCTTATCCTAGTTGCAAAAGTACCAGTCCCAGCACAACGGACGAGGCATCGACATGGACATGAAACTCCTTGGTCCAATCGAAGAACACAAGTATGGGTGGAAGCCATCTTGGCCCTCAATTTATCGAAGCTACTTTGACATTCTTGGATCCATATGAATGTGACATCCTTCTTTAATAGTTTCTCCATGAGCGCAGTAATCGCAACATAACTGTGGATAAACTTGCGATAGTACCCAGTATGCCCCAGTGTCGCGCAAAGCATCTTCATATTTGTAGGTGGCGAAAGGGTCAAAATGAGCACAATCTTCACTGGATCAACCAAAAGCTCCTACTTACATACGATGTGACCCAATACTATCCCGAATGGCGCATAGAAGATGCACTTCTTGGAATTCAATGCGATCTGATGTTGTCGACACCTCTCCAACATCAAGCGCAAGTTTTCCAAGTGATCCTTGATCAATCCATAGACTATCTAGTCATCCATATATACTTGCATAAACTTATGAATAAAGTCTTTAAATGCAACGATGACAACACGAGAGAATACCGCAGGTGCATTCTTCATCCCGAAGGGTATTATCGTGTATTGAAAGCAACCCCATTCGGTGACAAATGTGGTTTTGTGGAGGTCTTCCTTTGCAATCCTGATTTGGTGATACCCAGAAAATCCATCTGTGAAGGAATACATTTCTTGACCACCTACTCCCTCAAGAACCTCATCCATGAAAGGGGTCGGAAAGGGATCATGCATGTAAGTGTCATTCAACTTCCTTAGATCGACACAGATTCAGATTTCTTTAGTATTTTTTTCTTGAACCACCATAGGTCTTATCCATTCTGATTCTTCAATCGACTCGATAATCCCTGCATCTAGCATCCTCTCAAGTTCAGCCTTGACCCTTTCGTTATATCGCGGATTCGAATGGTATGGCCTTGTTAAAGCTTTAGTTGTGTATGTGGCAAAAATGGGTGTCTAAGACTTACAACAGAGGGGGAAAACTCAGAATGAAGGGCTTCGAAAGGTCCTGTGCAATGACAGTCTTATCCCCATCTTGTTTGATGTGGTGATCTCCCACGGATATTTCTAGCCTCCGTTGGCTCTTGTGGGTTTTATCCTTAAAGGATCGGTTTACCAGATTGGAAAACAGGATGGGTAATGCAAAGAAAAGAAACTCAAATCTTACTATGAAAGAAAATATGATCTAAATATAAGCTACTCGAGGATGTTGAATTGATTTACAGTTCAACCTGAGGTGTAAAAAAGACAAGTATTTTCATCAAATTAACAGAAATGTAAATGCGACTAATTAACTTATGACTTGACTCACAATCAATTAATGAAAATCAACTGACTGCAACTTAAGAATGTATCATTCAAGGTTAGCCTGCATGTATGCATGTTAATTGAAAAACCAACATGTTTGTCTTTCTAACTTCACTATTGAATCATTTGCAGAAATAGATAAATACTTTTAAAAGAAGAAATTCTTTAAATTTTTTATCAATACATGAATCAGTAACAAAGAGAAATCAAAGTTATAGATAAATGCATTTATCAATCACAAATAACTAACAGCAATGTTGATCCATGTAAAACAGGAAAAATCGTGATCTGTTAAAGAAATTTAATAAATCAATAACAAAAGATATGAAATGATATGAATACTATATTAATTACAAAACCTTGAGTCAACAGAGGTATCTTCAATCTCTTGTCCAAATCTTTCCCCTTCCAAAAGTCCGTGGAATCAGCAACGTCTCCTATTCTCCCAAAAGATTTGTAACAATGATTTGCTGCAGCAATGTCTGTAAAAGAAAAATACAGAGCTTTTGTGCTTTCCCATAATTACTGTCTAAGACTTGCAGAGAACTTTGAAGGGAGATCAAAACACGCGCATCATCGCTGATCCACACCTTCGAAATCTGATCCCCTATTGCTATGATCTTGTCATGCGTAGATATCTTGTTGATTTCCTCTGCGATCTTTCCTTTAGTATTTTATTTCTGGATATCTCCTAAGAGATTTGATGAATAACCATCTTGTGCATAGTTTATGGGAAAATTTGCATTCAGGATCTAAACGTGACGTGTTGTTCCGGAAATCAAGAGGACGACCTGATAATAGCATGCTTTATCTTCAATGAGGCGTCTAATCTTCTCCAAATTGGATCAAACCCTTTTCAACGATCTTCGATTATCCGACGTATATCTTTGCGTGAGGAATGTCCATCAATCCTGCATAAGTAAAAATAAAATCCATTCAAAAATAAAACTGATATTTAACACGAAATAATTGTACAAATTAAAAATACTCTCCCTTTTCTTTGCGCGATTTGAGGCTGTGTTCCTTTTGGGCGATCTGGTATCTCTCTACGTAGAGCAATATGGTAGACTGACTCGGTACATTAGTTTAATTTAAGAGCACCAATTTTCTACCGAAATTACCAAACCACAACAATAATTTGGCGTTATTCTTGCAATGAATCTGTACCAACTCTTCACGATTTCATGCTTAGAATTTGGCAGAATCTCCGTTATCTTGTAAAGGATGATATCCATGTAATCTGAAAGAACTCGGCTCCACTCTCCCTTTGCTGTGCCAATCGCAACGTTATTGACATCTCGGGCGTTTATTAATCTTCACCGGCGAGATTCGAATTCTCTCATGCATTCAACAAACTATGTTGGCAATCTCTGTGCGATTCGGTATTGTGATCCTGAAAGGTTTCCACCAGGAGCTGACTGTTGTAAGCTGAGGTTCAATTTTAACTGAGCGGAGCATTTATTCTCAACAGAATAGCGTCGATCCATGTGCATTTATGTTGACTTCGTTTACAAACTATTGACGTGGAAACAAAAAGCTAACATCCAAAATCTATGTCATAATACTCTCTCAAAATGGATTCATACGATAGCTATATAAAATAAAAGTTTATTAACGTATTCATATATTGGCACAATTAAACCTTATTATACCTGCCTCAGCAGGTATATTGTAATTGGTTGATTTTGACTTTGGTTGACTTTGGCCTATTTTGATGCAGGTTTAAAAAATTAAAATATGTTTTGTAAAGTATAACTTAAGGACTTGAAAAATATTTTTTTTTAATTTTGTTAAAAATACTATTTTGTCAACAGCTAATTGGCCAATAAAGAATGATGTCAGCCTTGGAGATTGGTATCTGGTTTTCACTTGACACATGGCTACTATGACATCAGCAGATGACAAGTGGCAACTATGACATCATATCGTACTGGACAAGTTAATGGAGGCTAGAAGATTTAAACCTTGAGCGTGACGCGCCGCAGAGGCTGGTTCAGAAGGATTCCCGGCTGGTGCATTAATGTTGAACCCCAAAATCCACATTCCCGGCCGGTTATATTCCATCGTCAAACAGTAGAAAGTACCGTCCAAGAAAACAGATTCATTCATCACCCTCAACTCGTTTGGAAGCTGTCGCTCGATTCGCCAGGACTTGGTACAGGATTCGTAGATTTCGACTGCTGATTCTCGACCTTCACCTTCGCGAAGCACTCTATGGCCTACTGCCACCACGTTGTAGCTGTTTTCACTGCCACTTTCAACAATAAGTTTCGAGGTATTGATGTTCTTTATAAATCGCATGCGTGGAAGTTCGATGTGCGTTCGGCTGAAAGGATTGTATACGTATAGAGGACAATGGCCAGAAGGAGAAGGCCTTAAAGGATTGTTTACCCCTGTGTGTAGCTTTTGTAGCAACAACAGGCCCGCCGCTGATCCACGGTGAAAGTAGCGATAGCCTGTTAGTCCCTTGCATATGGACAAGCAGGGCTTCCAAGTCTTTGTGTAGAAGCAATAAGCCATGCACGGAGTTGCAGAGAAGCTATTGCACAGAAGCAGCCATGGCTCCCTGTTGGCAGGCCTCTTCGCCCATATATCACTTATGAATTTGTTAGAAAGTAGGGCGTTTGATTCTTTGCTTACGCAGGGAAATGTATAAACGCTTTCCATAGGCAGCAAAGCCAATATCTCCACTTGTATATCCTCAGGCAAGTCATTCCACGACCTCTCAATTAAATCTGAGCGCTCTCCGCGACCCGCTATTTCCATTAATGGTTGTTTCGCAGCGCTGAAGTTGCCCCTTTTCCCTTTCTTCGACTTTGAAGTTTTTATAATGGAGACTATTCGGAGAAGCCCAACCAAACATTTATAGTGCAGTGCACTGTTAGGTAGTAGTTACATGCAAGACAGACAGCTAGGGAAGATATAATTTATAAAAATATAACTCCAACTTCAAATCTAGATTCTATACAAGATGCTGCAATACCAACCTCAAATCCAGATTCTATGCCGCTACAGATCCAGAGAGCTCGTGGGGTAGTCGGGTTACATGACGATTATCACATGAACAATGATAATAAGCAGATTCATAATTGGGAATCGAGGAGTTATATGTTAACGGTTTCCTCCTTATTCAGTACAATAGCCTGAACTATACAGAGCCAATACGCCTTAAGCTCCAAAGCAATAAGAGTTTCAGGCTCTCAATAGGCTTAAATAGTGTGTGAATCAAGTCCATCGAAACATTTTGTTACAAATGTTAATAGCCTGAACTATAAAGAGCCAAAATGCCTTAAGCTCCTATGCGATAAGAGTTTTAGGCTTAAATTGTGTGTGAATCAAGTTGATCGAAACATTTTGTTACAAATGTTAATAGAATTTAGATATCCACAGTTGAAGCAATGAACTTAAGCATGAGGATCCCTGTTCTGAGTATACAGCTCCAATTAATTTGTATTTCCACCATCTAACATATTTTCAATGGATAACGGCTAAATATCTAGCAAAATTGAAGGCAAATGAAATCAGTACCGGATCGGTGACGGAAGACTGGCCGGAGGCAAAGCTCTTCAGGCGCCTCATCACGTTCATGGTGACAGTCAGGTGAATTCGACTGGACAGGCATAGAAAACACTACGCTGTGGCTGCAGCCTAGGATTGTTGTGCAGTTGCGGTCAGCGAGTCTTGAACCTGTGCGCCCAACTGTCAAAATTCAAAGGACTTGGACCTCTTAACCTAAAAAGGTGAATACTAAAACGATATTTGAAGATTTGTTAGGCGAAACTACACCTCCGTTTGAAAGCTATTTGTATAATTTTTTATAAGAAATTGTTTCCAATACGAACTAAACAATAATGTGTGTTATAATTATGTTTGATAATAAGAAATTTAATTTGTTTTATCATATATTTTTATAGCAAAATTATCCTATTGCTATATATTTTCAATCTCTTCTTAGGAGGCAGGTACTAAGCAACTTTGTTGCTTATTCCACTTGTTTTTTTTTATATTCAAATGTACACTACCCATAAAGAACCAAGTGAATTATATCAAGGCACATTGAAAAAACGACATTATGTAAAAAATTTGAATACCTCGAAACCAAATTTTCAGATAGAAAATGACATAAGTTTGGTAATCAAATTTTATGTGTGGAAATAAAGTAATTTATTTGAATATATATATATTAACACACACACACACACGATGAATATTTTATATGAGTAACGTCTTTATTAATGATAATGATGTAAAAGCTAACAATCTTTTATCAATGTTGTCTTATAAAAATAAAATATAATTGGACAATAAAAATAATTAATAAATGTTAACTTTTATTATATAGGTATAATAGTGTTTTTTTTGGGTTAAAAATGACAACATGACTTGAAAAATTTATCAAAAAGAGTACTATGGAAAAATAAATAAATCAATAAATATTTCTATATAAATAAACATAACAAGCCAAAGCATGAGACTTATTTACCAAATAACAAAGACAACTTATACTTTGCAAGAAATAATAGTTTACTTCAAAATGAACAATTTAGACCCCTTTTACAATATGAATGGAAAATTTGAGATCGAGTGTTTAATTAATTTACCATGCTTTCCTAAAATGCCCCTTTAAAATGCTTATGCATTAAAACTAAAGATCAGAAAAATTGTGGAAAAATGGATTATTCAATCTAGGCCAACCCAAAGCATGTGATTGATGTAATCAAAATTAGATGAGAGCAAGGGAGAATGATTGCGAAGAAAATTGAATGACCAAAATCACCGTAACATCATGAGATGAGAACCAAGCCCAAAAAGGTAGTGTAGGAGAGTCAAATATCCGAAGGAGATCATTCAATTTGACTCAATCAAGCAAGCAAACCAAAGACTAAGTATTTACAAAAAATCCCAACCATCGGGTGAAGACGAATCCACAGTAGAGATTTAACTTTCAAGTTGCATCTTCCTTGCAATCTGCAATTGTAGGATGTGGGAATGCCAATGGTCCTACAATTTTAACTAACCTTTCCATAGTTTGCAATCCGAAATTACGGGATGCGGGTTGCTGAAACACACAACAAATCATAAATCAAACTACTTCCCACAATCAACAATTGCGGGATGCGGGTTGTGGGTTGCGGGGAAACGCGGAAAAAATCATAAAGTAAATTACTTCCCGCATCCTGCACTCCGCAATTGAGGGATGCAAGTTGTGGGATGACCAACTGTACTCACAAAAAATGTTTCTGCATCCCACATTCTGCATTGCGGGATGCAGGATGAAAAATTCACAAATAATAAACTTCAAGATCCTGCAATCTGCATTGCAGGTTGCGAGATGTGGGTTGCAGGAAGGACACATTTTGGGAAAAATAGTGTTTTCCGCAACTCACTAAAAACACACAAAAATGTATAAATGTTTCAAAATGTTAACTAAATCAAATCATGGCAAAGACCTAAAAGTTAAAATAGCATGGAAATATTGAAATAACTAAAAAATTAAGCATCAACTTTTGCATAGAAAATTTGGGGCTCCCATGTTTTATGCAAAACACGGGATATGTTGTAGCTACAACAGGCCTTTGTCGCATAGGTTTTGCTTCCAGTTTTAATGAGATCTTAATTTCCCCTATGTCACCCAATATCCCCTTCATTTTTGAAAATTTTGTCGAGAACAAACCTTGGAACTCATGCAGGAGATCTGTGATCTTTGCCATAGTCTCCTCGTCCTAGTAGTCCCCAATATTGGAAAATTTTGGATCCATCGGCACATCCGATGCCGCTACATCCCAAATTCCTTCAGTTTCTGGAATATTAATGTTATGCAACTCATCACCATCTTCTAACTTGCTAGAGAGGTTGTAGCATTCCATCATTAATTGCAACTGGCAATGCGTATGTGGGTCCACAGGATCTGCGATTGGGACCACTTCCAAGACTGCGTCCTGAATTATCTGTAATGCATTGTTAACTTTTGCATTAGCATTTGCAAATTCGAAGGTATGTGCAAAGCAAACAATCAGCTCCTCCCAAGTGTTAATTTCTCTATGCAGCTCTGTCGATATGTACTGAGACCGTGGCATTTCATCTGATGTGTGAATAAAAGCATCAATCTACTCGTCCTTAGGTCAAGATGCCCACATTGTCTACCATTCCCTCAGATGACTACAAGGTCTATTTTTTCCATCATACCTCCTAGTGTGATACACCTTCATATCGTTGAAGCGCATGGTCATCAATCGTCAACATTGTGCCCATTCATGAATGGTCACCTTATGAACCACCCACCAACATGATGGAATGGCCTTCAATGCTTCTCCTAATTCCAACAAGTGCTGAGGCTCAGATACCTTTTCTTCAAACTCCTCAAGGAACCCAGATAGTTTTGGTAGTCATTCGTATGTCGAAAACTCAATGATCTCAGTCGAAACATGGCGCATGAACTACGTAATTAGCCTGAACTTTTTGAGTGATACATCATGCAGCCGGTTTTTCAAAATTTTCACTACGTCATCAAAATTAGAGGACATTGAGCTATCACTGCGCCAACCCAGTTCTTTGTATGTAGTAGGGTGGATGTAATCCTCAGATATATTGTAAACGTGATCCCATCCTGTCACAACTTCATCTTTGACTAGTTCAATACAGCGCCTTCCTTCATTTGGATCCATCTAGGCAATGACTTGGATATCATGGTTCTCAAATGTCATCAACCGCTTCTTAAAATTTATCATGACCATGTTGTCATTGGCCCATCCAATCCCTAGCAGCGTGGGATATGAGTTTCCCCCATCAACAACTTCGATTACATTGAAATCAGCATGAATCCTCGTACCTTTGAAATCTACAACCAAATTCGACACACAGTCGATCGATTGAACTTTGGTCTGATTAGCCAATATTAGCTGGACTGGGGACAAACCAAGCTTCGACTCCCCATCTTCTACCACGTCTATTTCATCAAGATGTTTACATCTGAACCAAGATCCAGAATAACTAAATCAACTTCGCAGTCCCCAGTCTGGATGTTCATCTTCATTTCTTTGCCCGTCATTTTCTTCTGGAAAGAATTGACTACAGAGTTCTGCAATTATGTACCTGGTCAGTGTAGCAACTTCTCGATCTCAACCAAAGCATCAAGATCTTTTTCCAGGGATAAGAAACTCTCGAAGAACTGTTGTAATGTACCATACTACCATGATGGCCTAGCTTCTAATGAAGAATCAAAATCAAAAGGCATGCCAAAAATAGGTGTCTTACGAGGATTTCTTCCAAGCGCCTTGTGAGCTTTGAAAAAGGTATCTCTCTTAGTTGTGATATCAAATTGTGCTTTCTTCTTTCCAGCCAATCACACTTGTGGTTGTGATCCATATTCTCGAGTCATTGCGCCTCCTTGAGTAACAATCCCGACATCAACATCCTCTATCCGAGGTTTTGCTAGAATGGTCGCAACCGTCGATCCTTGACTGTGGTTCTGCGGCGGAGGCTGATTTGGTGGTGAATTGTGGTTCACTAGTGAGTTCATAAGCTGATTGATATTTTGGGTTTGTACTGGAATTTAGGACTGACCTTGATTCTATATTTTCTATTGATTTTGTATTTGATTTTGGTCCTGGAATTGATTCTGATTCTGCAACAGTGGAACATTGTTGGCCTACCATCTTGCAATTAACTGAGGACAATTTTCAATAGTATGATCATTCACCGTGCAGTAAATGGATACAAACTCTCTGATAGTGGCCAATGTCCCATATTTGTAACAATGGATTGATGCATAACCTTGTCCTCCTCCACAGCTAAATCCTCCTCTTCCTCTAAATCCAAATCCTCCACAGTATCCTCCCTGCTGATGATATTGTGGTTGAGCTACCTACTATTGATACTGGGTTTGCACCATTTGTTGTTGTGGGGGATTCAGCTGCTGTTGAACATAGTGCATTGCTTGGACATACTGCTGCTGTGATGGAGCCATTGGGGTTTGAGTGTATTGTGGTCTTGGCACAAACTGCGGCTGAGGTGCAGCCTGTATCTATGGTTGCGACGAAATAAACTGCATCTACAATGGCAGTGTGTACTAGACTTGAGGTGGCGGCTATAGCACCTGTGGCTACTGTACCATGCGAGGATATTCACCTTTCACCAAATATGCATCGTAGGTCCACTCTTGAACCAGATCAAGGCTTGACAGTCCTTATCCTTGTGCCCCACTGAGCGAGAGAAGGTGCGATATAATGTTGCTCGCTTCAAAACGATTTTCTACATGTAGGTACAATATTCATGTCAGTGCCCATATACTTGACATATGTGACACCATGGCACACTATCGTAGCTTAACAGGTTTGCCGCTCCCAAAAGTAGATAATTTCGAAAAGAAGGACAAGTATCTTTCATGTGTCTGTCCATGTGACACCAAGTACGCCATAAGTTATCATGTTCATATTTCACTTTCTTGATATCCGACAGATGAATTGTCAGGTTCACCAGCTGCACATGGATTTGGTTGATGCGAACAACAGCTTCTCCAATAGGTGAAGCTTCCAGCTTCATTGCAATTTCTAGAGCCTCTCTTTGCATTGCGATATTTTTCTTCATTAATGAGTGTCGGATATGAGGGACCAGTGCTTCAATGAACCATTCTTTATGTCATACATCACGCATATCGAAGCTAACCCATGCCATTAGTGTCTTAAACCTTTGTTCAAAGTACCAAACTATCTCATTAGGGAATTTCTTGATTTCCTTCAGCCCTATAATGTATTTTTCTTTAGATTTTGGTTTCTTGAATTTTTTAAGTAGCCCCTTTCAAATCTCATCCAGAGTCTTCACCACGGTCTCTTGTGGGACTTGCATGAATCTCATGTACCAGTCGAGCACACGACCCCGAAGGGTGGTCGCTAAGTTCCCTTTCTTTACATCTTTGTCGGTGGTCTATCTAGTAGTCCAGACTACCTCACATAAAAAACAATACCATTCTGGGTCATTAGTGCCATTTCCATGGAACATAAGTAGCTTCATATCATCCTCTGATATCCTAGATGTTCTTCCTGTAGATGTTGCTTTATTACTAGCTGTCTCCTGGCATGTTGGACACGTTGATGTAGATTCCGTATATTTTCTTGATGGTGGAGTAGTGCGCGGAGATGTGGACATGTTGCTACTGAGGTTTGACCTTGATTCCACCCTAGGCGTATCCTGGGTCTTCCCATCCTCTTCGTTGTTGTAGGGCTGCTTCGTCCCATGTTCTTTTCCTTCATGGTCTTGCATTCTCATCGCAGCGGGATATCTTATCCTCTGCCTCTTCTCTGCTCAGAACCTTGCTCCTTCTCTTGTACAACCACTCCCTTCTGTGTTTTCCCTCGCAGTCTCATCGAAAATTACACCCATCTACCCCTTATCTTTCCATTCATCACCCCCCCTTTGATCCCAGTGTTCATAGGCTCCACACACTTGAGTATTAATACTAAAGGTGCATATTTAGCATGTGCTTTTCACAAACTAGCATCTTGATTGACATTTGCAGAGACAACAAGAACCTACCCCGTGGTCCATTGAAAAATTCTTGTTCTACTTAGTTGTAGGAATTTTTTATATCAACCGTGAACTCAGTGATGTATCCTTCCATAATACTGTCCAACCAGACTTCGACATCCCATGATGCTTTATTGCTAGTTTCTTGGAGTTCTTGAATTAGCTCGGAGGTCCAGGATGTCAGGTCACCTCACTGGAAGTTGCGCTTCTTGTAGGTAAATCATGCTAGCCACTCATAGAGTATGACAAGAAACTCACAGAAAAATGATTCATGAGGACCATCGTGAATGTACCTTGTTAGCCATGCATTTTTTGTCAACTTTGGATTATAATTCTCGGCCTCAGCGAACTCTTCTACTCTTAGGTCAAAAATATCTTGGATCTTCAGTTTCGTTGGATGCCACAACATATCCTCCTCTTTAGTCACAACAAGGTTCCGACAACGGAACCATTTGTTGGCGAAAACCCACCAACAAATCCTCGTCGACAGGGTTTCCCGCTCTATCAATTCCCAACCAACACAATCTCCCTGAGCAACGACCCAAACAGGTTTTACCCTTCTTAGCAACACCCATAGAGTGGATGAAGTCTCACCCAAGATGTTCGAGCGAGAGCTATTGGAACCACATTTCCGGCAGTAAGGAGGAGGGTCGGGGAATCATATATTTATTAGCAGAACTATCAAATCTAGCAGAACCATCTATTGGATCTCGCGGTATTCATCACAGATCTATATTTTCAATCAGAGATCTAACAAATCGCAATATTCAACTACTCATCACAGCAATATGAAATTCAATCATAGATCTAATAGATCGTAGTAGCAATATGGCATTCATCATTCATAAAACAAAAAAGATAGGAAAAGGCATCGCAGCAGTATTGCATTCCTCATAAAATAGAGCCATCACAACAATTAAAGACAGGAAAAGACACCGCAGGATATGCAAGAGGAACAAGGACAACATTGATTGAGCATAATATCCATCATGTCATATTACTTTCATCACAACAAATCTATAACAACAATCTTCTTTCTCCACAACAAGGGAAATATCAATCCACAGAGTCACTCACAAATCACCAAAAGACTCAATCTCTCACTTCAGTCACATCTCCTACCCCTCTTGATGTTCCCCTTGTACAATTACAACTATAATCTATATATAGGCTTGCTCATTTACATTCAATGGTCAACTTCTAACTAAATTCTAACTTATTTAACCACTAATGACCTATATCCACAAAATATGGTCAAACAATACAAAAATATGCATAAAATATTCAACAACAGTTTATTTTCCACCCGTCACACTCCCTTTGACTTGTGCAATGTCGCGTGAGCTTGCATAGCCTCCGTGGGGCTGCGCAACCCACTTACCCAAACTGTTTCCAACAATGGTTGTCTAGGTTAGAAATAGAGGGAGAGGTAAGGGATAAGAGCATGGGGAGGGAGAGAGAGATGAGGAGTGGGGGTTATAGGTAGGGATAGGAGTAGGGGTGAGAGATTGAAAGAAGGGTGTTGTTAGGGGATTGGTGGGTTATTTAGAGAGTCTTAGGAGTTGTGGGTAGGTTTAGGAGAGACATTGGTAGGTGTAGGAATGGAGAGGGGGGACGAGTTAGAGGTGCAGTAGAAGGGGTTGCTAGGGGAAATAAGAGTAGTGAGTATTAGTGGGTTTGGAAGGGTGTTATATTAATGTGGGGTTCTTTAGTTGTTATAGAGGGGGCATATTCACTAGTATAAAATGAGATATTAGTGACCAAAAAAATGACCAAATCCGCATATCAATGACCACTTTTCGTTTGGCGATCGTTGGTTGTTAATTAACGGCCTTTTATTACGCGACCAAAATTGGTCATTTTTATTTTGGTCATTTATAACTTGTCATCTGGTCATTAATTTGGTCATATATTTGAATCAATGACCAAATATATGACCACATTTATGACCAAATTAATGACCACGTGACAAACTAGAATATGACCAAATTTGGTCGCGTAATAAAAGACCATAAATTAGCAACAAAAACTACCTTTTGGTCATTGATATGCGCATTTTGGTCATTTTTTTCGCCATTTATATATCATTGTTTGGTCACGTATCTCTCAATTTTTAGTCATTTTATATGCGAATTTTGGTCATTAATCTCATTTATTGGTCACTAATTTAGTCATTTTTAGTCGTTTTATGTGTGGTTATTATATTTTAGTAGTTTTGATGGTGTCCATTATTAATCAATATAAATTTTTAATATGATATTATGTTTATCTTAAAAAAAATAAGCATACATTATTTATCATCATCTAATACACATGTGAATTATACAATGTCACATTAATTAGTTAATTACAATACTTATAAATTATATAATGTACAACCATATAAGTTTTAATCTACACAAATTATATCATATATATGAAATGTCAAGTATTACAATAGATATGATTTTTCTAAAAAACTATCTGCATATAACTTTACATGAAAATCATCTAATACATCGATGAATTTTCAAAATATTACAATGGATAAACCATCCCACATGTACTTGCTTGCTACACCATACTTAGATCCCACAACAGATTCAATTAACCCATACTTAGCAGCTTGAAAACCTCAGCAGTGGGCTCTTCATACTCAATGGCTCACTTACTAAGTTCACTCCTGTGAAATCCAATAAAAAAATCTCAGTAGAAAAAAAATAAACTGTAAAGTAGAAAACAATGAACAAATTATTTATAATATTCAATATCTAACAACAATAACCAAGTTCATGTGCAAAATAGGAAAATATAATCTAACAAATTCAAATTAAGAATTCAAAACAATCAGGATTCAAAACACATTAATACAAGAGAAGAAACAATACATAAAAGATAGACAACTACCTTGAGGAAGCACATGAATTTTCCTAAAACCATGGTTTTAGTAGTTAACCCATCTACGTGAGATTACCAAATATTCCCTTACATTTAAGGGAAGATTAGTTAATGAAAGGAATAAAATATTGTTGGGTATATTTCTCTTTTTGACAAAGAAAGCAGTTTTCCATTGATAGACTTGGCTGAGTTGAGTCTGCCTTTTAGAGCCATATTTTTTTAACCATGGGAACAACAACCTCCCAAGAGTATATCCAACAGCCTGCTAGCTAGATATACCAATAACTTGTGACTAATAAGGGGTTGATATGTCCCAAACCACATCAAGGTGAGCCTCTATACCAGGGGTTTCCTACCCTTCGATCCTTTTCAAAACAAGCCAATGAGAAACCCTACCCCTCATCAGTTTTGAACCTGTGACCTCCAAGGAAATAACGCATGTTCTTAACCATTAGGCCCACTCAATTTCTCACCTTTTAGATCCATATTAATCCAAATGTTGGTGCAGTCTTTGGGTCCATAATAATTGGGCTCATAGGAATGAATCAATCCCAATGTTCATCATCAACTTGGGTCAAATCAAGAAAATTACAAAATGAAACTTTCTCACCTCAATAAGTTTGACATCCAAGTGGTCACCAACTTTTATAATCTGTTTAAAGTGAGAGTGGGTCAATATTTTATTTTATAAAAACATAATCAACATAAAGGGAGACCCTTAGATACTGCGTCTAATCATATATATATAAAGAGATGATCTCATATTACACTTCCCACTTACATGAATGATTTGGAATTTAGGGAAAGGAAAATATATACACAATATTGGAAAGAATATGTGTTCATATTGGACTTATATCCTCAGCTCGAGCTACAAATTTTGTGCTCAATTCACAAAAGGTTCAAGTTCAAGTAGGGTCTAAAGAAATCCATTCTACAAACATATCATATTCTACCAATTCAAACGCCAAAGGAGGCAAATATTGATGAATATCCTATGCTTTGGAGATACTGAATGTTCAATAGATTCCTAAGAGTTGATGTAGGAATGGGAGAATAAAAAGCATTAGCTGCATGTTATGTTATTCAGTTCAAAGAAAGTGATAAAAGTGTAAGAATTATGATCCAAAACCTACCACCAAAAGAAGAAAAAGAGAGGGAAGAGATGAAGCATGTAATCCAAAAACATATTTACCATAAAAAATAATTTGCAAGGATGAACAAAAGCAGAAAAAGTGATATAAGTTAACATGAAAGAGCAGAAAATTCACAAAAAAGAGAATGGTATACAATAGCGGCAATCTATTCTTAGTAAAAAAGAGGTGGGGTGTAAAAGGTAACAACAAAGAGAAAGATATAGGAAAAAATAATGGACTCAAAATGAAGGAAGGAATAGGATGAGTCATGACATAAAGAGCACGCAAGAGTGTAGGAGAACAAAATAAAATCATAGAGATTGTGTAAAATATTCAATAAGAAAATAAAATGATAAAAAATTGCAATCCAAAGGAAATATATCAAATATGGAAGGGCACAAATGTGGATGAACCAATAGCAACAAAAGGACAACATGGATTGAGCGATTTCCAAAAGTTTGCACATGGTGAAAATTCAAAAAAATAAGATTATTGATGGCAGAAGAATATGCTCATTTTGGGGTAAATACAATCTGACAAGTTATAGTCTTTTTTATCTTTGAAACACATTGAAAACAAAAAAAAGGTTACCAAAAACTATGACTTAGAAAAATCACAAATTACGAAACCTTATCTATGAACAAGCCTAGATTCATTCATAGTTAAATTGAAGGCATTAATATAAGTTGTGATAATTCCACAAAAGAAAGCAACAATACAATTTATATAAAATGTTCAGTGAAAGAATGGACGAGTGCAAGAAACAATAAACAACATTCTATAGCGAAAAATTTAAAAACGCCATCTAAAAAGTATCTAAGATGTCATATTTTATTTGAAACATGGTACATAATATTCTTCCAACATTTCGATCTTCAATTATTCGAGAGCGAGATATCCACTTGGGATGTTATGATTATATCCAGTAGAGAATATACTCAGATTGATTGGTACCCAAGAAATGATAAAATGGTTGATGATCAAGATTGATATTTGTTTATGTTCCTGCATCCATCCCTTATCCTTCTCTGTTAGGGAAAAACACATGAATGCTAGGAAAATAAATAAGCAATTGTGATGAAGTACGTTAGTAAATCGAAGAAAGTAAATAAGAAAATATGATAAAGAATAATTAACAAGACCATCTAAAATATCTTACGCACTTAGCATCTTGATAGCAGCAGTAAAATAAACCCTTGTTATCATGAGTCCAAGTAATTGATGAAAATTTCAACTATTAACAATTGTAAAAACCTCACATGAGGAATACAAATTTAAAAACAATTCTATATATTCAATAAAGAAAATTTCAGGAAACTTATAAGCACATGATATATATAAGTTGGGACAATGAAACATCAAGTGTTAAAAAAACATCTTTGTATCCCATTTTCTGTATCCTAGAAGTTGACTAACAAATTGTTGATTCCAATATTGAAGTGGTGAAATCTGTGCCACCGATAATAGAAAATTGGGTTTGAAATAAATTCACATGTGGAATGCAACCCTAAGATTACATGAGACACATATTATAGCTTATCATATGTTTCATCTTCTAGAACTTTTGTTGTCATCAGCATGGACATGTTATTTAAATTTATTTTTTGGTTAAGTCCTTTCAAATGCCTACTCATGGAATGATTGACATATGTTTAATAAGTGGTCAGAAAACTTACCCATGAAAGAGAATCAAGATCTGTACTCTTATCTGCCACCCAAATAACATTGATATTCACCCAGTCACTACCATTGTTGCTTAATCCAACTACCAAGAATTCTTCATTTTCACTCATCACATAAATATTTAATGCCACTGATCCATCTTCACTTATCTTGTTAGGGTCAAACAAGACAGGCTTCTTCTGCTTCCATATTTTCCTAAATATCATAAAATTAGAAAACACAAATCAAATCATATTTTACGTCCCCACCCAACACGTAAAAAGGAAGAAGAAGAAATAAAGAAACAAAGGAAGAATAGTCCAACCAAATTATTAACAAATAAATCAAATGTGTTTAGGAAATAAATCAAATTTTCACAAATGAATTTAAATTTTCACAAAGAAGTTGTTCATAATCGTTTAAACAATGCCTTTAAAAATATGTCCATCAATCTCTTCTCATAATTTTGAAGTATACCTACACATACATGACACTCTGCACTTAGAGCCCAACGTTAAAGAAATAGAAGTACTTATCACCATGTTTGGATGGATGGCCATATCTAGGATGGTTAAAAGCAATTGTGATGCGCGCTCTCAGTTTCTCTCTTGTCT
Organism: Pseudotsuga menziesii; assembly: GCA_001517045.1. Classification (NCBI taxonomy): domain Eukaryota; kingdom Viridiplantae; phylum Streptophyta; class Pinopsida; order Pinales; family Pinaceae; genus Pseudotsuga; species Pseudotsuga menziesii. The sequence goes on from LPNX010607998.1 coordinate 324,116, forward strand.
CACAAGTATGTAGTATGGATTCAGTTCAGGATTCTTGTTTCTCAACAAAATCCTTCACCTCATTCGCATTAAGGTATTCAAGCCTGGCAGAAAAAATAATTGATATTTATTAGAACCTCAAATATGACAAGGTTTCTCATCATCTTCCATTCTTCAAAAGGAAAATATTTAATTTGTAGCAATATCTAATCTTCCATTTGTAAAAAATGTATCGGTTTACTAACAAAGCATCGATTTAGATTCTTCCAGGTTTTGGTTCTATGTTACCAAAAACAAAGAAAAAAAAAACGAATTGAGAAAAAAAAATTAAGAAATGGAGTCTAGAGGTTTCATATACAAGATATGAAGAGATAGGGAAAACAACAATGCTAGATAAGAGGTAACATATCTTTCATATTAGTACATAAATATGCACATAAAAAAAAGGATGAACAAGAAGAACAATATTTGAAATCCATTCAACATCTAGTAGTTGAGGTAAACATTTAAAATCTAAAATATCTAGTAAATGTTTTGTCTTGTAGACATGAGGGTCAAGTCCTAGTGAAAGTATGAGAGAAGTCTATATTTGCAATTAAGGTAATGAGTGATGTGAAAAATTTTAGAAGCGCTCCATCAATCAAAGCATCCAAATCACACTAAAAATATTTTCAAAGCTTATGGATATGTTAGTAGGGTGAACAATCATATCAACCCAATAAACCAGTAGTAAAGCCTTATTTCAACCTATAGATTAACATGGGAACGTGTAGCATGACTTGAAGAAATTCAGTCTCATAGAAATCACAATCCAAGGTACATTCCTGTAGCCACATATTGAGTAGAAGAGGATACACTACATGTCATGGAATTTCCTGTGGTCTAGAATAAGGATGTGATCATCCAGATATGAAATATAGACCCTTTTTTTGAGGAATCTCTTCCCATTTTGAGTCATCCAACTGATCAAAGGGGTACACATTTGGGGTTCCATAATGTATCAAAGCTGATAAAGAACCCTTTTGAGTCTCCACGCATACATTAATCACTAGTATGGATTTCATAGTAAACCAAGCATCTAAAGAAAAATCATAAAAGGATAGTAGAACCTCAAAGAAAATGTCTTAGAGAAAGTAGACGATTCTCACCAAGATGAGCAATTATTTAATTGTAGGAGCAGAAATCAGTGTACAACAATGGAACTATTGTATACTAGATTCTATAACTGGCCATCTAGGATAATTTCCCTAAAGTTACTTCTGTAACTGCCAGTCACCACTAATCCCATTCATAAATTTAACAAGTCTCCCCAACAAATTATATCCAAAAAAATGTTAATGATCAAGTCAAATGTTAAGAAACTTATCATCTGTCGATTTTAGGGTCTTACATGAGCTAGAATATCACTTTTTATGACTGTTATAGGGTTCTATTAGACTTAAATTTTATGAATAAATCTATCTGGTCAAGCATTTTTTTAGGCCAATGAAAGTTTAGGCCATGCTGCAAGTGAACATAGAGACCAAAGTTCGATGAATACAAAGTCGTAGGAAAAAATATTTTTAATTTCATATTTTAAGAAAACAATGATCACGGAATCCGCTTATAATGCTTGCATAACCCTTGGGATCTATTTTACAGTGAATAATCCATTTCTATATGTGAATGAAGTAATTATGAAATGGATCCTATGTATATCTAGGTGGAAATGAATCCAGATGCAATCTTGGAATCCATGGATCCATCAACCAAGGTGGGTAGATCCAGTAACACAAGAAAAACCTAAGGCAAGCAAGAAAATTCTAATGTAGACAAAAAAACACATAGGAAAACTCAATTATAGCATTCCCATGTTGCACAAAAAGTAGAGTTGTATCCCCACTGACCCCATATTTCCATACAAGAACACACATACTGTCATATTTGGTAACTAAGTCGCTAAATACAGCTTCATCATAATATTTGTTTTATTATATTATGGTTATCAATGCACTTTGTTGTTTGGTAATTTTCATGGAAGCATAAGCTATTTATCAGTTGATACCAAGTGGACTGCATGACTTTTATGGAGTTTTGGTTTTATGATTTTGGTGTACGTTGTTTGGGAATTTTCATGGAAACTTAAAGGATATTATGGGTAGATGCCAAGTGGACTACATGGCTCTTATGGAGTTATGGTTTTATTATTTTGTTGTATGTTGTTTCGTGTGGAAACTTTGATAGACAATTCACTTGGCTGGATTGAACATATAGCATATTTTTATCCCAGTATGTTTTTTCTTGCTTGTGTTGGGCTACCTGGTTGTTCACTCTATTCATTATTGTTTATATTAATAGTTGAGGGAAGTATTTAATAAAAACAAATAAATCAAACCATAGAGAAAAGGATATTTACAAAAAGACTCACCAACGTTATCCTAATTCCAAATGAAAAGAACCTATTTCATTTTTTATCATCCTAATTCCAAATCAAACAGAATATATTTTACCTTTTGAACAATTTTCTCATGTTTCGATTCCTCAGAGTCTTTGCTCTCATATTCCTCAGGACTTCTCTCCTCCTTTATAGAAGGGGATTTGATGTTCCCTCCTGCATTCTGTGTAGCAAAACATAAAGCATTTCCATGAAAACCTAACCAACAAAGAGAAATAATAAATTATTGATAGCCAACTCATCTCATTGCAAAGACAACTAATAAACATGCACATACCTTTTGAGTTTCCAAGCTAGCTACTTTTTTGTTTGGTTGGGAAACCTTTGGTACAGGCTCCTAACAAATCCAAATAACAACACAAATACTCTACTGTGAACATTTTGAAAAGTATAGCAATGCTACAAAACCCACTAACATAAATTCATATTGTATAGATTCTAGAATCTGGATATATAATAAAGACCTTTCCTAGTACAATTATAAATTATACGTCAAAAACACCTCATCAGATGATTCATCTTCAATGTTGTCATCCCCACTGCTTTCTTCTACTGGTTTCCCTTTGGCAACATTTATTTTCCCTATAACCTTTGTGTGCAATGGCTATTTTACCTGCATTTAGATAACCCATTGAACATTCGTAATTAAGTCAAGGCGCCAACAAATAAGACTATTTAAGGAATAAATGCAGTTTTTCTAAATTAAATCTTTAAGGAATAAACGATATCACCTTCTCTTCTTCAAAATCACATTCAGAACTATCACTTGATTCTGTTTTACCATTTCTTAATTCCAGAATTGACCCATAATTTTCCAACGCCGGGGTTTTCTTTATACAACAAAAAACACCTCATAAGATGATTCGTCTTCACTATTGTCATCCTCAATGCTCCTATTGGTTTCCCTTTGGAAACATTTATTTTCCTTATAACATTTGTTTGCAATGGATTTTTTACCTGCATCTAGATAACCCATTAAACATTCATAATTAATTCAAGGCGGCAACAAATCAGACTATTTAAGGAATCAATGTAGTTTTCCAAATTAAATCTTTAAGGAACAAACCATATCACCTTCTCTTCTTTAGAATCACTTTTAGAATTTCACTTGATTCTTTTTAACCATTTTTTATTTCCATAACTGACCCACTCTTTTCCCACACTGGGGTTGTCTTCGTCTTGTTTTTTCACTTCACCATCTATGCAAGACAAACAAAAGTATGTCATTTCCAATCTAAGAGATTAAAATAATATTAAATTGATTTAGAAAGTATGAAAATGAACTTCATTAGCACATGCAACCAACATCCATTTAACTTTTTTTCCATACTAGTAACCATTTTCAACTCACTAGATGCACCTATTGTCACCTCAGACTCACCAAATATCACTTCTTCAGCAGCTCTTCTTCCTAGACCACCAACTATTCTAGAAAATAATTGTTGCCTTGAAATTAAGGTTGGATCGTCCCCGGGTATAAACCAAGTAAGGCCCCGGGCTTGTCCACGTGGTATCAATGTCACCTTTTGTACAACATCATGCCCTGGTGTTAATGTATTGCAATATGTCACAAATAAATCAATAACTCAATATACAATTGATACATTAAATGTTTTCAAGGTTAACACTAGTGTACTATAGAATGGCCTATTTTACACAAGAAAGATCAGGTTACTTTGGCCTACATTTTAACTTGCTTGCTAACAAGCATCTTCTCCATAAACGGGTAACAACACAAATATATAGGTCGAGTATCAAGAAAACATGCAAATATTGGCTATATCTTAAACATAGTGGTTAATAAACCGATTCGTGGAAGGATAAGCCTCATATTATGATCTCATCTCACCTGACCTACAGGATACAATAATGAAAGGGAAGCCAATGGCACAAACATAGAATGGGTATATTTTAACATTTTTCTAGTTCTTATTTATCAAAATAAGCAGCTGAGAAAAAAGTAAGGATAGAAGAGTAGAACCAAGCTAATTGTACATATTGAACCTACAATAAGCATCAAGCACAAAATTTTAAACTGCACAGAAGTGAAATGATATCACATTAAATAACAACAGTGTTATGCAAGAGTAATTAGTATTACCTATCACTTCTTATATATTTTGGTTTCTCACACTGACTAGAGCCTCAAAGAGAGTGAATTTATGGTATGGGTAGTATCTTCTTTCACAAGCACAATCATATGTGAATCATACAAGTATCTACCAATGCATCATAACCATGTAAAAACTGTCCTAAAAAAGCAAACCAACGAACTGTTGCACCTATGTATGTAGCTATGTTTGATTACCATTTGTAATTTTGTATGAGGATTTTTGTTTAAAACTTTGTGTGAAATTTTGAGTTTACAGAAACTTGTATTGCCCTTTTGGAGAAACTTGCAACATTTCTATTTTAATTTTTAAAGGTAAAAATAATCCTTTTAACCCCTCAAGTGCCTATCTTTTTCGGACAGTAAAAGGTGTATCCAATATTACATAAATTTCACCACTTCGATATATCAAGATTATCTCAGCTTCTGTCAACATTATATTTTACAAAGCTCTAAGTTGTGTCTCATTCGAGTAAATAATGTGGAAAGGATTCCTCCACAAGGGATATGTCTAGCTTTTAAAACTGTACAACGATAATAATCTGTAAATTTTATATTTGCATAGTAACACAGTAGAACTTGCAAATATTTACCCATATTCTTTAATATAGGATATGGATTCCATCATCCAATTGTTTAGCTCCATTTAGTGATGAAAGAACAAATATAATGCAGCACGATAGTAGCTTCCAGATATCATATTGAAATTTTATTTCATAAATAAACAATGCTCTGATTCCTAATTGACTTAATGGCATTATATTCATCAATCAATATGTAGGCTTTTTGGTAGTGCCTCGTAAGATATGTACAAAACTGGCCAAAACCTTTCCAGATATATTATGAGAATAATATAATAGTGCATTATATGATACTATTGGTATCCAATTCACTACCACACTTCATTTCAAAACTAGATATCTGGATGTATATGCTGAAGAGTAAAAGATACTATTTGTTATGTTCTTCAAAGTCTAGAAAATTTGGAATAAGCATCTAGCATCAAGCATGTATTCCTAGATTTTCAAAATGATACCAAAATACCTCTTAGCTCATAAAATATCTAAAAAAGGATTCATTTCATGCATTTCCATACATCCAAAATATGAGACTACTTCACAATGTTTTTTTTATAGCAGGTAGGAAAGAACAAAATATATTCTAACCAAAAAGACAAATGGACCTGAAAATCCTTTAAGCAAAGTGGACAGATATAATACGAAGTTCAAAAATAGATAAAAAAATCACCAACCATCAGGCTAGGAAAACTATCCAACCAGGTTAACAGTTCAATCTATTAGTGACCTAGTTATCCTTGATATTGATGAATAAGAAGCCAAACTCCACAAAATTTTCTCAAGGTTCCCCACTTATGAGAAAAATGCACCTTGGAAAATAAGTTGCAAGTTGAAATTCACAAAAATTAATTAAATTTCCAAGAAAAAGTTTACATATTCATATGTTCGAACCATATTTATCTCACAAAACTATATCTTTCTTGTATTGGGGGGCAGAGAGAATATTACTGCATCTTTTTCTGTTTGTAAAATCCCCTTGGAATCTTGCTCAAAAACATTAGCATCAAGGTTCATGTATTGCTTTACAATTTGCTTGTGTGCTATCTTAGCATTTATATCAACATGATCATCATACTTGTTGTACAATGCAGGAACTATTAGACTAAGAAGAATACTTGCACAATTCTAGCATAAGAAAGAAGATGACCAAATCTAGAATCAATTAAATTGTTCATTATGTGTTGGTGAAGCACCAAACACAGACAAAAAATTCATTTTTTGCAACTGGTCTCAATAATAATTGGGAGATAGTGGAGAATTAATGATATATAACAAGTTTCTAAGTCACAAGTTACTGATATATCTGGATTGCGGGCTATTGAATATACTCTTGGGAAGTTGTTGTTCCCATGGTTTACAAAAAAATTGAAAAACAATACTGTAACTCATTACGTTTGAAGTGTGTGAAAAGATAAATTTATAAGATGGATAAAACTATTCAACATAAGGTGGATAAATCGTTAAAATATGCGTGAAGTGACAGAACTGTAAAGTGGGTTTGTTCACATACACTATTGAGCTTGATTAAGGTGTTATATGAGGAGTATCTATTTAATAAAATTCACCTCAGAATTGCACTTGGTTTTATCCATTGAGGTGCAAAGACTCCATGTACTATATAAATTGTCCAAAACCCTCACATTCACCTAGGAATTTTGCGCCTGATTTTATCCATTGAGGTGCAGAGCATCTGTGGACTATCTAAATTGTCCGGAATTAAACCCTCACAAATGTGTTAGTTAACTATGTTGACCACATGAATTTGGTACCATATCTTGGAGGTTTTTGAACCTGGTTCTAATCACTAAAAGTGATTTAATTTAACCACTTTAACTTAACATGCTTGGCATCGGATGGCTAGTTTTGTTATTTTTACACTTGTGTTTGATATTTGTAGAAACAATTTTCACTGTTTGTTTCTACTTTTCTACCAAATTTTTCTTTGTCACGAATGGATGGGTTTCCTTCAGTTGGGATATACTATCTTGATTAGTTATTCTAAGATAATATATAAGAAGGATATTCTCTAGAGTTGTAGGCATAACAACCTTATGATAGAGTTACTGCAAGTTTGCAACTCTCCATTAGTCTAATGGATGTTTTATCTGGTGTCCTTTGAGTACTTGTCAGTTTGTATCTATTCCATTGGATTGTTTCTTTATGATTGTGTGTACTTATATGATAAAAATCATGACTATGTGAATTCCTTTATCCTCTATAGTGATACACACCTATAATTATTGGTTTTTAATCATAATGACATCTATGTGATTTGTTCTTGGTTTTTTACAGTATGCTACTACACTAGATGTTATGCTGAACACCTTTGTGTAAATACTCTTAATATCTATTTGATTGACAATTCCCTTGATGATTTTGATCATTTATGTTATAAAATAGATATGTCTATATAATTGGGTCTATTCTTTATAGTTGTGTAGTTATGTTTTTCTTGTTCTGATGTTGTCCCAGTAGAGTGAGTTATGTATTTCTATATTTTTCCAAGAAAAGCATTGTATGGAAACTTGAGGAATGCTTCTCCACATTCTAGATGGAATCTTTAATATCTCATACTAGGCACCTGCTGGCATGGAACTAGCCACATGCGAGCAACATTGGCCACAACAGTTTGAGAGTTTCATCTAACGCCTTTGGTTGAGGTATCCATCTCTATATTTATTTCAATTCCTTAGCTTGGATAGGGAATTTTGTTCATGTATCTATTCCCAAATAAAGGGTAGACATAATGTTCATGTTTGTATTCCCAATTAAAGGGTAGACATATTAATTAAGACAAAAAATTTGAATGTATTGTTGTATACCATAGGTTAAGGACCGTACTTACTTTCATGGAATTAGCCACATGCCCAACAACATGTGGGGAAGGTAGGGGAGTTCCGCTCATTTCCTTAGCAGCACTTGAGACTTCACTTACAGCTCAAAAAATCACTTACAGTTAATTTTCAGCTCTTCTCAACAATGTACAACTATTCACATCAATGTACAGCTTTACTGATAAAGCTAAAACTAACAACCCCAACACGTAAAGGATTGTTGTAGCACAGCTGCTACTGCTACTGGCACTTCCAATATTGTTTTGCAGCTAGCTATTATAGCCGACAACACTCTATACACTTAAATCCACTAGCAGCGTCTGCTCACAGCTCACGTACAGCTCTCTATTTTTGCACCGATTTGATGACCCCTATGTCCAGAAACTTATAAAAATATTCTAATTAATACATAAACAACATTCAAACTAAAAACACGAGCTGCTACAGCAAGCCGACATAAAAAAAATAAAATTGAGTTTTTTCAAAAAATAGAATTACACAGGAAATTATTAGAGTTTCAACTCTGTCTCTATTACGCTCTGTTGTTCGTATTTAGCCTATGAAATATGGTTTACAAAGCAATTATTTATAGGATTTTAACTAAGTCGGCCATTAAATTCTAATTGGCTCTTCGCTAACAAAAAGGGCTTCTCTGTTCAAATGATTTACAATATGTTTTAATGCTCTATTATAGTCTGACAGAAATATAAACTACGTCGCCTCTTCAGAAAATAGATTCGCTCAGCTGACATATATAAATGATTTTTATGATTTAATAATTTATTGTTTTGTCAGGTGTTGAGGCAGTGTGGCGGTGCTGTGACTCTTCAGTGTTGCGGTGGCCACAAGTTGAACGGTGATGGCTCTTCAAATTTCTGGTAGCTGATGTTGTCGCTTCAAAATATGTTGCAGCCTGGCGGTGGATTAATTACATAATTCCAACATTCTCCCCTTTAATTACTACACTTCAAAAAAACAAAATTTTGTAAAACTTGATTTCTGTTATAGCTTACAAACCCCAATGTTTTTCCTATGAAGTTCAAACAAATATTTTCCTGATGGTTTTGTAAACAAGTCTGCAAACTGATTTCTTGATGTGCAAAATTCCACATTGATTTCATTGTTGTTTATCAGTTCATGAATAAAATGATACCGTGTATCAATATGTTTACTTCTTTTGTGAAAGACATGATTTCTTAATAGTGCAATAGCTGAGTTATTATCACAAAATATTGGATTTGGTTCATTTTGTTCATGCTGTAACTCAGAAAGAGTTCTTCTCATCCAAATTTTTTGACATGCAGCTACTGTTGCAGTGACATACTCTGCCTCAGCAGAGGATAGTGTCACAATGGGCTGCTTCTTCGATGCCCATGCTATTGATCCCGATCCAAAACTGAACACATATCTAGATGTGCTCTTTCTATCATCTATAGAACCTGCAAAATCACTGTCAATGTATCCAATTAACTTAAAATTTGAATTAGATGTATACTGGATACCAAAATTTGTTGTTCCAGAAATATATCTTAGGATTCTCTTTCCAGCTTACCAGTGGGTATTCTTTGGTGTTTCCATAAACCTTGAAATTAAACTTACTCCAAACATTATATCAGGTCTTGTTGAAGTTAAGTACATGAGACTTCCAACTAGTCTCTTATACATCGTTGGATCAACCTTCGACCCATCATCTTCCTTACTGAGTTTTGTGCCAGTTGCTATTGGAGTTACAGCTGGCTTACAATTCAGCATTCTAAATATTTTCAATACATCATTTGCATATCTAGACTAACATATAAAAATACCATCTTCAGATTGAATTACTTCAATACGAAGGAAATATTTCATCATTCCTAAATCAGTCATCTCAAATTATGTTTTCATGACTTTCTTGAACTCATCTACTGACATATCTCCAGTGAATATCAAATCATCCACATATAAACAAACAATCAGTATTTTACCTTCTTGGTTTACCTTTGTATACAATGTTGGTTCACTTGGAATTCTCTTGAATCCTTCACCATTGAAATATTCATCAATTATGTTGTACCAAACTCTGGGTTCCTGCTTCAATCCATACAATGCTTTCTTCAATATATAGACTTTGTCTACTTGTCCATCAACCTCATATCCTGGAGGTTGTCTTACATAAACCTCTTCTTCTAAATATCCATTCAAAAATGCAGACATTACATCCATTTGATGTACATACCATTTATTATGAGCAGCAATAGCTAATACCATTCTTACAGTATCAAGTCTGGATATAGATGCAAATGTCTCATTATAATCAATTCCAGGTTGTTGACTAAACCCCTGAGCAACAAGTCTTGCTTTATCACCATCAGCATTTAACTTAGTTTTATAAATCCATTTGACACCAATACAATTTTTATCTTCAGGCAAATCTACAAGATTCCAATTTTTATTTCTTTCTATGGCATCAATTTCTTCATCCATTGCTTTTTATCCAAACATACTTTTTAACATCTTCATCAAAATCTATAGGATCACATGCTATAAGTGCAAAATTTGAAACTTGATATACTTCATCATTCTGTTCATATAGTTCTCTTAAACTTCTAGTCTTCTGACCTCTAACTCTATTTATTAATGATTCCAATGTAGGATTTGATTCATTACTTACCTCCGATCCCGTTCCTTGTCATCCACCAACACTTGATGGTTCATCATGTTCATGAGATATGGGCATTCTGGAAGGTGTCCTTGCTGCTGGTGTATGTGGAGTCAAATGTCCTCCATGTGTGCCCTATTCATCTTCTTCATCTTCTGTGTGAGGTGTTACATCTTCATCACCAACTAATTTATCAATGCTCCCATCCCATGCTTCTTCTTCTTTGAAAACCACATCTCTGCTAATTACATACTTCTTGGTGATGGGATTATAAAGTCTATATGCTTTATATTCTTCACTATATCCAACAAAAATACATTTCTAACTTCTGTCATCTAACTTTCTCCTCAACTCTTCAGGTACATGTTCATAAGCTACACAACCAAAAATTCTTAAATGAGATATGCTGCTACACTTACCCCTCCAAGCTTGTTGAGGAACTTGATCCTTCACGTTTTTAATCAGGCTTCTGTTTAGGATGTACACTGAACAAGTAATAGCGTCTCCCCAATATTCATTTGAAAGATGCTTCTCCTTCATCATACTTTGAGCCATGTTCATAATGCTTCGATTCTTCCTTTCTGCTACACCGTTTTGTTGTGGAGCGTAGTGTGCAGTAAACTACCTTTTTTTTCCATGATACTTACAAAAATCCATAAATTCATTTGACATATACTCACCTCCTCCATTTGATCTCAAGACTTTAATAAATTTATTACTCTCTTTTTCAGCCATAGCTTTAAATCTTTTAAACACATCAAATGCTTGAGATTTATGTTTCAGCAAATACACCCAAGTTTTTTCACTGTAATCATCAATAAAAGACATAAAATAAACATTACTAGTCAAAGAAGGTGTTTGCATCGGTCCACACAAATCAGTGTGTACCAGCTCCAATGGTTCCTTTGCTCTGTTTGAGACTCTAGAAATAAATTTCTCTCCATGATGCTTTCCCAATATGCAAATTTCACATGAGCCGATTGGCTGCTCAATACTCGGCAATCCTTTTACCACCTGCTTCTTCTGTAGCAATTCTAAACCACCAAAATGTAAATGGCCATATCTCAAATGCCATAACCATGATTGATCTAAACTCTTAGTTTTATAAGCATTCAAAGAGTTAGTCAAATCATTTCTCATAATCAGTGGAAACATTCTATTCTTTGTCATCTCTACTCTGGCAATCACCTTTTTACATGGATATTGATCATAAATAGTGCATACCTTTTTCTTAAAGAATACTCTGTACTCTTTTTCCAACAATTCTCCAACACTCAATAAATTACACATCAAACCAGGAACATAATAAATATCATGAATAGTTCTCCTTTTACCATCTTTTGCATACACAACAATCACACCTTTACCATTAACTTTTACCTTACAGTCATCACCCAACTTTGCTTCAGATTGTATGCTGGTATCTAGACTTGAAAATAATTCCTTATTTCTAGTCATGTGGTTGCTGCATGCACTGTCCCAAAACTAAATATCTTTTGAACTTTCCTAGGTGACATTACAATTCAAAAAAATAGGCTGCTCTTCATTTTCAGTCTCCTCTGTCATGTGTGTAGACAACTTACTAGCATCTTCTTGTTTCTTCCAACACTTGCTAGAAAAATGCCCAAATTTCTTACAACAAAAACATTGAACTTTAGATTTATCATACCTCTAATTTCCTCACTGTCCTGTGCTGCTGCTACTCCCCCTTGCGCTAGGAGTACTCTGCTGTAACTTCTCTTCATTTTCAGAATCATTTTTGTTGTCACTATGACCAGCACTTCATCCTCCTCTTCCTCTGTTACTAGATCTTCCTCTGCCTCTAACTCTAGTAACATTTAACTAAGATTTAAAATCATTTTCTAAAGGAGTGTCATCATACCTGTTCATTCTTGATTCATGAGAAAGAAATGAACCAGTCAGCTCATCAATGTGCATTTGACTGATATTTTTAAACTCTTCAATTGGAACAACCACTGCTTCAAACTTCTTCGGCAAACAACTTAGAAATTTTTCAATCACACATTGATCTGGAAGATCTTCACCATACTGTCGTAGCTGGTTTACAACACTCATGACTTGTGTCATGAAATTATCAACAGTCTCACTATCTTTCATCTTCAGATTCTCAAAGTCTCTTCTTAAATTCTGCAACTTAACGTTCTTCACCTTGGTCACACCTTGATAGCACATTTGAAGAGTGTCCGAAGTTTTCTTTGAATACTCAGCACTTGATATCTTCGGAAAAATAGATTCACTAAGGCCTTGCTGAATAAGACCAAGAGCTTTATTATCTTTCTTCTAATTTTCCTTCAGCAGAACACGTTCAACATTGGTCAAAGCCAACTCAACCGCTTGATTAGCTGGTTCAACATATCCAATCATATCAAACTCCCAAAGATCCTGAGCACACAGGATAGTTCTCATCTTAATAAACCAAGTGTCATAATTTCTTTCGGACAACACTGGAATTTGTTGTCATAATTTCTTTCGGACAACACTGGAATTTGTGGCTGTACTACACTGTTGTTAGTACCCATTTCAATTAATTTCAAAAACAAATGAGCAATAAAACTTAATCAGACTCTTAAACCAAAGATGAAACTTAACCATGCTCTGATACCACTGTGGGGAAGGTAGGGGATTGCCGCTCCTTTCCTTAGTAGCACTTCAGACTTCACGTACAGCTCAAAAAATCACTTACAGTCAATGTTCAGCTCTTCTCAACAATGTACAGCTATTCACATCGATGTACAGCTTTACTGACAAAGCTCAAACTAACAACCCCAACACGTAAAGGATTGTTGTAGCACGGCTACTACTGCTACCGGCACTTCCAATATTGTGTTGCAGCTAGCTATTATAGCCGACAACACTCTATACACTTAAATCCACTAGCAGCGACTGCTCACAGCTCACGCACAGCTCTCTATTTTTGCACCGATTTGATGACCCCTACGTCCAGAAACTTATAAAAAATATTCTAATTAATACATAAACAACATTCAAACTAAAAACATGAGCTGCTACAGCAAGCCGACATAAAAAAAATAAAATTGAGTTTTTTCAAAAAATAGAATTACATAGGAAATTATCAGAGTTTCAACTCTGTCTCTATTACGCTATGCTGTTCGTATTTAGCCTATGAAATATGGTTTACAAAGCAAGTATTTATAGGATTTTAACTAAGTCGGCCATTAAATTCTAATTGGCTCTTCACTAACAAAAAGGGCTTCTCTGTTCAAATGATTTACAATATGTTTTAATGGTCTGTTACAGTCTGACAGAAATATAAACTACGTCGCCTCTTCAGAAAATAGATTCGCTCAGCTGACATATATAAATGATTTTTATGATTTAATAATTTATTTCTTTGTCAGGTGTTGAGGCAGTGTGGCGGTGCTGTGACTCTTCAGTGTTGCGGTGGCCACAAGTTGAACGGTGATGGCTCTTCAAATTTCTGGTAGCTCATGTTGCCGTTTCAAAATATGTTGCAGCCTGGCGGTGGATTAATTACATAATTCCAACATTCTCCCCCATAATTACTACACTTCAAAAAACAAAATTTTGTAAAACTTGATTTCTGTTATAGCTTACAAACAACAATGTTTTTCCTATGAAGTTCAAACAAATATTTTCCTGATGGTTTTGTAAACAAGTCTGCAAACTGATTTCTTAATGTGCAAAATTCCACATTGATTTCATTATTGTTTATCAGTTCATGAATAAAATGATACCGTGTATCAATATGTTTACTTCTTTTGTGAAAGACATGATTTCTTAATAGTGCAATAGCTGAGTTATTATCACAAAATATTGGAGTTGGTTCATTTTGTTCATGCTGTAACTCAGAAAGAGTTCTTCTCATCCAATTTTTTTGACATGCAACTATTGTTGCAGTGACATATTCTGCCTCAGCAGAGGATAGTGTCACAATGGGCTGCTTCTTCGATGCCCATGCTATTGATCCCGATCCAAAACTAAACACATATCCAGATGTGCTCTTTCTATCATCTATAGAACCTGCAAAATCACTGTCAGTGTATCCAATCAACTTAAAATTTGAATTAGATGTATACTGGATACCAAAATTTGTTGTTCCGGAAATATATCTTAGGATTCTCTTTCCAGCTTGCCAGTGGGTATTCTTTGGTGTTTCCATAAACCTTGAAATTAAAATTACTCCAAACATTATATCAGGTCTTGTTGCAGTTAAGTACATGAGACTTCCAACTAGTCTCTTATACATCGTTGGATCAACCTTCGACCCATCATCTTCCTTACTGAGTTTTGTGCCATTTTCTATTGGAGTTACAGTTGGCTTACAATTCAGCATTCTAAATATTTTCAATACATCATTTGCATATTTAGACTAACATATAAAAATACCATCTTCAGATTGAATTACTTCAATATCAAGGAAATATTTCATCATTCCTAAATCAGTCATCTCAAATTCTGTTTTCATGGCTTTCTCAAACTCATCTACTGACATATCTCCAGTGAATATCAAATCATCCACATATAAACAAACAATCAGTATTTTACCTTCTTGGTTTACCTTTGTATACAATGTTGGTTCACTTGGAATTCTCTTGAATCCTTCACCATTGAAATATTCATCAATTATGTTGTACCAAACTATGGGTTCCTGCTTCAATCCATACAATGCTTTCTTCAATATATAGACTTTGTCTACTTGTCCATCAACCTCATATCCTGGAGGTTGTCTTACATAAACCTCTTCTTCTAAATATCCATTCAAAAATGCAGACATTACATCCATTTGATGTACATAGCATTTATTATGAGAAGCAATAGCTAATACCATTCTGACAGTATCAAGTCTGGATATAGGTGCAAATGTCTCATTATAATCAATTCCAGGTTGTTGACTAAACCCCTGAGCAACAAGTCTTGCTTTATCACCATCGGCATTTAACTTAGTTTTATAAATCCATTTGACACCAATACAATTTTTATCTTCAGGAAAATATACAAGATTCCAAGTTTTATTTCTTTCTATGGCATCAATTTCTTTATCCATTGCGTTTATCCAAACATACTTTTTAACATCTTCATCAAAATCTATAGGATCACATGCTATAAGTGCAAAATTTGAAACTTGATATACTTCATCATTCTGTTCATATAGTTCTCTTAAACTTCTAGTCTTCTGACCTCTAACTCTGTTTATTAATGATGCCAATGTAGGATTTGATTCATTACTTACCTCCGATCCTGTTCCTTGTCATCCACCAACACTTAATGGTTCATCATGTTCATGAGATCTGGGCATTCTAGAAGGTGTCCTTGCTGCTGGTGTATGTGGAGTCAAATGTCCTCCATGTGTTCCCTATTCATCTTCTTCATCTTCTGTGTGAGGTGTTACAGCTTCATCACCAACTAATTTATCAATGCTCCCATCCCATGCTTATTCTTCTTTGAAAACCACATCTCTGCTAATTACATACTTCTTGGTGATGGGATTATAAAGTCTATATGCTTTATATTCTTCACTATATCCAACAAAAATACATTTCTGACTTCTGTCATCTAACTTTCTCCTCAACTCTTCAGGTACATGTTCATAAGCTACACAACCAAAAATTCTTAAATGAGATATGCTGCTACACTTACCACTCCAAGCTTGTTGAGGAACTCGATCCTTCACGTTTTTAATCAGGCCTCTGTTTAGGATGTACACTGAACAAGTAATAGCGTCTCCCCAATATTCATTTGAAAGATGCTTCTCCTTCATCATACTTTGAGCCATGCTTATAATGCTTCGATTCTTCCTTTTTGCTACATCATTTTGTTGTGGAGTGTAGTGTGCAGTAAACTACCTTTTGTTTCCATGATACTTACAAAAATCCATAAATTCATTTGATATATACTCACCTCCTCCATCTGATCTCAAGACTTTAATAAATTTATTACTCTCTTTTTCAGCCATAGCTTTAAATCTTTTAAACACATCAAATGCTTGAGATTTATGTTTCAGCAAATACACCCAAGTTTTTTCACTGTAATCATCAATAAAAGACATAAAATAAACATTGCTAGTCAAAGATGGTGTTTGCATCGGTCCACACAAATCAGTGTGTACCAGCTCCAATGGTTCCTTTGCTCTTTTTGAGACTCCAGAAATAAATTTCTCTACATGATGCTTTCCCAATATGAAACTTTCACATGAGCCTATTGGCTGCTCAATACTCAGCAATCCTTTTACCATCCGCTTCGTCTGTAGCAATTCTAAACCACCAAAATGTAAATGGCCATATCTCAAATGCCATAACCATGATTGATCTAAACTCTTAGTTTTATAAGCATTCAAAGAGTTAGTCAAATCATTTCTCATAATCAGTGGAAACATTCTATTCTTTGTCATCTCTACTTTGGGAATCAACTGTTTACATGGATATTTATCATAAATAGTGCATAACGTTTTCTTAAAGAATACTCTGTACTCTTTTTCCAACAATTCTCCAACACTCAATAAAATTACACATCAAACCAGGAACATAATAAATATCATGAATAGTTCTCCTTTTACCATCTTTTGCATACACAACAATCACACCTTTACCATTAACTTTTACCTTACAGTCATCACCCAACTTTGCTTCAGACTGTATGCTGGTATCTAGACTTGAAAATAATTCCTTATTTCTAGTCATGTGGTTGCTGCATGCACTGTCCCAAAACCAAATATCTTTTGAACTTTCCTGGGTGACATTACAATTCAAAAACATAGGCTACTCTTCATTTTCAGTCTCCTCTGTCATGTGTGTAGACAACTTACTAGCATCTTCTTGTTTCTTCCAACACTTGCTAGCAAAATGCCCAAATTTCTTACAACAAAAACATTGAACTTTAGATTTATCATACCTCCGATTTCCTGACTGTCCTGCGCTACTTCTACTCCCCCTTGCACTAGGAGTACTCTGCTGTAACTTCTCTTCATTTTTAGAATCATTTTTGTTGTCACTATGACCAGCACTTCATCCTCCTCTTCCTCTGTTACTAGATCTTCCTCTACCTCTAACTCTAGTAACATTTAACTGAGATTTAAAATCATTTTCTAAAGGAGTGTCATCATACCTGTTCATTCTTGATTCATGAGAAAGCAATGAACCAGTCAGCTCATCAATGTGCATTTGACTGAGATTTTTAAACTGTTCAATTGGAACAACCACTGCTTCAAACTTCTTCGGCAAACATCTCAGCAATTTTTCAATCACACATTGATCTGGAAGATCTTCACCATACTGTCGTAGCTGGTTTACAACACTCATGACTTGTGTCATGAAATTATCAACAGTCTCACTATCTTTCATCTTCAGATTCTCAAAGTCTCTTCTTAAATTCTGTAACTTAACGTTCTTCACCTTGGTCACACCTTGATAGCACATTTGAAGAGTGTCCGAAGCTTTCTTTGAATACTCAGCACTTGATATCTTCAGAAAAATAGATTCACTAAGGCCTTGCTGAATAAGACCAAGAGCTTTATTATCTTTCTTCTAATTTTCCTTCAGCAGAACACGTTCAACATTGGTCAAAGCCAACTCAACCGCTTGATTAGCTGGTTCAACATATCCAATCATAAAAAAATCCCAAAGATCCTGAGCACACAGGATAGTTCTCATCTTAATAAACCAAGTGTCATAATTTCTTTCGGACAACACTGGAATTTGTTGTCATAATTTCTTTCGGACAACACTGGAATTTGTGGTTGTACTACACTGTTGTTAGTACCCATTTCAATTAATTTCAAAAACAAATGAGCAATAAAACTTAATCAGACTCTTAAACCAAAGATGAAACTTAACCATGCTCTGATACCACTGTGGGGAAGGTAGGGGATTGCCGCTCCTTTCCTTAGTATCACTTCAGACTTCACATAAGCTCAAAAAATCACTTACAGTCAATGTTCAGCTCTTCTCAACAATGTACAACTATTGACAACAATGTACAACTTTATTGACAGAGATCAAACTAGCAACCCCAGCATGTACATGATTGTTGCAGCACGGCTGCTACTGCTATCGACACTTCCAAGATTATGTTACAGCTAGCTGTTATAGCCGGCAACACTCTATACGCTTAAATCCACTAGCTGCGACTGCTCACAGCTCACGCACAGCTCTCTATTTTTGCACTGATTTGATGACCCCTGCATCCAGAAACTTTTCACAAATATTCTACTTAATACATAAACAACATTCAAACTAAAAACACGAGCTGCTACAGTAAGCCAACATAAAAAAAAAATAAAACTGAGTTTTTTCAAAAAACAGAATTACACAGGAAATTATCAAAGTTTCAACTCTGTCTCTATTACGCTCTGTTGTTCGTATTTAGCCTATGAAATATGGTTTACAAAGCAAGTATTTATAGGATTTTAACTAAGTCGGCCATTAAATGCTAATTGGCTCTTCGCTAACAAAACAGGCTTCTCTGTTCAAAAGATTTACAATATGTTTTAATGCTTTGTTACCGTCTGACAGAAATATAAACTACGCTGCCTCTTCATAAAATGGACTCGCTCAACTAACATATAAAAATGATTTTTATGATTTAATGATTTTTTGTTTTGTCAGGTGTTGAGGTGGTGTGGCGGTGTTGTGACTCTTCAGTGTTGCGGCGGCCACAAGTTGAACGGTGATGGATCTTCAAATTTCCGGCAGCTGATGTTGCCGCTTCAAAATCTGTTGCATCCTGGTAGTGGAGTAATTACATAATTCCAACACAACATTGGCCACAATAGTTTTAGACTTTCAGTTAACACCTTAGGCTAAGGTATATATCTCTACATTTATTTCAATTCTTTAGATTCGACAGGGCATTTTGTTCATGTCTCTATTCCCAAATAAATGGTGGACATATTAATTGAGACATTTTTTTAATGTATTATTGTATCCTTGAGGTTTAGCACCATTCTTTATGATCAATTTTAATTATAATAGCCACTTACTCAGTTCCTCTAAAGGAGCAGGAACTTCTATTCTAAATTTTCCCCTCGTAAACACAAAGTTTATGACTTACTGATATAGCTTTAATTATTGCATTTGCATTTTTCATTGCTGGTCATATGGATTGGTAATAGTGTGAGAGTTATGTAGCAGAGGCCATGTCACCTATTCTAGTGCATGTATGCATATTGAAATGCTTCAAGAAACATACCTCAAGGGGCTTTAGTGCAAAAGCAGGATTCTTTTTGTTCAGGTGCCAGGTGTGAGGGTATTATTACATCAAAATTTCCTAGGATTTGCATATGGTCCTATTATTTTATAATTCATTCCATGCAAGTAGGATAGACCACAGCTAGAACAAGATCCTAGAGGATGTCTTAAAAGTAGGTTGACTTCAACAATGACCCAGTACACGGTTGACAAGACATTTTTTTTTCTTTCCAAAACAATGGTTCAATTAATATAACGACTTAAGTTCATGACAACAAGAAATGGGCTGCAATATACATTGCAATTAAGAGAAACTAAATCACACCCTTCACTGGATTCTGCACATTTAGTGCACTCCTATTTAGCTCAAGACATTTAATTTCTAAGCTTTTTTGCACGAGAAGATGCTTTTTTTTCCTGAAATTAGTTATTAAACTAAACCAAAACATAATGGTATTTAAGGCTCTGCCATTTCAATTTGCTCAAATTCCATTCCACCTCTTTTGTGAGAACACAATCCTTTAAAATGTTTATTTGTAATAGACTTGTTTTTTTGGCACAATAATCGTAGAATTTATATTTTAAAAAGCTGCATCTAAACCCTATGGCATAGGTTTGAAAAATATAAATGGTTGCAAGCAGACAAAGCTTGGAGTCCAGTGATAAGTACAAACCATTCAGAAATTAGTGCCAAGGCCTATCTTTTTCATTTTGCTCAGAATTATGTAGGTGTGTTTCTCAACAAACTGACATAATCACAATAATAACAACCTAACAACAATATCTTAACAAAAATAACCTAAGTGGGCCTAATGGTTAAGAACATGTGTTATTTTCATGGAGGTCACATGTTCAAAACCTGTAAGGTAGGGATTTTCATTGACCCGTTGTTACAACTTAAGTCACAAGTTATTGGTATATATGGCTTGCATGTGGTTGGATAACTCTTAGGAGGTTTCTATTCCCATGGTCTAAAAAAAAATAGTACCTCAACAAACAAAGCATAATGTGATTGTAAAAACCAAAAGTTCAATGCCCATTTCGGGCCTCGGTATCCAAACCCACCTTTGTTATCTAGGTATCTATTGCCCATGGACTCTAGACTGAAACCAGTATTAGTAGCTGCCTAAAGTTTGCAGTAACATGTTCTACCATGTCATTATCATATTTATCAACAGCTAGGTCAGCAACACATTCCTTGAGTGCTCCAGGGAGGCCAAAGGAGCTATCACTTGGACCGATAGAGGGGAAGAACAAGATCTCCAAAGGGACTTCTATGGGACTTCAATGTTTAGTGCTCGCAATTCTTGGAAGTAGGAAATTTGATTGAAACCAAGTCCAATATTTCTGGTTAGGGGTTTCAAGAGAGTAACGAACGAATAATCACCATTGAGTCTCCAATTATTGTTACCCTTTAAGTATCTTTTTTTTTATGAACAGTAAGTCATTGAAGGACTGCAAATGCTTATGCTTGCAATTATTGGAAGTAGGAAATTTGATTGAAACCAAGTCCAATAATTCTGGTTAGGGGTTTCAAGAGAGTAACGAATGAATAATCACCATTGAGTCTCCAATTATTGTTACCCTTTGAGTATCTTTGTTTTTATGAACAGTAAGTCATTGAAGGACTGCAAATTCTTATGTTGCTTCATTGTTCGTAACTATACCCAACCCCATGCAAATTCCATGACTTTCTGTCTATCCAGATTATACATGACCCCACCCCCTCCACACCCATCGCCCCTTATTTATGTTAAATTTGTTATTTAAATGTGTACTATTCATATTGATCTAATATCAATAACTTCATTATGTAGCTGGTTAGTTTCTTTTGTATAACTTCCATAATCAATTTTTCTTAAATCCTTAAATGAGGGATGGACTAGAGATTCTCATATTTTTGGATGGGAATCACAAAATCACTGAATTCTTCTAGCTGAAAAATTCCCTGTAGTTTGGTAACATGGCAAGTTGCTGACATGGATATACACTTGGTAGTTATAGTCCTCCTCCTAACAGTGTTCTCAGGAACAATAAATTCTCTTTGTTCCAAGGGAAATTGTCAAGTTCGTAGCTTTTTTCTGAAATTACTTGCTTGATTACTTGTCTTTTTATTTTCTTACAGAAATATGAGTCTCTAGTTTTATTTTAATAAACTGAAATGTGTATACCATTGAATAAATTTAGCAAGTCAACAAGCTATGAATTTTCAATTTCCTGTTTGATTTGTCAGGTTCATGATGTATGCATGGTGAATGGAGACTGTGCAGTAGGGTTACATTGTGAAACCTATGTTGTGGTAGGGGATTTACTTCCATTATCCACTCGTATACAGCCTGTAAATCCAACATCTAAGGTAATTCACTAATACTTTCTTATTTTCAATAAGCTATTTGTGTCGAAAAACATCAAATGAGTTCTACAGAAGAGAACATAAATGGTCATGGAACCTGACGGTAATTACGACTTTAAAAATCTTAATCAACATAGAAGTATCATTCCGCTGATAGTACTTGGATAGCACAATAAAATGCTTTAAAATTTAATATTTGATTGATGTGTTTTCTAATTAGAGGTTTTGAAATGTAAAATTGTATAATAAGCAATCATTCTTAAGAACATAACAAGATTTTATGGATTTTGAAATTGGAGGATTTTTTTAATTGAAAACATCGAAGCTAGGCTTCAGGGGCTGATAAAAAATTGAGGAAATGTGAATTTAGAGATTTTCTACTGGTTTTTCTTTTTTCACATCTGGAGTCTACCTTTTATACGGGTACTCAATGGTTGTGACCCTCAAATCAACAAGATAGTATTGCAATTCAGCTCAATGTATGATCTTTGTTTATCAATATTTAGTTGTATTGAGCATCTAAATCTACAGTTGTAGATAGATACAGCCAAAGGAGGATTTGGAATTGTAGTAGAAGTCATTGTTTTTTCTATTATGTTTTTAGTAGGTTAATTTGGTCACAAGGCCTGATTCTGCTTGGATTTTGTGCAAAATGGTGTAAGAGGCCTCATGCTAGACATGTATGATTTTAAGAATAGTGTTTGACTCTGTCATTCATTTGGAGGAAATTGTTGTGCACTCACGGATTAAAGCATTCTGATGCAATACTTGATTGACCAGTGTGGAACTTTTTTAAAACTATTTATCAAGGGCCTAAAAGATCAAATCTTTTGAATTACAAAACCTTTTTAGTGTGGAAATGTTGAACAAATGTGAATGTAATGTTTATGATTTTAATTTGTAGTTTATATATTTGGTTTAAAAAGTATTTTAAATCTAAATTGAGTGGATATGAAAATTTTTATAATATTTTATTAATTTTTATAAATGACATGTGTTAGCTCTAGGATGAGCACTGAAGGACTTGCACATCGCCCCCTCCTAGGCTATAGAATGAGCCTATTCGTGGAAATTAAAAAAATATAGAAAATATATGGTAACAAAAAATAGCCAAAATAAAAAAATACAGACTAAGTACCATTGAAAATCAGTCCATTCATGGATCCAGGCGATAGAAGATAACTAAAAGGACTTGTTTTTTAGGGGAATTTTTTATTAAAATCTTTCTAAATTATTCCTCGAAATTGTTATTTCTATAATTTTGCAATTTCAGAAATAGTAATTTATTTTCTAAACTAAATGTCCAATTCCTACTGGTTAGAAGCGTTTTGGTTAGCATTTATACTAATTTGCTAAGATCGCTTTTTACTCTCATAATGCAAAGCTTCCACCAGAGTGTTTTTCAAAACAAGATGGCAAGGGGATGAGAATAAAATGTCTTTAATGTTTTGAATTTTAATAATGAAGCAATTCAATGATGCAATCTAACTTGCCTACTCAAAGACCCCTGGAAATCATGTGACAGCTCTTTTGCAAGTGAAAGGAGAAAGGAAACTACATGAGTTAACAGAGATGAAGATGTCCATGGATGGTAACAATTCATTGCAACTTGTGATATTCATAGGAATGGATGGATGGAACTCAACATCTACGTAAGTAACTTCACAATTATGCAACACCCTTGTGATATACATGGGCATGTATTGATGCAATTAAACATTCTAGGTGTGTAACAATTTTCAACATTCTAGGTTCGTAACAATTTTCTGCAACACCCTTGTGATATGTATGGGCATGTATGGATGCAAATTAAGACACTAGGTGTGCAAAAATTACTAGGTAACTTACCTTTAGTGAAGCCTTGTCACAAGGGGCCAATGAGAAACCTAATTATGGATAGTTTTGAACCTATGACCTCCAGGGATAACACATACACCCTTGTGATATGCATGGGCATGGATGGATGCAATTTAACATTTTGGGTGTGCAATAATTATTGGGTCACCTAAATTTAGTGAAGCCTTCTCACAAGGGGCCAATTAGCAACCTTACTGTGTATAGTTTTGAACTTGTGAACTCCAGGGATAACACATACACCCTTTTGATATGCATGGGAATGGATGGATGCAATTCAGCATTCTGTGTCTGCAACAATTACTGGGTCACCTATCTTTAGTGAAGCCTTGTAACAAGGGGCCAATGAGAAACCTTACTCTAGATAGTTTTGAACCTGTGTCCTCCAAGGATAACACATACACCCTTGTGATATGCATGGGCATGGATGGATGCAATTCAACATTCTAGGTGTGCAACAATTACTAGATCACCTACCCTTAGTGAAGCCTTGTCACAAGGGGCCAATTGGTAACCCTACCCTAGACAATTTTGGACCTGTGACTTCTAGAGATAACACATACTCTTAACCATCAGGCCCACTCAAATACTCACAAATACTCTTATTGAGACGTATATCTTGTTTACTCAATATATTTTCAATATATTTTTATTGTAAGGTATATGTTATTTTTTAATATATTATATTTAAGGTGGTATTTCCCATTCCACATAAGCCATGCGCAAATACTATTGATTTTTCATCATTTTTCCACTCTAGAAGTTATTACTTCTTCCAATGGTTTCATAATTCCAACTGTTTGAATAAAATATTAAAGCATAAAGCATGTACATACTATTACAAAATTTTTTAAAATAACAAAACTTTAAGATAAAAAATATTTTAACTGTATATTATAGTTTACCTGCATCTCGTGGATTTTGGGGACAGAGTTGCATCATAACATCATAAATACAAATGGTTACTTCGTTATCCATATTCCTATACATACTTTGCAATATTTTCTCAAAATGTTCTAGGTTTTCTTTGTTCTGGGTGGCTTTAAAATACCTGCATTAATAGAGATCTATTATGAAACTTAATCATAAAGTGGGCACAGAATGACAAGAGACCTACATGGTTTAGAGTGTAGACAAAGGGTATGGTGTATGGAGCAACACTCACCTCTAACATTTTGAAGAACCAATTTGAGTGGAGCACATAATGGAGGATTCTACTATCAACCCCATTTTTTATTTCATTGATCCCTCCATTTCTTTCCTCAACCCATCCCACCGTCTAAGCTTCTTGATATATTGGGCCAAATGAAAATTTTCATCCAAAACATGCAAGAAGTTGTCTCTGTTAGTAGAAACAATTTCAAATATCTCCAACACATGTTTCCATGATAAGAAAACCAGTAGTAGTGAGGTGTGCCGCCCCCATGCCTTTTAACAGACATTGAATTACTAATTTGGCTTCTCCGGGAATAATATCTTTCTGAACACCATAAATAACAACAAAGAATAATTTAGATCTAGCATTTGAATTTGAATAGTGCTAATGACTCTAATACTATGTACAATACTTAAAACTCACAAAGACATTTATCGCCTCTGATATGACCTCGCTGAATTTTTTAAGGATTTATGAAGAGATCTCCCAGAAGTCTTTAGCGCCCTCTGTCTTTGACGAATTTTTTACGGTATTTTTCTCCGAAAATGAAAAAAGCATTATGTTAGCCATTTATTTTTAATTGGTGTCAAATATTGTCCATTTAAATAGGTTAATAGGCGTTAGGGGTTTGTATTTGAGATTTGGGAAAGATTAAGGGTTATGTTTTTTTATATCTGAACTAGGATGAGACAAGTTTACTCTTAAGTTTGATTTTATGGTAGTAATTCAAAATTCAAAATAAACAATTATGAAAAAAATAATTAAAAAATTAATTGGTATAAGATGATTAATGGATAACTAGTGACTATGAATGGATAAATCATAGCCGATGAATGAATATCAAGTAAATTCTTCTCTTTATCCCAACTATCAGCTATATATATATATATGTATGTATGTATGTATAACTAATAGTTGGGATAATAAGAATAATGGGGCAGATTGTTGTTTCACCGCCATTTTATTCTTCCCAATAATATAGAGTTGGAATGAGAGAATCCACAAAAAGAAGGAGCAGATGAATATATATATATAACTGATAGTTGGGATAACAAGAAGAATGTACTTGATAACATGTATTTAGGAATGTATAACTCACTGAACTGGTTTAACTAGAAGAGTATTAAAAATAAAATAAAAAATTCCAAACTGTCTTCATTCTATCACTACCTCTAACCATTTGATCTCTGTCTGTATAATCGAGCCACAAACTATGTGAATGTGCTTATACTAGCATAATTAAAATTGAGGATAGATGTGAAAAAATTGCAATGAACCTTAATGTGTTCCAAAAGATCAATTATGTAATCGATCGGGCGATCAACATTGGCATCAACATCTTCTGGGTGAATTTCATTAGCGGATAAGAATATTTTGTTAGTAAGATTTAAAACACTAGAAGAAGAGGGAATCCCTTGAAGTTGATCATTTGCAACACTATGATTATTAGTATCAACATTTGAAGAAAAGGAGGGTGGATCTATCCCCGCCTTCCTAAAAATGGGTTGGGAGTTGTGATGAGCATCATCTTGTGCACCATAAGAGGTTGTGTTCAAGCGATGCTTTTCCTTTCCCATTACAAGTTGGAACTGGAACCTCAACTGATGTGAGCAGAGGAAATGGAGACTCTAAAATGGCACTTCAATGTTCGTTAGTCATTACAACAACAACTACTGAACCTTATGTAAGTCAAGAAAAGGAAGGTCAATATTTGCTCATATGCAACAATCACGACATGTAACCCATAGTTACTGAATTCGGCCGAATCAAGCCCATCAATTCACCTATAAAAAACTCCAAATTGTACCATGTAACATTTTCCCATTTGAATAACGTATTTTGAAAACATAACCTCTCTTCATGGACACAGAATAGTTATAGATGGAAAATATTATAAGTTGTGTTAGTGTTAGTGCAGACGATAGTGAAGAATGGGCCTTCTTGTGTATTTAAGTCGTAGAAATTTCTTAACCAATGTAGGTTATGTACATATGGAAGAATTTGTTTTAATTTCATTATATTTTTTTTTTGAAACCTATATGCAACATTATAAGGTGTACATATCTATTCAGACGGGCTCGATGAGATTGGAAACATAGTAGTGGTCCTAAGAAAAGAAAATACAAACAATAGCTTGGCTAGCGTCAACACATTGAAGACTGTAGGAACTGGTTTTGGAACACGAGGGAAGACATCTAATATTCATAGTTTTTATTTGTAGATCTTCAAAAAAAACCTACATTTTCAAAGATAATGACAAGAACATGATTTATGGCCTATCCAAATATTATCAATCTAATTCATAATGCTAGTTAAGGATAGGGTGAAAATCCTAACATAAATTGACAACTTTCTTAACCAGTTCAAGGAAAAGATATGGCCTAATATTTAACTGGCCATATTATCGCTCAAGAGCAGAAGACACACACTTTTTCCAGGTTCCGATCCATATCTGGTGAACAAACTAAATGGCACGATAATACAAATATTTTCAAGAAAAAAAACCTCTGATCACCAATAATATTAAAATAAAGGCATAAAAAATTCATACCTTCAGCGTTCCCTTGCAATGGCTGCACCTAAAGCAAGCCTTATGGTAAGAAACTTTATCAGCAGATAGTTGATCCGAAACATAAACCATTCTATCGCAAGATTTTCACTTATGTTGCATTTCGGTGAAGGCCATAGCCAAGATACGAGAATTCTTGTTGTAAAATAACGATTTTGAGCCCTCGAATTCTAAATAGTCGTGAAAAACTTTCTGCCACTGAGTCAACAATCTTTAATTAAAAATTATAATTTCTCAAACAGTTTCAAGGAAAAAATAGCAAATTTGAGCTCCTCTCCCCTATAATAAACCATACAAACTGTTTCCCCACACAAATGAACAAATTTTAGCTCAAAATAGCTTACCTCACCCCTGTTTTTGTCTCATAATATAAGATCTAGAAGCTCCATAGAGGATTTATACATTTAATCCCTCCCTTTTCTTCAACTAATGATCAATATAATGCTTCTAAAACTCCATTCCAATATGTTTTTTTGTAGATTTCTACCTTAACGGGAAAATGATTATTTATACCGATGTTGCCTCGATCAGGATCCTAATTTGAGTCTTTTTCTTCGTTGCAGAAACACAAATACCAAGTGTTCATGGAAATTGACAAAATTTGAGTTAATGATCAATAGTTCGGCAAATGAAGCCTTGAAATACAAGATCAGAGTGCTCCAAATGCAGAGAAAATAGAATCGAACCCGCGATCTACCAACAAAGAGACCACAAACATTTGTTATAGACACTTAGACCACACTTGTGTTTAGAACATATTTTAGAAGGAATATAAGGAAAAGGTCCACTACAACACCACGAGCGTAAAGGATAGAGAGAATTAAAGGCTTGGAAAGTGATGTAGTGAGAGAGGATATAAAAGAAAATATGGTATATATGATGCAACAGATCCTACGGTATCGGAAAGGGACGTAGAGAGAGAATCCAATGGAGGACGAAGAAGATGATGGAGGAAGGAGATTATGTCACTTATTAGTTTAGTGCGACGAGATTCTGACATGTGTCACTAGTTTCAACTGATGTGGATCCCATTGATTTAATTAGCCAAGGTACCAAGGTCGTGTCCAAATTAGCCTATAAAAACTATAATTATATGCCAATGTCATGCAAATTAGCCTTATAATTAACATTATATGCCAAGGTTTAGTGGGTTTTTTTATATGCCAAGATCATGTCCAAATTAGCATATAATATAGAGACGTGTAAACATAGATTATATATATGTTACAATTTACTAAATTCTAACACTGTAGATGCATTCAGAGACCCCCTTTATTCTAACACTGCAGATGGATTCAGAGACCCCATTAAATAGGGTCTCTGAATCCATCTACAGTGTTATAATTTAAGAGGGTCTATGAATCCATCTGCAGTGTTATAATTTAGTAAAATCTACAAATTCATTGTTAAACTTGTATCTTTCTTCATTGCCGTGGTGACAACTAAAAATGACCAAATAAATGACCAATTGTTATGTGGTCATTTTTAGTCTAGATATCCTGTGACCAAATTTGTTCATTTATCTTGGTCGGTTTTAGTTGGTTTTTATCCTGTGACCAAACATGGTCTTTTATCTTGGTATTTTTTAGTTAGCTCACTTAAATGTATGAATTTTGGTCATTTATCCCTTGAAAAAACTGTGGTGACCAAAATTTGTTGTCTCTTAGTCACTAATCTCTCATTTTCCACTAGTGATTAGATGGTTTGGGAGGTTATGAGCATCAGTAACCATAATTAATACATGTTTTTGTTTAGTATAATGTGTATGCAATATTTAACATTACAACTACATTTTTTGGTTTGGTGATAGTAACATTAAAAGGAATCAACATTTTCTAAGGGATTATAGTTAGAATGAGAGGGGGGTGTTAAAGGGTTATAAATAAAGAGTAGGGTACTTTTCACGTCACCTCCCATCCAATAGAGAGAGAACACAACCATAAATCCTTGTGTCATGTCGCTTCCCATCCACTAGAGAGAGAATGCGACCATAAGTGCTCGCTCTGATTTTTGTAGGAGCATCCAGCTCGAAGTTCATTGAATTCTGTATGTATTTTGATGGATTCCCAATTTTTGTAGAAATATATAGAGGCATGAATTCATCTTGTGTTCACTCTATTCAAGTCTAGGCAAAAAATCTCTAACTTCCCAATATTAGAGAAATTGATCATGTCAATGATCAATTAGACAATCTACGAAGAAAGATCTCAAAGGAGATCAAACGGTGGAGAAAGATCATGATGGAAATAATTGGTCACAATGTGTTTTGCATCTGGAAACAGATCAACAGCTGAGAATCAACCCAAAAGAATCAACGGTGTGGAAAGCCTAAGTTTACGGAATCGGGGAAATATGGAAATTACGATTTCCCATCTCACATCACGCATCCTACATGTATAATAGACCATTGCGGAAAGGAAAGTTGTGGAAATAGAGATCTACGAAGCCGCATCTCACATCCCTCATTCCACATCCCACAAGTTGCAGAAAAGAGAGTTTCGAAAGGAAATCTCCAGCGAACAGAATTTACAAAAGGACCTTTCCACATCTCACATCCCACAAGTTGTGAAAAGGAGAGTTGCGGAAGGAAATTCAACCCATTAACAGAATTCTTGGACAAATTTGGTCATTCAGGCCATCACCAATCCATAAATCTAAGCCCCATAACGTAATTTAAAAATTCATTGAAGGAACATACAGAGATGCATACAATTGCAACTATACAGCTGAAGCAATTCATCAACTCAAAACATTAGGCATGTTCATCATATTACATTAAGCAATTACAATTGCGGAGATTAACATAGACAAGAATACTTATCTTGAAATAAGTTTGTCCTGAAATTAGCTACGTCGCTGCAACGTTCCTCCCAACCATAGGCCAGTGCGCTCATCAATATATCAGTAGCACTACCACCCTCGAGCTGGGCATGATTCCCACAAAGAATAAGGAACACTAACAGTCTCACACATAGCCAAGGATATAGAAAAACTCATCCAAGCGAGCACATTTTGGTTTATGAAGCCACACATCCAAGTCATCTCATTGTTGGGTTTATCAAATTACAATCAATCAAGCCAACATTCACATTAAGGACCATCCAATCCAACTAATAAATGGGTATATCAAGATGCTAAAGAGATGGAAAGCTTGAAATGCTATGCTAGTGAGCTCAACCACCACGCTATGGACACCTACACTAAATTAGGCTTGGCTCCTAAAACATCTGGACACCGAACAAAAGGGATCATCCCCTTCTCTACTACATAGTCCATTAGGCTATGCCTTCCATTCCAGTGTTGTTCAGGGTGTGCAAAGAAGAAAAATAGCAACTCTATATCTATTTGTGAGGTTGCTTCCCACACTAGGTTTATCAAGCTATTTCAAACTCAATTCCACTCCAAACCAGTTCATACCAAGGAAACATATGCACACATAGCAAACCACAATGTCAACACAGAAAAACGGGCTTCCAGTCACTTTGTTATAGAGAAGAGCATTGCATAACAATACTGAGGAAACCACAAATGACCACTCTTTCTCATAAAATTGAGTGATCTCCACTACTCATTCATTCAACAAACAGAAGAGACCCCAAACCTAGTGTAGCTGAGGATGGTAATAATAGGCGAAAAACCCATAACAAAAGACGGTTCTACAAGTAGGGCGAATGCACAACACACATGAATAGAATGGAATGGAGAATGATCAGAATGCACTACAACGTTTCAGTGAGAGCCAGATGATGGACTGGGCATGCACAATGAGAAAAAACTGAAAATGTGAAGGATAAAAACCCAAGAAGGTTCAACTGCCTTAGAGCTCCCTGTGAATGAAGGATGGATGATAAAAAAATGTCTTGCTGTTCCCCAAAACGTGAGGGAAGATGAAAACGTGAATGCATGAGGGGATGGGCATACATTTTTGGATGTTTTATTTCCCATAATCTCTCCATTCCCATGAAATCAATACCTCAACAAAATTCTGGCAGAAATAAAAGATTGGGGAAAAAGATAAGAAATGGGTAGTTGACAGTTTTGATGGGTTTCCCCCAATGGCTCAAGGTTAAACATTCCTGCCCCTTATCCTTAGGAAATCATGCCCCCATCTCAATATTTGTTTCATTGACATAGTTGGTTGTGGGTTTTTAATTAAATTGCATATTTATATGATGTCCAAAATTATAATGTGTCAGCTAGCACAAAATACCATTGGCATCGATTTTAATCGTCGAAACATAAAACACTAAATCAATGGTGGGGATTTTTCCTTTATCTCCACACCATGATTAATTACAATATTTACATCATATATTTAATGCAAAACGGGGTTGAAACTAGGGTGCTACATTCCCCTCCCCCCTTGAACAGTACTATCCTCAGTGCTTTACAAAATTGAACAAAAATGCTATGCTGGTACCGCCCTCAGTGCTCCACAGAATTGAAAAATATTGGATGTCCCAATTACATGGCATCTTCTAGCTCGCATGTAGCCTCTTCAGGACTGTAGTACTCCCATTGCACCTTTACCTACCCTATGGCTTAGTTATGGAGCATCATGACGTTCCTGTCGAGGATGTGCATTGGCTCGATTTGGAATTATCCCTCGGGTTCCACCTGAATCACATCCCAATTTATCACACGGTTAGGATCATGTACATATCCCTAAAGCAAAGAAACATGAAAAATATCATGAGACCTAGTTATATAAGGTAATGCAATTTTATATGCAACTGGCCCTATTCTTTCAAGCACTTCAAATGGCCCACAATATCTAGGCGACAACTTGGAACAACTTCCAAGCTTCAAGGAACTCTTCTTTTCCCTCACTCTGAGGTAGACATGATCCCCAACAATGAACTCTCTGTTCACCCTATGCTTATCTGCATAGCTTTTCTATTTGTCCTGGCTGCTTTCATATTCTACATGATCTTTACAACCTCTTTCTCCATCCCCTTGAGAAATTCTAGACCAAGCGCAACCCTATTCACTAGATTATCCCAAGTCACTGGTGTCCTACACCTCTTGCTAGACAAAGATTTCAAGGGACTCATCCCCAAGGATGCTTGATGTCCATTGTTATAAGTAAACTCTACCAAATGTAAATAATCTTCCCACTTGGTTGGTTTGTCCATCAAGAACTTGGTTTACTCTCTCTATCTTCCCATCAGTCTGAGGATGTGAGGCAATGTTGAAATTCAACTTGGTACCCAAATATGAAAACAATCCCTTCCAAAAATTGGAAGTGAACTTGACATCTATGTTAGAAGCAATGTCATCGGTCTTATGCGTAGACTTAACCGGTATAAAATGTTTTTTCCTTTTTCAACTTGTCCACCACAACCATGATGGAATCATGTTGTCTCCAACTCATTGGAAATCCTATAATAAAATCCATGGAAATAACTTCCCATTTCCATTCTGGAACAAGAAAAGGCTGCAACAAGCCTGTTGGGTGTTGATGCTCAACCTTCACCTAGTGACATTTCTTGCACCTTGAAATATATTCAACCAGGTCCTTTTTCATTCCTGGCAAAAAAAACTACTTTCTAGTTGTAGAAATTGTCTTCTGATATCCTGGGTGACCAGAATATTGAGCTTGATGGATCTCATCCATAACAAACCTCCTCAAATATACTACATTTGGAATATAAATTCTGTTCTTATAAGTAATAATTCCATCTTCTTCTAATTTATATCCCTCATACTTCTTTTCAAGGCTTTGTTCCTGCAACTTGTCCTTAACCTGGGCATACAATTCTTCTTCAGCAACATGATTAACAATCTGCTTCCTCAAGTCCTATTGGAAAATACTAATGGATGCCAGATGCATTTCTTGCACCTTCCTACTAAGTGCATCAGCTACCCTATTCTTTTTTCCATTATGTGCTTGATTTCGAAATCAAACTCACATAAAACCTCCATCCATCTATCTTGCCTAACATTTAGAGTAGGCTAATCAAACAAATACTTTAGACCATAATGGCCCTTCCTTAGCTCAAATCATCTTTCCCATCAAGTAATGCCTCCACATATTGAGAGCATGTACTATGGCTACAAGTTCCAGATCATGAGTGACATAGTTCTTCTCATGATCCTTCAACTTTCTTGACTCATAACATATTATGTGTTATCTTGCATAAGAACTCCTCCAAGTCCTTAACCACATTAATCAGAACACACCACAAAATCTTTCTCTAGTTCTGCAACATTCAAGAACGATGCACTTGTGAGAAGATTCTTCAACTTCCGGAAGCTTTCTTCACACCTCGATGTCCATTCAAAATTTATCCCCTTCCTTTGCAAAGAAGTGATGGCATTGTCAACCTTGGAGAATCCTTCAATGACTCTCCTGTAGTATCTTGCAACTACCATAAAAGGTCTTATATCTGTCACATTTCTTGGAGTAGGCCAATTCATAATAGCTTCAATCTTGTCAGGGTCCAAAGATATACCCTCTTCTAAGATAATGTGACCCAAATACTGATTTCTATCTTTATATAAGTCACACTTGCTCAAATTTGCATACAACTGATGCTCCTTGAGCAATTGTAATGACAATATCAGATGCTCTTCATGGCCTTCCTCATTCTTAGAATAAATAATAATTTCATCAAGGAAAACAACCACAAACTTGTCCAAATACCTACTGAAGACACTATTCATAATGCACATAAATGTAGCTAGTGCATTTGTGAGACCAAATGGTGGCACTACAAACTGATAATGTCCGTACCGTGTTCTGAATTGTCTTATGAATGCCTTCATCCTTGATTCTCACTTGATGGTAACCAGACCTCAAATCAATCTTTGAAAAATACATTTTCTCCTCTCATTTGATCAAATAGGTCAGCAATCCTACACAAAGGATATTTGTTCTTCATAGTGAATTTGTTCATTTATCTATAATCAATACACAATCTGAGTGTACCATCTTTCTTCTTCACAAACAGAATTGGTTCTCCCCAATGAGACACACTTGGCATGATATACTTCTTCTCCAAAAAATATTGCAACTTTATCTTTAGCTCTAGCATTTTCAGTGTACTCATTCTATAGGGTGCCTTGGACACTAGTGTTTCTCCTGGAACAAGCTCAATTGTGAAATCAATGTCTCTCTTTAGAGGAATCGCTAGAATCTCAGTAGAAAAAAAAGCATCCCTAAATTCCTCCAACACATGAAAGTCCTACACCCTAGGAGTTTCATTCTTTGTTTCCTCCACAATATGAGTTGTAGACAAATGGAAACCATTCCTACAAAACTTCTTCAACTGCATTGCTGAAATCTTACTCACAGAAGTCACCTTTGGAATTCCTTTTACAATTATTGGGTTCCCTTCTTCATCCATGCATTCAAAAGCCTTATTATAACAGTTGAGGTTTACCCTATGGGCTTCTAACCATTCCATTCTAATGAGAACATTGTAGGAACCAAGTGGTAGAACACTCAGATCTACACAGGTGACCAATCCCGTCATCACCAATGGGCATTTATCTACCACTTCACTAACATTTCTCTTAGTTCCAGTGGCTAGCTGAAATCACCACGATTTTCTATGCTTTAATTTCTTAAAAGCACAAATCTCCACTACTATAGGAGCAATGTAACTGTGAGTAGAACCAGGGTCAATAAAAATAGAAACAGATTGCTCAACAATCTTACCTACAACTTCAACCACAGTTGATTGGTGATCTTCCTGGCAGTCTCCAATGTTGCATAAATCGTAGGGGCGACCCTTACTCTTGACCCACTGTTTATTCCTCTTGAAGGTTGTAATATGTCGTTGCATTCTCATTCTCAATTGGGAAATTAATGCATATGTGAGGTCCTCCACATTTCCAAAATTGCAGTGGTTCTCTATTCTGTTGTGGATCTCTTGGCTTTTCTCCCACTACTCTAGCTGGCTACTTCTCAACTTAGGATGGCTGATTCTGTTGATTCCTGAAGTTAGAAGGTTTGAAACCTTTCTTCCTTTGGTGAGACTTCTCATTCTTCTTGTCCTTCCATGTCTTATGTTAATAAGGTTTTCATTTTCTTTGCTCATAGAAATAATTAGCTTTCCTTATCGCTTCAGGTTCATAAAACTAAATTATGTCTTTGTAGGACTGATGCAATCCACTTAGGAAAGGTTTTTTTTTTACTTTTTCATATTTGATATACCTGACATACCTCAACATATCCAAGAACTTGTTTTCATACTCTTCCATGGTCTGTTGTCCCAATCTTAGAGCATGGAATTATTTGATATTATCATCATAGTACCTGTCAAAGAGGTAATTCTACTTGAAATACTTCTAGAACTGTTTCCATAAGATATTCCTTTCATTAATATTTTCACTTTCCTAAAGTGTTCACACCATATGGATTCTCTTCTAGTCAAATTGAAGATGGCTACTCTAGCATTCATATTTCGAGAGTAATCTTGGACTTGGAAATATTTCCTCATCCAAAGAAGCCAAGATATAGCTTCTTGGCCATTCTTTATCTCACCATTGAAGGTAGGAGGCCTTTCCTTCTTAAAAAAAATCATGTGAATGGTTTTGGTAGAGCCTCTTTCTCTTATTCTCATGAGAAGAAGAACTTGAACCACCAGTGGATCCTTCATAGTCAGATGATTCACTAGGAGATCTCTCTCTTCTTCTAGCAGTGCTCTTACTTCCTTTTAGTCTTAGTGTCCGGTCCCCAAAGTTCATCCACCTCTGAATGTCTGACAAACTTTGTAGCATGGATGCATTCAGCTGATTCTGCTCCTCCAAAGCCTTAACCAATATTTCATTATCTTCCCTATAACTTTGCATCTCCACCCTTAGGATTCTCATGGTTGTTGCAAAATATGGGGGAGTATCTTGAAACCTCCTCCCATTAGATTCTATCTCAACATTTTCAACTCAGACATTTGCCCCCATAGCATCTTCCTCACATTCATTGGAATCATCACACATGTCAGTTCTCATGGCTAAGCCAAACCACTTTACCGAACTGCACTATCTAGAATGCTTCCCTTTGAAGGGGTCTATAATTCCACAAAATGTGTTAATAAACAAAATTGGTAGATGGATAATAAAATCAGATGTAAAAACCATTTATCGCCATCTCTGTTAACTGTTCAACTTGGCCCATTAAGGCTCACTACTACAACCTACAGCTCTGATACAACACTCAGCACATCCCCTCCCATCCACTAGAGAGAGAAAGCAACCATAACTGCTCATGTCATGGAAATCGACAGTCACAATATGTTCCACATCTGGAAAAAGATCAATGGCTAAGAATCAACCTGTAAGATTCAATGAGGTGGAAATCTTGAGTTTACAAAATCAAGGAAATATGGAAATTGCGATATCGCATATCGCATCCTGCATGTGGAATAGACCATTGCAGAAAGGAAAGTTGTGGAAATAGAAGAAAAGAGAGTAGCAGAAGGAAATTTACGGGGAACATAATTTACAGAAGGACGTTTCCACATCCTACATCCCAAAAGTTGTAGAAAAGAGAGTAGTGGAAGGAAATTTGTGGGGAACATAATTTACAGAAGGACGTTTTCACATCCTACATCCCGCAAGTTGAGGAAAGGAGAGTTGCAGAAGGAAATTCAACCTGTTAACATAAGTCTTAGATAGATTTGATCATTCAGGCCATCATGAATACGACTATCTAAGCCCCATAATGTAATTTATAAATGCATTGAAAGGAACATACATAGATGCATACAATTGCGATTATATAGCGGAAGCAATTCATCAATTCAACACATTAGACATGTTCATCATATTACATTAAGAAATTACAATTGCAGAAATTAACATAGACAAGAATAATTATCTTGAAAGAATTTTTTCTTGAAACCAGCTACGTCATTGCAACGTTCCTCCCAACCATAGGCCAGTGCACTCATCAATCTCTCAGCAGCACTACCACCCCCAAGATGGGCATGATTCCAAAAAGGAATAAGGAACACTAGAATGACCACACATATCCAAGGATACAACAAAAATCATCCAAGCCAGCACAGTTGGGTTTATTGGAAACTCATCTAAGTCATCTCATTAATGGGTTTATCAGACTACAGTGAATCAAGCCAACATTCACATTAAGGACCAGTGAATCCAACTAACAAATGGGTTTATCAAGATGAAAAGGAGATGGAAATATTGAACTGATAAGCTAGTGAGCTCAACCACCAAGCTATGGACATCTCCACTAGATCGAGCTTGGCTCTTAAAACATCTACACACCCAACACAAGGAAGCATCCCCTTCTCTACTACATTGTCCCTCAGGCTATGCCTTCCATTCCAGTGTTTTTGAGGGTGAGAAAAGAAGAAAACCAACCCCTCTAGATCTATTTTTGAGGTTCCTTCCTACACTAGGTTTATCAAGATAGTTTAGACCCAATTCCACTCGAAACTAGTTCATACCAAGGCAAAATATGCACACATAGCAAACCAGAATGTCAACACAGCAAAATAGGCTTCCACTCACTCAGTGACGGAGGAGACCATTGTACAATAACACTGAGGAAACCACAGATGGCCACTCTTTCTCATAAAATCAAGTGATTTCCACTGCTCATTCGTTCAGCAAACAAAAGAGACCCTGAACTTCGATTGAGGATGGTAACATCAGGTGAACAACCCAAAATAAAAAGGGTTTTGCAAGCAGGACAAATGCACAAAGCACATGAATAGAATGGAATAGATAATTATCAGAATGCACCTCAACATTTTGGTGAGAGCTAGATGATGGACTGGGCATGCACAATGAGAAAAAACTGAAAACGTGAAGGATAAAAACCTAGGAAGGTTTCGCTCCCTGAGAGCTCCATGTGAATGAAGGAAAAATCTTAAAGAAACCAAAGACAAACATAAAAGCTATGCATATAAGAAGAGGGTGAATAGAGAGTTCGGTGTTGGGGATCATGTTTAACTTAGAGTGAGGGAAAAGAAGAGTTCCTTGAAGCTTGGAAGTTGTACCAAGCTATCACCTAGATATTGTGGGCCGTTAGAAGTGCTTGAAGGAATAGGGCCAGTTGCATATAGACTTGCATTTCCTGCTAGCACTAGGGCTCATAATGTTTTTCATGTTTCTTTGCTTAAGAGATATGTACATTATCCTAACCATGTGATAAATTGAGATGTGATTCAGGTGGAACCCGAGGTAGAATTCCAAATTGAGCCAATGCGTATCCTTGACAGGAAGGTCACAATGCTCTGGATCCGAGCCATACGGTAGGTAAAGGTGCAATGGGATCACCGCGGTCCTAAAGAGGCTACATGGGAGTTGGAGGATGCCAATGGATTGGCACATCCATTTTTGTTCAATTCTACAGCGCA
The DNA here is from genome assembly GCA_001517045.1 of Pseudotsuga menziesii. NCBI lineage: Eukaryota > Viridiplantae > Streptophyta > Pinopsida > Pinales > Pinaceae > Pseudotsuga > Pseudotsuga menziesii. The sequence goes on from LPNX010607998.1 coordinate 363,139, forward strand.
CTGAGGGAGGTACCATTGTAGAATTTTTGTTCAATTTTGTAAAGCACTGAGGACAGTGTTGTTGAAGGGAAGGGAATGTAACACCCTGGTTTTGACCCCTTTTTGCATTAAATATATACAATGCAAATATTGTAATTAATCATGTTGTGTATCTAAAGAAAAAATCCCCACCATTGATTTAGCATTTTATGTTTCAACGATTAAAATAGATAACGATGGTATTTTGTGCTAGCTGACACATTATAATTTTGGACATCATATAAATATGAAATTTAATTAAAAATACAAAACCATCTATGTCAATGAAACAAATAATGATATGGGGGAATGATTTCCTAAGGATAAGTGGGGGTGTGGAATGTTTAACCTTGAGCCATTGGGGAAAACTCATCAAAACTGTCAACTACCCATTTCTTGTCTTTTTCCCGAATCTTTTATTTCTGCCAGAATTTGCTTGAGGTGGTGATTGCATGGGAATGGGAAGAGTATGGGGAAGAAAACACCCAAAACCCTATGCCCATTCCCTCATCCATTCATGCTTTTATCTTCCCTCACATTTTAGGGAGTGTGGGGACATTTTTTATTTGATTTTTAGCTTACAATATGAAGTTATTTCCTAATATAAGAAATATACGAGGTATACAAATATCAATGAGTTGAATTAGGGTTAGCTTCTAAAAACCAAAATTCCAACCTCAAAATGTATCAAGTTCAACATTTATTCCAACTTTGTTAAAAAATAAATTTTCTATGTGCGAAGAAAAAAATGTTGCCTCTGTCACTGAGGATGAGGAGCAGGAGGATTTGTTCAATTTATTTCCTCTTACATCCTAGAGATAATAAGAAGGTAGCATACTTATACATAAATTTCTTTTTTTCAGTGTTTTTCCTAACGCGACCACAAATATTCCATGAACTAGGTGGAGAACACTAGTGATAAGAATGAAAGAAGGAAATTAATTATATTAAGGTATTTTTTATTTTCATGCAGTTTCAATTATGTTATAGTACATAAATATTATCATATTGTCTTAAATATTTCATTTTAAATATTTTATTATGGTTAAGACGGTTTTTTAAGACAAAATTAGTCTTAAAAATTGCTTTTGTTGTTTAGTTTTTGTAGTTACTATTTTTCTTATAAAAAAACTCGCTTTTGTTTAGAGACAAATGAATTTTGTTTTTTTTTTCTTGTTTTTTTGGGAGGCAAACGGATTTGGGGTTTTGAATGCTAGCAATTGTGAGCGAGATGGTCGGGACGTTGAGGATAGAATTTTTTACTTTTTCTTAGCCATAATAGGGGATTTCATCAATTCAATCAATGGATAGATATAACTTGGTTCAATTGTTCTGCTGTGAGTTCCATCAGTAGATGTATCCATTCCATCAATAAAATAAATCTCTAAATCGGAATCAATCATCCTCAGTCGGCCAATTGCATAGCATAAACTGCGCATGTATGCTCTATCCCCTTATCTAAGATATTTTGTCTGAATGCTTTCAGATCAAGATAGAGAGCTAGCGTTTTTAATTACTCTTTCCAGTCTATGCAGGTGGTACTGCATCAACAGGAGAAATTTAAACCCCATCACACATTTTAATTCATGTAGTTTTTCCTGCTATGTATGTCATGGTCAGAACCACCTTAATAGATGGAATGAATATCTTTATTTATGTGACATACAAATTGTCTCTTGCATCACTTACAATTTATAGAGGTAGTGTGCATTCATTTTTATCTCTATTTATCTAAGTCACATGACATGAGGACATGGGACATGGAGGACACGAAAATACGAATATTCAACACGAGACACAACAACCCTGGAAATAGGACACAGGACATGGGGGACAAGTTTTATATATATATNAGAATACAAATATCAATGAATCATGAACTTTGAGCCATAGATTGCATATTTGATATTTCTGATTAAACCACAAAAATCAAAATGTGTTACATAAATATCGAGAGAATGCCACTGACAAATACAAAATAGAGTAGATACTGTTATAGCTGATTTTACCATTCTAGGTGAATCACACTTGTATGGCCTTCCCCTGTCCCTCTGTAGACTCCTTAGACCCCTTGGACCATTTTTTGTCCTTTTATGTTTCCTTGACCATCCCTAAAAACATGTGAAAATTAATACACACGACTTTTAAACCCTTAATTGCGTATATACGCGGGTTTGACCCTTAAAACTGTGTACATCGGGATGTGTACATAATCCAAATACTTTTGGAGTTTTCCTTGACATGGATCTGACTCACTCGACTCCTGGCCTTCCCTATGCCTTGAGATCGCTCGGATTCAACCTTTCATTACCCCTTTGAAAAGCTATATAAGGCATATGAGCGAATTGAGAGCAAACAAACTATAGTGCATTGTTGCCGCAACTTGTGCTTGAGTCTACATCCCTTTGTCACTTGGAGCACTTTTGAGATCTTCCCAAGATTGCCTTTTGCTTGTGAGCTTGCTATTGAGAGATGGAGGATTGAGGTAGTGGAGGTCCAAGTGGGGGATTCAGTTTCTCTTATTCGCAGATGTGCTGACAGAGGTTGTATCCATTGTAATCTTTGATTTTATATTAATATAAATATATTTTCCTGTCCAATAATGTATGTTTGAATGAATATTTTATCCATGGATGTTTTCAAATGCTTATACATTGTTGATTATATATGCTCGAATAGATCTAACACCAATATATATAGTATGCTTGTGTTGTTTACTTGTTGTTGAGGAAGTAATCTATCAATTCAAGTTGAAGTTGGAAAGCTCAACGGGGATCTACTTCAACTGTCCGAAATAAGGTACGAGGTCTGATCCTTTAGTGTTAGTTATTTAATTTCTATTGCATATTGGAAAGGATTGATTTCTGGAGTCAAGCTGTCTGTTGTGGTACCCCAATCCGTAGGAATTTCTCTTTGTAACAGAATTGGCGACTCCGCTGGGGAGTTCCTAGTAGTTTTTATTTGGGGGTTTTCTATTAGCATTCAATGACTTTGAATTGCTCTTTCTCTCTTGTTTCTGTGTCGGGTCTAGGGGCATGTTTGCTTGGTAGTGTCTGATTCGTGTGAACTTTGTCTCAGCTTGTCTATTTGCCTTTATTTTTATGCACCTTTCTTCCTGTACACGAGTTTTTAACTCACAGTCACGTATACATGTGGGTTTCTCTGCTATTTCTGCGTATGCACGCAGGTTTACTACGAACAGTCATGTATGCCCTTAGTTTTTCCTTTTAGAGGAAGTTGAATGGTTGTTGGGTGAAGTTTGATGATTGCTGAGTCTCCTTTGATACTGCCAGAGTCTGTATACACCTCTGTTTCTAACCAGAGACATTTTTTTTTAGGGTAAATTTCTTTTTTAAGAATGTTCTTGTCATTGCATTTTCGATTTTTGTTTTGGGATTAGTGCATTAGACTTCTTTTACCTTAGTGATTTGCTTGAGTGCTTCTTGAGTGTGATTGCAGAGTCTGGGGGTTGTAGAATCATTCTTTTTCTTTTTATTTCTCATTTTATTTCAAAAAATCCAAAAATATTTGCTTATCATCATGCATTTTCCATAGTACTTGCACTAGATTTGCTTTGGAGTATTAGTCAGGATTTCATATAGGAAAGCTTGCATTTATCATTTGAAGAAAATTGTGCCTTTCACGTAGTAGCATACCCTGTTTTCATGGACACAATGCATTTGCATTGATTGTTAGGTGTGCATTTTACTTCATGTTGTGTCATAACACCATTAGTTGCACGGCCATATCCCTCTTTTGAGTAATAAAGTCAATTAAAATCAACGCTTAATTAAAATGAACTACACTATTTTATTTGATAGGGTTCACCAACAAGATTAGGTTTTAGGGTCTTGGAATAGTTCATTGTGAGTAAATTCTCCAAGAACACTAAACAACAACATGTATCTGTCTGTCCAGGTGAGAGTGTGAAATCCTTGGTATAACTAGTGTTTCTCAAGATCCTCCTCTCAAAAGGGAGTTAAGCACGAGGCAGTGTGAGTGGTTATTGATTGGGATGACCCCTAGTCATAACTGAGTAGCACTGGAGATATTTCCAGGATTTTATTCATATCTGAGGGCTCTTTCGAGAGTTTCAGGCTTTGCTACCCTACCCATACGGTCAATCCCGCCTGCAACTGTCCGCATGAGCATTGATTATATTGAGGTGACCTTGGTGGCCTTACCTAGGATATCGAGGGGGTACTTTGTAGGGGTTATTTTACAGGTGTCTCAGCTAGGTTGGGGTCGGATAGCACAGTCACTTTACACGTTGAAGCTGAGGGCCACAATAATTGGTTACGTACCTCCACTTGTTGTGTATGGGAGTCTCAAGCCTCTCCTAAGCGAGACATACCTGCTTCATTCGGGAGCTCACTTATCCTACCCTTGATTGCTTGTATTTGGATTTAGATTGTATTGGTGATTTCTCTGTGCACGATAGCTTTCCTAGGGTTTGTGTAGATAGAGAGTCTTTTGTATTTTTGAGTCATTGTGGATTCAGGTGTGGCTCCTTGCCTTTCTCATCGTTTAGCAGGACTTCTGCCTTCTACATCTCCTCCTCCTTTGGGAGAGATAAATAGACAATCCAGGTGGACTACTTCACACATTGATTCACACACCATGGGAGACCATATAAAAGGTATTCCTGAACCACCTTCTCCCATTCATGTGGATTATGGGGAGTTTACTCCTAACTATGATCCTTCACCCGACTTGACTGAGTTAGGTCCTGTGATTTATGAGATAGGAACCTTTCATGATAGACCTACTTACTCTAGGGTTGATTCTGCATTGATGCATCACCGGTATGGAATTCCTGAGGATGATGAGACTCATTTTGAACCCCCGAGCACTAGTTATGGTAGTTATGGTATGTCTGTTTTTCCCACGCATGAATTGGCATTTCATGTCGAATCTGAGTTCGAGCCTAACACTATGCCTGGGGGCACTCTCATTCCTTACCATGCGGAGAGGTTTGAGAGCACTAGTCACATTGCACCTTCCATCCTGGTGGTGGAAGCTACATCACATCTTCCTCCTAGGTCTAGGGTTAGTGATCCTATTAGGATACCAGATTCGAGATGAGTGGCTATAGGGAATAGTACGTACATAATTACACAGATCCCTTCATCCTTTGTCCCTATTTCTTCAAATGTTCACCCTCCACCTCATTCACGTGGTCCTTTGGGGCAGAACGTTGCTACGAGTGATGCCCGTACTGTGGTTGCTAGACCGGTTTTGTCTCAGCTTCATGCACCGCCCGTTGTTTTGGGAGGTCATGTTCATACTTCTAGAGGTCACATTCCTACTTTCGAAATGTATATTCCTACTTTCGGAGCATATGTTCCTACTTATGGAGTGTCTCATGGGAGATCTCATGCGATGACTTATGGACCTTATAATGGGACGTAGTATGGACAGGGTTCTTCACCTTATGGGGGTAGGTATCAACAACCTGCTTACTCTCCAAATTATGGCTTTGTAGCTCCGAATAGTCAAGATACACCACACTATGGTGCTTCCATGCCACCCTATTTGGGTCAAATGGGAGGAGGGAACTATGGCCAAGGCCATGGTGGTAATCAGACCTATGTGAATCAGATCTATCACAAAGAGGTCCATCGACCTCATCATCCTAGGCTCCCTTCCCTCACAATGTTGAATCTTCCTGACTTGTTGAGATTAACGAATGATCCTGTAGCTCATGACCCGGCTTGGCCGGTTGTCCCTACTAAGCTTCCCTCGGACATACCCAAGTTCAAGGGAAAACCAGGAGAGGATCCAAGCGAACATGTTACTACCTTTCACCTATGGTGCTCTTTGAATTCCTTACACCAGGACTCCATCTGTTTAAGGTTGTTTCAATGCACCCTTATAGGGCATGCCGTGAAATGGTATATAGAGCTACCTAGGGCGGTGTTCGCTTTGTTCGATGACCTAGAGATCACTTTTATTAACCACTTCCAGCTACCGGTGTGTTATGATGTTGGTACTGAACTCCTGTCGACATTTCTATAGGATAAAGCCACACATATCTCGGATCATATCCAAGAGTGGCGTAGACGGAAGAGGTTAATTAAAGCGTTTCTACCACCGGGATTCCTCCTCAAATGGTTCCTTAAGTCGTTATTTCCATATATTAGCGAAGGATGTTTCTACATCCGGAGTGAAAAATGAGGAACAAGCCATTTTTAGGGCACAGGAACTAGATTTTATTTATGCTCAGTCCGGTTTGTTATATGAGATCATTCCCAATGCTCCGTGTTCTAGCTTCGATCTCAAATTTAAACCTGGACCACATGCCAATGTCATTGTTGGTTGTGCAAGTGCTAAACCTACAGATTTGGTTACAAAACAAGTTACTCAATTGTCAATCAACCAATCTGCTTCGGGACAAGCCACAGCTTCATCTCAACCCGCCCAAACGGCGAGTGTGCTTTCAGTACAATCGTCGGACTAGAAGGGTAACCAGCAGCCCAGATGGAATAAAAAGAAGGGTAAGAATAATCGTAAGGGTGGGGATAGGAATGAGAATGATAATAATGATGAAAAGAATGCCCGTAATTATGGGGGGGACAAGAAAGATAAACATAAGGTTAAATTGCCGTGCAAGTTGTGTAAGTACGATCACGTCACTTACTTGTGCCCTCATATCGATGAAGCCTCGAGATTCTTGCCACAGGGCCCAGCTGTGCTAACTAACCCTTTACCTCACAATCAAAATATGAACTTGAGGACCCATGATCAATCTGGTGGTGATCAAGATCTGCTAGAGGGTAGTGGTCGTGGTTTCATTAACATGGTATGTGCTGTGAAAGTTTTGACCCGTGCGAAGAATTATGGTTCGTCACAACCCATCCCAGGAAAGGAACCTGATCCACTAGGGTCTCCTTTGCGTATTGAGAAACTTGTGGATAAACCTAAAGCTGCATCTCGCATTCCTAAGAGAGTCCTTAAGCGTTCGGGGCACAATCCTAATGCTCAAGCTGCCCATAACTATTCAGTTGTTGAGGATTTGGGCCACACTCCGTTTGCGATGTCTGCATTGGAAGTGCTTCAGAGTTGTCCTTCGCAAAGGAAGGATTTTCTTTCTACCCTTGGTGTGAATGATGATGATTCTTCCTCTATGATTAAATTTGAAACCGCAGGACTTCATCCTCACTTTCCTTACTATGTGTCTCTTTTGATTCACATAGAATGTCTTAGCATGACCGTCAAGCGCACTGTGATTAACAAAGGCACTATCGCTTCTGTGATGTCTTTATCATGTTGGAATGGTTTAGGTTCCTCTGAGCTATCTAAATCAACAACCATGTTAACTTCATTGGATGGTAGATCGTTTAGGCCGCACAGAATCCTTCCTTCCCTCAAGGTCCATTTGGGAGGGAAGACCATTGCGATATAGGTCAAGGTGGTTGATGCACCCCTTGATTACAATATCTTGTTGTGTATGGATTGGATGTACAGTATGCAAGCCATAGCTTCTTCCCTATTTCGCATTGTATGCTTTCCATTTAATGGGAAGATAGTCACGATTGATCAAACGTCATTCAAGAATCCGTCTGTTACCGCATCTTCAGGAGCTTTGATCCTGATCGTTGAGCACTCTCAACCGGAAACTGGGAGTGTGGGTGTAGGCATGTATCCATCCCTCATGGGAAGCTTTAGTTGTCCTGCACCGATCCTTATGATAGGGTCTAGTTCTGGTGATGCTTCAACATCTATGATATCGGTGTCTTTTCACATGAGTCATATGGAATATCCTTGGATTCTTCCTACACTGAGTACTTTGAGTGAGCCCATTGTGATGGACGTGTCATTGCCTGCAACTATGGTAGCCTATCAAGCTCATCTTGAGTGTGTTGCAGAGCCCATTCCTTCCTCTTTGTGGATGGAGGAGGAGGACCCTTATGTGTTGTCGGCATGGGAAGTGTAGTCTTCTCACGTGCACGACTGCCTTGATAGTGTTTTCCCTTTAGATGAAGTTATTATTGAGGCCATGTCGTGAGTTGAGCCACCATGGGAGGAACTCCACCATAGATCTTACTTTCTTCCTAAGCTTGACTGCTTGGAGCATGAGGACTTTAGGGCGGTTCTTAGTGAGAGAGTCGGTAGTCCTATGGGTCCATTAACCTCTCTTGGTCCGATGGCTGATGGAAACATGGAAAACATATCTTCAATGATTCCTATCAATATCTCTCGCAATCTTGGCAGGATAGAGAATGTCTATATTGGGGCAGAATGTTCCCATGCTGAGATTCAAGAATACACCGAGCTGTTTAAATAATTCTGTGATATATTTTCTTGGTATTATGATGAAATGTCAAGTATCGACCCTCGTATTGTTGAACATGAGATTAAGACTTATCCCAATGCTAAGCCTGTTCGACAACGCTTGCATGCGGTGAATCCTAGGAAAGCACTCATGATTAAGGAAAAGATAGAGAAACAGTTGAAAGTTGGTTTTATCTATCTCCTTCCCTTGACAGAGTGGGTTTCAAACCCCATTTCGGTGGATAAGAAGCAAGGAGCGATTCGCATATGTACTGATTTCCGTGATTTGAATCGTGCCTGTCCTAAGGACAATTTCCCCACAACATTTATTCATCATATTTTGGATGAGTGTGTGGGTAGCGAGGTTTTTTCTTTTGTGGATGGCTTTTCCGGATATAATCAGATACAAATTAAACTTGAGGACCAACATAAGACTTCATTTATTTGTCCTTGGGCAACTTTTGCATATCGAAAAATGCCTTTTGTCCTTAAGAACACCGGAGCTACTTTTCAGCGGGCAATGACCTTGATATTCCACGATCTCAAGTCGATTATCGAGGTATTTTTGGATGACCTTGCTGCTCATTCTCGTATGAGAATGCGTCATCCCTATCACTTGAGATTGGTATTCGAAATATGCCGCCATTATTTGGTTAGGTTAAATCCTTACAAGTGCATCTTTTATGTGAAGTCAGGTCACTTGTTAGGATTCATCATTTCTAAAGAGGGTATAAGATTTGACCCTTTGAAGATTGAGGCAATACTTCAGTTCTCTCCCCAAAAAAATATTCATCATCTTCAATGTTTGCAAGGCATGGCAAACTTCTTATAGAGATTTGTTGTCAATTTTGCCAATTTGACTAGAGGCTTCATGCGTATTTTGAAGAAGGACACCACCTTTTGTTGGGATGAGCGAGCCTAGGATTCCTTTGACGTGCTCAAGCGATCCCAAGCATCGACCCCATTGATTAGTCCCCCAGACTATAGCCATGATTTTCTACTTTATGTGGCCATGTCCATGGAGACGATTGGTATGGTTTTGGTTCAAGAGGATGAGGAGCTCCAAGAGCATGTCATATACTATCCAAGCTGGAACCTTATTGATGCAAAGATTCATTATTCTCATGTTGAGAAGCTTGCTTTAGCTACCGTACATGCGGTTCAACGGTTGAGACATTATATTATCCTTCGCCAGACCTTGGTTGTAGCCCATGTCAATCCATTTCAATTCGTCCTCACTCGAAGGATGATTGGGGGAAAATATAATAAATGGATTGTCATCCTGCAAGAATTCGATCTCGAGTTTGTTTTAGCAAAGTCGAAGAAGTCATTAATTTTTGTAGAGCTTATATCAGATTTACCAAGTGAGGCCTAAGAGTTGGTTTGTGAAGATACATTTGTCGATGAACACATATTCTTAATCTCAACTTTAGACCCATGGTATGGGGATATCATTATATATTTACAAACATTGAAGGTCCCTACTCACCTCTCACGAGATGAACAACGACGATTGTGTCATGTGTCTAAGAATTACCTCATAGTGGATAACACTTTGTACCACCATGGAGTACATTCCATTTTATGATGTTGTTTAACTCATGAAGAGGCTGAGGTAGTGCTGAATGATTGCCATGGAGGGGGGTGTGGTGGTCATTTATCTGGGCTTTCTACAACCCAAAAAATATTAAGAGTAGGTTATTTCTGGCTGTCAATCTTTAAGGATTGTATAGATGCGGTCAAGAGGTGCCACCCTTTCTAGGTGTTTGCATGTAATATGTGCTTGAAACATGCCCCATTACATCCCATCATCACCGCTGGTCCCTTCACCAAGTGGGGGATTGATTTTATGGATTGCAACCCAGCTTCAGCTGGGGGGCATCATCATATCATAGTGGTTGTTGATTATGTCACAAAATGGGCTGAGGCTATGCCTACAGTTAAATCCGATGGTGAGACAACTGCACACTTCATATTCAACCAGATTATTACTCAGTTTGGAATTCTGAAAGATCTTGTCACTGACCATGGCTTGCAGTTTCAGAATCGTATGATGGAAGAATTGGCATCAAAGTTAGGGTACAAGCAAGAGCATTCCTCCTCTTGCTACCCTCAAGCAAATGGACAGGTAGAAGCAATGAATAAATGACTCAAATCCATTCTCCAACGAGCCATCGCACAGAGCAAGAATAATTGGCACATCATGTTATATCCTACTTTGTGGGCGTATAGAACCGCTATTAAGACTGCCACGAGTTTTTCTCCATATCAACTTGTACATGGAGTGGAGTCGATATTGCTAGTTGAATGCGATATTCCTTCTTTGAAGCTAGCCGTAGAACTCTTACCAGACACTTCACCATTGGAGGAGTGTTTGGTCCACCTTGAGCAACTTGATGAGCAGCATTGAGATGCCTTGGTGGCTCTAGAAGTAAGTAAACATCGCGTAGAGGTCCAGTATGATAAGTCTGTCCATCCAAGGAGGTTTAGTGAGGGAGACTTGGTCCTTTTGTGGGATCAACTGAAAGAACCCTTGGGGACAGGAAAGTTTAACCCCATGTGGCATGGTCCTGACATCATCAAACGTGTGTTAGAGAAGGGCTCTTATGAGTTAGTGGAATATGAGGGAACGACCTTGGCGGAGCCTAGAAATGGGCTCTATCTCAAGAAGTACTATGCATGATTTTCAGCCAAGCCTGGTTATTGTATATTATTGTATAGTTTTTCATAGTTAGGTCTTTTTCTTATACCGATCGAGTTTGTGATTAGTTTTCATTTCTTTTGGCAGATGTCAATGGAATCTTCCACCTACACAGGATTCACGGATGGTGTGAGCCGTCACACTCAACACTCAGCCTCTGCTGCTTGGGTGATTTATACTCCTATGGGTCAGGTATTGTCTTCAGTGCCATCACACTCAACAACGTTGCTGAATATAGTGTCGTTATTGAGCTTCTATGGGATGCCATTCCACATGGCGTTCACTCTCTTGAGGTACATCTTGATTCGGAGTTTGTAGTGTCACAGCTTAATGGTTTGTACCATGTTAGAGATCTGATGTTACTAAGAATATTCTTACATGTGAGATTATTAGAACGACAATTTGACAATATAACATACATACATATTCCAAGAATTAATAATCAAGTTGCTGACTCATATGCTAACTACATATTAGATTGGAATTTGTTTCATACACAATAAATTCATCACAAACACAAATTTTTACACATGTAAATAAATAAACTGATCACCATAAAAATTTTATATAACATCCAAAATGTGGCAATACATAGTGTCATGATACAAAAATGGGGCTCTTGAGCCACCAAAATATAATACATGATAATACAAATTGTATAACTCCCAGGTATCTAATCTTGTGAAGGAGGAGGGCGGTTGTGATCATGGAAGGTCACTATGGCTCTAGCTAGCCGTCAAAATAATCGCACCCATGCTCGTGGTACATGCACCACCTGGTGCTGCATAGCCTCAGGAAAGTCCTTGACTTGTGCCATGGGAACCCTATGTGTCAACCTCACAAAGTTGGTATGAATGCTCTGGAGCATCCGCTCCATATCCACACCCGTGATATCATCTCCTCTTCCCCTCCGTCTATGACGAGGGAAGCCTTCAGGCTGCCATGGTCCCACAGCTGCATGAAAATGGTAGATGTCACTATGTATTGTCACACAAAAAATATGTCTTTTGATTCCATATAATTAGAAAACACACAAAAATTAAATAGCTCAAAAATTTAAAGAGAGGGTCGAGATTCGTTACCTATATCACCATATGTCGATCTGGGTGGTAGCGGCATGTTCGGGTCCCCCCAAAAATAAATCCCCGCATAGGGGTAGTCATCAATGGCAACTATATATCGTCGCCACCATGGAAAGAACTCAGCTGGATAGGGGTTGGACACCCTACCTCCCCCAAGTTTGCGCATCGCATCTGCCCAATGCCATTGGGACGAATCTCGAACCCTGTGAAGAGGAATGCTAACTCTAGGGCTCAATCCTGGAACACGATCAAAGAAAAACATGCTTAGTATACTGCTAAACCCGAAGTTCTGCACTCTTCCCATATTACACTCACTGAGCTGATGTTTCATGTTGCTTAGTAGTGTAGTGCTCCATTCATAGACTGTGGGTCTCATGCACTCCACTGCATAGAACATCACAGGTCGTAAGGCCTGGTGTATTGAAGCCAAGCCTGCTATCCTTCCCAATGTCAATAGGATGGCCTTTAGGCCCAAAACCTGTATAGATTTGGTTGGGATCTGACTCACCACCTTCTCTGTGTCTGGATAGCAATACACTGCAATGTACTCATCGATAGTCAGGCCACCTCTGGGCCCACTGCGAGAATGAAGGTTCACTACTTCCCCCTGTTAGGAAAGTCCAGTAATAAAGTATATATCCTCCACCTCTATGGTGAGGGACATCCCATCTATCTGAAAGGAGTCAGAGTATGGATCCTAGTAATCCACCAACATCTACAATAGTCTTGGTTTTTCCCACAAGCCACCAAGACACCAAAACTTGTAGAGTCCACATGCACGTAGCGCTTGTTGAGCCATTATATCAACCCTTACTACCTCCTTTACATCACCATGTTCACGCTCTCTCCATTCTAGGACCATCCTACAAAAAAATTGCAAGTTTTCCCATTACAGTACTTGAAAAACCTCATGCACGACCGCATATGCGACTGTTTTCCAAACATCCACGTATGTACGCAACTATGAGGGTGTTTTCCACGTATATCCAGCCCTGTACGTGAAAAAACCCTCTATTTCTGCGTGGGCTGCAGCGCTCTTTTTAGATTGTCCTAGAAACCTCAAATGACCATGGAATTTGATAAAAATTGCATCAAAATGGAAGAGAAGAGCACGAGTAAGTACCTGGAAGAAACGGTAGTGGATTCTGCCGGCTGGATCTCCTAGAATTCACTGTTGAAAATATGAGCTCAATTGGGTAAAAATTTCAAATGTTTTATAATGTTTTGAATTTTTTACTATTTATAGAATTTTTTCAAATTTTTGAAAAGTTTTACCCCTTTCCTATAGTTTGGACCATTTCTAATCATTTTGGACTATTTTTGACCTATTTCAATGTAGGAGACCTTTTTGAGTGCCGTTTCAGCCATTGGATTGACCCATTCGTGTCGATCTCGGGTATCATGTCCAAACTGGCATATAGGTTAGGTTTCATCACCGTTTGTATTTTGCATGACCTTATGACCGTTTCATCATAGCCTTAGGTATGAACCCACTCCATTATGCCACAGAACCTTCTTGCTTTTTTAGAAGTGGCATGGTATGAGTGGTAGAGCTTGACCTTACATGGGTACCCTAGTTAGTGCCTTATCTGCATTTGGTGCCCATGCTGATGTTTTGTCCTTTAGGGTGTGGGAGTCCATTGTATAGTACTGCCATGACATTTCACAAGAGCCTCATACTCCTCTTGATCTTTTGCTGGCCTATTTCCCTCAGGACTCCCGTATGTCAAGTTGAAATTGCATTGTCATGAGCTTTGCCTGCCTTATTGAGTTTTAGGCTGGCTTCCCTGACATTGAATTTAAGCCATATATCCCAAGCTTGTCTCATGTCTAGCCATGTAGAGCCATTTTATATATCCTTTGTAGCTTGATTCCCTTTTTACCGTGAGGGGATTTTCCCCCGAGTGTCGATATCCTACACATGTGTCCTTGCATTGAGCATATGTATGTTCCACTGTTTGGAACTAGTTTGTTTGCCCCTATGACACTCATCTCCTCCTATTCTATAACTATAAAGCAGATTTATTCTTTTTCAAGCTTTTTAAATATTTGAAAAACTCCAAAAAAATAAAAAAACCAAAAAGCCGGACAAGGAAAGATGTTATCTTTGGCAGCTGTCGAGTCGTGTCGCCTTCGAACAGAGCACTGTATATCACATCCACTGGTTGGGTTTATATTTTGACTTTAGGAGATATACTTTTTTATCTGATTTTATCTCCACCGACTGGTTAATCTTCCAGTCCCCATGGAGCCTCTGTCAATACCTCTTATGTCACAGAGATGTCCCAGTTTGTATATCGAGTCTATGCTACCTTTATTCATTCACCATTCACCATTATTCTCTTGTTTGAAGAAAGTTGAAACCTGAGTCAGCCATTCCTCAGTTATCTTTACTTTGCATGTCATCCATTCCCGGTACAGTTACTGGTTCGTGCACCTTATGATCGAGTTCTTCCACATTATAGATATTTGTTGAGTACCTCGTGTTGGATGATGGGGGATGCCTTAATGCCCTCCTTCAAGTGGATTTCATCCCATCGAATTCAGATCATTTATTCTAGGATTGGAATCTAGAGTCATTTTGAGTGCCTTGAGACTTGCAGTCATCAGTGGCAGGTTCTCTCGCCATCAACAGTTTTTGGGAATACATCAATGTCCCCTGATTAATGGATCCTCTCAAGTGTTCAACCTCAACACATTTATTTACACTTGTTAGTTTGCACTCTAGTACCTTGATTCCCATTCATTATCGGTCGGTGATCTCACGTCTGTTAACGATATACATCAATGACCTATAATCAGACGATGGACTACTATTTTGGACCTCAACACCTCTATTCACATAGTAGGACATGTACTCGTAGCGGTTTGTGTAGAAGACCTTCCAGATTGGTAGCATGTCTAGTATGCTACCTCCTTGATTGTGCCAGTGTTCATGAGATTTTAGCTCTCGTGACTTGATTCCAGTATATGTTAGACATTTCCAGCCATTATGGAGATCTTGATCCATTTTATATCTTCAGCCATTATGGAGATCATGGTCCTTTGTATATCTTCATCATGGAGATTCTGATCTATGTATATTGTACATGGTGATGACCACTTATGTGATATCTTGTATCATGCCTATTCATGGCCATTTTACTCTTATGTATTTGGGACTGCTATATGTATTTGTAGTATGTACAGAGTTGTATCATTGTACTATGCTAATTGGGTGGTTGGTCTTCCATTTGGGATACTTCATCACTCCACTTCTGGGATGGACTTATAATGTATTTTGGCCATCATATGACCCCTCTGACCTCACACATTAGGGGGCATCTATTATAGCTGATTTTACCACTCCAGGTGAATCACACTTGTATGGCCTTCCCCTCTCCCTCTGTAGAATCCTTAGACCCCTTGTACCATTTGTTGTCCTTTGATGTTTCCTTGACCATCCCTAAAAACATGTGAAAATTAATACACGTGACTTTTAAACCCTTAATCATGTATATATGTGGGTTTGACCCATAAAACCATGTATATTGGGTTGTGTGCATAATCCAAATACTTTTGGAGTTTTCCTTGACATGGATCCAACTCACTCGACTCCTGGCCTTCCCTATGCCTTGAGATCGCTCGGATTCGACCTTTCATTACCCCTTTGAAAAGATATATAAGGAACTCTATGGTACATTGAAGGCATATGAGAGAATTGAGAGCAAAGAAACTATAGTCCGTTGTTGCTGGAACTTGTGCTTGAGTCTGCATCCCTTTGTCCCTTGGAGCACTTTTGTGTTCTTCCCAAGCTTTCCTTTTTCTTGTGAGCTTGCCATCGAGACATGGACGATTGAGGTGGTGGAGGCCCAAGTGGGGGATTCAGTTTCTTTGATTCACAGACGTGCCAACAGAGGTTGTATCCATTGTAATATCTAATTTTATATTAATAGAAATATCTTTTCCTGTCCAATAATGTATGTTTGAATGAATATTTTATCCATGGATGTTTTCAAATGATTATACATTGTTGATTATATATGCTAGAATAGATCTAACACTAATATATATAGTATGCTTGTATTGTTTACTTGTTGTTGAGGAATTAATATATCAATTCAAGCTGAAGTTGGAAAGCTCAACAGGGATCTACTTCAAGCATTTGGAATAAGGTACGAGGTCCGATCCTTTAGTGTTAGATATTTAATTTCTATTGCATATTGGAAAGGATTGATTTCTGGAGTCAAGCTATCTGTTGTGGTACCCCAAGCCATAGGAATTTCTCTCCGTAGCAGATACTACTTAGTATTAAGCTTAGTATCTACAGTATTGCTAGATACAAAATGAAAATACTAAATAGCCACAGGAAAGAATATCATAGCTCATCAATGGTACTAGCCACTGTCAATCGTCCTCCTACTCCTCCATGTCAAAACTAGTACTACATTTTGATCCAAAATCCGACGGAAAAATCCGACAGCGCGTAGATTTCTCTTTTTAAACCTACCAAAAATCACAAAGATAAATTTTTTTTTTGAAAAGGTGGCCACAAGCGTCGCTTAAGCGATGGCTAGTCTCATAAGTGTCGCTTAAGAGACAGATATCCTCATAAGCGTCGCTTAAGCGACGACGCCTCATATTGGTCAATTATTTAAATAAATACACTTAATTGGTTTAGTTTTCACTCTACTGGAAATCTCCATAACTAAATTGTTTTTAGGCATGTTACCCAAGACAACAATGCCAGTAGTGTTATATATGTGGTTGTTTATGAAATTGTTATTGATATTGTGATTGTAAATCACTACAAAGGTTCTGATTGTAAATGATGTGCATTGTTTTAGTTATGGTCTTTAATAGGAACTTGGTCATGACACCTACCAGACCAAATACAATCCTATTAGGAATGTTAGGACTAATATGGAACTGAGGGAATGAGGCATTGTGTGAAGCCTAGGAATAGGTAAACAATGGATTATTGGTAATGTTATATTCATAACCCATGGCATTGAAAGGTGGTTGTTACTCCATTAGTTTACCGTTGTTCATTTTCAATTATCTTTAAATCAATAAGGTAGATAAATGAGCTTTATTTAAACCTCCCTTTAGCCACTCTTAGCTTAGCGTAGTGAATCTATCAATTATATTAAACCTAAATACTGAAGGCCTATAGAATAACTACTATAGACCAAATTAAGCATATTATGATATATTCGTATGTAGCATGTATTTGCATATCGTTATTGGTGTAATGGCTTGTGGCTAAAGGTGAGAGGCCCTTTGTTAAAGGCTTTCGTTGAAAGATGAAATACCGGGGGTTCGCTTCGCTCCACAGAATGTCCTCCTCGACTCTAGCGCTCTGCCCTATGTACCCTATTAGTTATTGATCTAGGATTTTATCCATATGTTTTATCTTTTGAGTTGCTCTGCAGCCATAGTCGTCTGTGCCACTTATTCCATTATAATGGAGGTCTTTCATTTTTCAAAAGTTTGACCAGCATCCAGGGTATCTTATAGCCTCTGGTTTTTTATTTTCATCCTGCCGATAACCTGCTGTGCTTTCTCTGTAATCTCTGTGATGAAAATGGTTTGAGAGCATTCCCCAATCATCAGGGTATATGGCTCGCAGGTCACGCCACATAAGTCCTATGATTGGTAGCTGAGATTTGTAGTTTGGATCCTACTTGAATCCATTACTCGTAGTAGCTTTTAGCCTAGTATTCTCAGGGATCTGCATAATGGTAAACCATATCAATTAGGTCCCTCCCAAACATGGCATTGAGGAAAAGGGAGTGATGGACTCTCCCAAAGACTAATACCTACCCACCTTGGTAGGAATAAAGAATTCCCCACTTTGAAATGCCCACTCCATAATGTACCCCTTTGTAAGTCAAACCCAGAAAGCTCGCTCGGGAGGGAGGAAACCAGGCTTCTTTTTTGTTACATGATGCCCCCACTTTTCAGCTACCAAATCGAGCTGTATTTGCACTACATAGTCCCTTTTTCCTCTGCAACGATATTTTCCTAGGTGTGGGTATGGGTTTGGTTAGAAACAGTTTCCAAGAGCGTGCAGGCAAGAAGAAGAGCAGCTACAGGTCGCGGAATCGCTGGTGGAGGCGAAGGATTTGGGGTAAGTTTGAAGCCGTTGAATCTGCGAGTTTTTGCTGGATCATTCTCCCTTTAAGGTATGGCTGGAAAACACTCTGTAGGATTTATAGTTTGCACACCATATGTTTGATGAAATTCCTGAGAGAGCAAACCCTCACTGTTGTTTATTGATACTATCGGTACTCTGCATGCTGTGACAAGTGATACTCATATGTATATTTCGCTAACAATGAACTCTTCAATCCTGCATAAGGAGTATGGATAGTTGTATAGAGATAGATGCATAAATTTCATCAGCATTCATAAAACATAGTTAACATGCCATCCCAAAAAGTGAACTCATAACATCACTTAAGTTTCTATTTAGTCTGAGTTTAACCTACCAATCATAATGCTTATGCAATTGTACAATAAGGATTCAAAGGCTACCCTATTTTGAAGGTGAAGAACCAGATTTCAAGGCTCACTAATCAAGGAAGAGAGCAAGTGTTTCTTTAGGCCTAATTGAAATCAAGTGACTGACATTTATGCCAAGTGTTACATAGTGAAAATTTGAACCATATCACATATTAACTCCTCCAAAGGACAATGTCTGCTACCTAAACAGAGGACGAACAAGAACTATTCGTTTAGTGCATGAAGTTGATCTAATTTGAAGATGTAGAATAGAGTTATGATTTCCCCAATAAACAGTCCCAACTAAGGATTTAGACTTGTAATACGTATAGCCATTCACACTTCAGATTCATTTGGTTAATAGTCCAATTAGATGGCAGATTTGAGTCACTATGGCCATCCTAAATAGAAATGGAAAGACTATGGAAGAATGCTTGATTGTTGATAGATTAAAAAATGGTACAATACAATTTTAAGATACAGTTACCAAAAGGGACAAAATAACATAAATGATGTATCTTTTTAGTGCGGGGGATTTCTTGTAATTATTTTAAGAATTTAAACTTAGATTTGAATGTGCATAGAGAATTTAGAGCCACCATAGACTATACAACATTTCAAATACTTTTCCCAATATCCCGAGATAAATGGAATAATGAAAAAACCACTTGAAGGAGGGCCTGGCCCACTACTACATTTTGATCCTTGAATTTTACTGAAAAACTTTGTAATGAATCAATAGTGTCTTCAGGTAATATCCTATACCAAACACGTGATAGTGAAAGCGTGGTGTTGTTATTGCCCCCACTATGGTTTGATTTACCAAGTGTCATGTTTACCTCTTGTGGGAGTGTGCTTTCGCAAGGGGACTATTTATTGCTGGTGGTGCCTGTTGCCAGTCCAGGGCAACTCTAGAGGAACATATACCCCCTTGTTGCAGCAACTGCTGAAGCTTCCATTGCTTGTGAGGTGTGTCTACCCATTACGATATCTTAGATTGAATAGATGCTGCTTGGAGGTGTCCATCAGAAGTGTTTCGGAAAAAACCAGGCATACAACCTCAAAACATTTTCAGGTGTATATATGTTACAAGTATGTCTCTCTACTGGTCCTGCCACCTCTTGGGCATAAGGTTATGCCAACTAATATATCAATGAACTGTATATATGAAACAAATCAAAACTCTTCACTCTACTTGTCTGTTATAGGATAGATTAATCCTAGAATCTGCAATAAGAATATTGAAATTTGATAAACAATTATTTATTTATTCTGGATTTGGCAGTTGAGAATAGCTACTATTTAATTAACATAAATTACATTTATGACCTAGGGTTGCATCACTATATAAGGACTCGTTTTGAATACTTTTAAATCATCATTATCTCATTCATTCTTATTAAATATTATTTCTGTTCTTTGGACATTATAGTTATGGACTCTTGCCCTGTATTTTTGTGATGGCTCAGTTAATAAACAGTTTAGTTCATTAAAGTGGTATCAGAGTTAACTGTATCTGATTTGTTAATCTCTTCTTTAGTCCATGATCACTTTTAAAATATTATTGTCTAATTCAGTAATTTGTTTCTTGTAATGCAGGCACATGCTTCAAGGTCCATGGAAAGAAGCTGGTGCTCCAGTAGTCATGTTACAAATTGATGATGAAAATGTTGACAAGGAGACAGTGACTATAGCACTATCTTACTTTTATGGACATCATCCAAAGCTCAATGATAGCAATGCATTCCGTGTTCTTGCAGCTGCATCTTTTCTTGATCTTCAGGTGGGAAATACATCTTACGAATAAATCAGAGAAAATATGGTTCTAATGAGTGCATTCAGTTTCTAAAACATTAGTTGTTAGAGGCCTGATTTCTTTATTCCACTAGGGAATTTTACATAAGATCTTGATTCAGTTATTTAAGTTTTAATTCAAATTTTGAGAGCAAGAACATTGCAATCTAATTAAAAATGCATAGTTATTCTTGTTCTAAATGCAGGATCTTTGTGCAATATGCACTGATTTTATAATTTCAGAAATTTGGAGCTCAAATTTCTTAGTTTATCAGGTTTGTATGCTTAAAAATGGTACTTCCCATAGATTTTGGTGCTTATTTATTGTTTTCTTGATTCTGATTTGCTATCTACTTCTGACACTTTAATCTGAACAGGATTTTGCAGAAAGCCAGCACTATGGTATACATGGTGATCATGTTAGAAAGGCATGTTGGGGCTACCTCTGTCGTGGTGGTGCAGTGGAATTAAGAGAGGTAGCTCACAGTGCTTCTGATTTTTCCCTTTTTGAAAGATTAGTACAATAAAGATATCTAGATTGTGCATGCTGATAGGTATATCTACTACATGCAGGAGAAAATACTGAAAATGCAGTTTTGTGCTTGTTGAAACCACACTTTTTTATTTGTTAATATTGCAGTACCTGGGCTTGAAAGGGGAATATTTCCAATGTTTGATTTGAAACCTTCATGATTAAAATTTAAGAGACTACAGTGAGGCTTGAAAACTCAATGCAAAGTAAAAAGTGGAAGCCACATAGAGGGCATATTATATAGACATCAAACATGGAATTGAGGAGGAAGAATTACTTATTAAGCTCTGGCATCCACATTTATCAATCTACTTCATAGAAAGTGTATGTATGTTCATAGTACTTCCCCCCAACATAATATACAGTCCATTAGCAATCACTTTGGTATGGATGACTTTCATGCAAAACTTAATTGAATTGATTATTCCATCTAGCTATATCATTACTCTAACTTACAATTCGGTATTTAGCATGAAGTCCATTAATTGGATACAGCAAGCTCAAGTCTAAAACTAGCAAGACATCATCTCATTTATACAAAAAATCCTATGACAATACCCCTTAGTTGCCTATCCCATTGGAACTGGTTCAGTCAGATAAGGGTGCATGAAGCTGAAATGCAAAGAATTCCCCCATCATTTTCCAATGAAGATTGAAAATGTTTATCTCTGTTCCAGCTGGTGCAAGGGTGGGGAACCTCTGCAGATCAAATTACTTAGAGAAAAAAAATCAACAGGTGCAACACAATAAATTTAGTTACCCACAAAGGATTCAAGAAATTCAGTTTTTATTCATCAATTTCAGAGGCCTCTATCTGGCAGAATACAATGAGGGATCAAATTCATACACAGGGATCCTGAACTGTCTCAAAACCCCAAGGCCAAAACTGAATCCTAAGAGAGATGGAGATAATGTTTTGTCACAGAAGCTTCAATATATAGCACAATGATATCAAATTCAAACAGTTAGAAGCTAGATCATTGGCATTTTTAACATTTTATCATCTTGCCCAACTTCATTTATTGGTTGGCATTCATTAACATGGCTGAAGGAAAAATGTTCCTGTAGGTTTCGGACCAACACCTACATTGACCAAAGCTCTTTTTACATCCCGGAATAGTGCCTCGTGTTCCTTGATCCACCTTTCCCCTGATCTCTAGCTCTAAATATACCTTCTCAGTTTCTCCTGTTTGCTCCTGAAATACTCTGAGATTGCCATGTGACCGGATTTTTGTTAGGTGTTGTCTTTCTAGTCCATGTATGCTCAGGAAAATTCATGCTAAGTAGGGTTGAATTACTCCACCTTCTCTACACAAACCGCATTCCAGAATTTCATGCTGAATTTTCTTGCAAGTTACTAATATGCCAAGTTGGTTACTTGCACCAAATTACCAGTTTTTACCTCTCTTCACTAAAATGCATGGCCAGGTTCCAATTCAGGTCCAAACTGGTTGATTCAACCTGGGGACTGTTCTGGAATGTTTTCTTCCAAGTTACTGATCTACCAGAAAGGGTACGTGCACCAAATTACCAGTTTTTCTTTCTTTTCCCAAACAATAATTTAACAAGATTATCCCTTTTTAAAGCAAAGCGCATGCTGCATGCTGCATCATACTCAAATAATTTTTTCCCAATATCTGTATTTGTTTGTTCTAACTTTTGATCAAACTGCTTTCCATTCTTTGTCTTCCTGATTTGTGCAAGTAGTTTTTTACAATGATCTCTTAGGTGAGGAATTTATTCGTCTTGTTCTAATAGGTTCTTGTTAAATTATTGTTAAATACTTGCCCGAACATGAGGTAAGAGGGGCTAATATATGCCCAAAACTGCTTCCAAAGTCTGAAATGTGCCCTCAAAATCATCCATACAAAGCTTTAAGCACTAATTTTTTGTAAGTATGCAAACTGAAATGGTAAACCATCTAAACTGCTGGTCCAATCTTCTCTTCAAAGTCTGAATTTGTCAGGTTGTCTCTGAATATACCCATGCCTGGAAATGCTTACTGCTGTTTGAAAATGAAAGTGTACTCAGATTTTCCCTGTGTATTTTTACTCTCATCAAAACAAGTGTCCCATAAGAGAAGATCTCACCATAACACTCTCATAAGTTGACCACATGACCATGTCATTTCTGCTGTTCAAGTGAAAAAATTTCACTTGAACACCCATGCAATATGGGGGATAGAAAGTTCATTACACAAATTACGGATCTAAAAGGTGAGATCTGACATTTTTAATATGTGACTTAAAACTGTGAGTGCCTGAAGCCTTCTTATTGTTGGTGCCAGTGGTGAGGCAAATTTGTTGTTGCTTCATGCTACACCATCCCCTGAATTGTAATCTAGAAAAATCTCCCAGGATAAGTATAGTTCCTCATTGGTCTTCCATTTGAATTGTCACTTAACCATATCGCCTACTGCTTCAAGTTTCTTTAGAGAGGAGTTTGAATTTTTTTGGTAGGAGAAACAGATCTTTTGATCCCTTTTATCAGGGCCTATCCAGCAAAACGTAGAAGAGGGAGGGAAGTAGCGAGATAGGAAGGCTCCAACTTTTCAAGGGAGTGTTAGCACTAGAGTAACCTAGATGGTAGGGAGACCAAAGTCTATACTTAGAACAATTACAGGCAGGGAGGGATTTTGCAACAGTTCAACTAGAAAGATGCCCATTTATAGAACATTATTTTTGTCCTTAGAGAGAGGCCTATAAGCTGAAATGCCAACCCATTGAGAAGATGGACTTCCAGACAATCATAGAAGTTGTGCACACAGCTCCATTGGACCAAGAGACACAGTAAGTGGAGAGTTCGACTTCAAACTAGAGAGGCAGACAAAGAAACCACTGCCATCAAGCAACTCCTTCCAGTGATGTAGTCCAACAGGCCTTAATTGACCATCTTGATCACCCTCAAGAACACTTGATACTTTGCTAATAGATGTCACATCAG
This sequence comes from Pseudotsuga menziesii, assembly GCA_001517045.1. NCBI lineage: Eukaryota > Viridiplantae > Streptophyta > Pinopsida > Pinales > Pinaceae > Pseudotsuga > Pseudotsuga menziesii. The sequence continues at coordinate 386,969 of LPNX010607998.1, forward strand.
GATTCAAATGCCCAATCAAAGTTGAACCAAAATGAGCTATGCATTTGCTGGAATATTAAGGATAGAGGTTCCCAAATACCAGTTGACATATATTAACATCAAATATATGCACATCCTCTTTATAATTAGATGATGAGAGACTGCTGTCAATGAGGAGGCTTTATTAATTTGAAGTCTTGAATTTCCAGGAAGCCAACATATGCCTTAACAACCATATAACTAGACTGTTGAAGGTATTGTTACATGGAAATTATACAATTACAATTCTATTTTTTCAGCACCCCTACAGATTGGTATCAGTCTTTAGTTCCATGTCCTATTGAGCTTTCTTTTGGCCATTAGTTGGATATTAAAAAATTATACTATCCTATCTTATGACTTTTCCAGTCAATGGTGGCCTGTAAAAAAATTCAATAATTCCTAGGTAGTGACTAATAATATCATGGTTTCAACTCTCCCACAGGTTGCTTTGCAAAAACAAATACAAAGCAAATTGGACCACTAGCAAAAACAACTATGAAGCAAATTGAATACAAATTTCATGAAGCAGACTGTCTCACGGTGGCCACAGGTATATGCTCCACAGTTGGTGAAAGTTGACTGCAATGCCTAGTTCCTCTTGACAACAGAAATAAATTAGCCAGTAGATCACATACCATTTATTAGGGTAGCAACACAGGGATTTCCTATACATGCTTTTACCGAATAGATCATCTTCTGAAAACCTAAATTTTCTCGTGACTTTGTAAAGGAAATTGAGATGGACTTTGTTCTTCTCTTACTCTTCTAGTAGTGATCAAGAAAAGGCATGCTCTTCTTCTAACAATTGTCCTGCTTTGTAATTTTTACTGAGGAGGTTGATCACCAAGTAACCTACTTTGTAATTTTTACTGAGGAGGTTGTTCACCAAGTAACCTGCATTCTAATTTTTACTGAGGAGTTTGATCACCAAGAGCTGTATGCTATATGTTGATAATTTGCACCAAAGGAATTTGTTGCATGGCGAGGGGATTAAACATTAAAAGCTCTAGGTTATGCCATTATGGAAGCATTTGTTACATTACGATGAATAGGAGAATGGTTAACTGGAGCTCAATCTACAAAATTAGTTATCATTAAAGAAAAGGTATTTGCATACTTTCAGGGCTAACAAACTTCAGACTTATTTCTTCCAATTAAAACTTTGCAAAATTTAAGCTTTTGTGAAATGGTCAATATTTTTTTACTTTTTTTTTGGGCAAGGGGGAGAAAATACACTTATATTATACAGAAAATCAAATATGTATAAAGTGTGAGTAATGAAGTATCTTTAGATGTCTGATCTATCCAAAATGTGTCCTCTCTTGAAACTGGGATCTTTCTCAGAGACACTTTCCACAGACCTTCCTGGAGCAATGATAAAATTAAAGAAATCCATGCACTATGCCTTCAGAATAACCAACCCCTTTCCTTCACACTATGCTCTTTGCCATACATTTTCCAGCTGTGATAGCTCCCCTGTATGGCCAAAATGAACATTATGGCGCAAAATTCTGCTAAAACTTATGAAGTATTCAATTTCAAGCAACTTGTCTCTGCCCAATTCAGGACTCCATGGCAAAGCACCAGATTCCTTAACATCAATATCTAAATAATCTAAATAACATGTTCCTGCGGGAAGCTGAAAAGTTCCTCCTTGTGTAATCTATATTAACTTATTTCTTATATTGAACATCAACCAGGATGGGAAGGTTGTAGAGTGGAGAATCATGTGCCGAAGAATCAACATCAGTCTTGAAATTAGCAAAGACCAGCAAACCAATTGTGTGCTGTTAAGTTCCACTGGAGGACAACTTACATTGCTGAGGGTAGAAAAAATATTCTCTGCCATTTTGATTTTTTCAAATGCATTTGAAGAATGAAAATCCATGAGAAGAACTTCCAAATGAAATAGGGATGGAAGACTTGCACAAACTTCTTGGATATTTAAGCACCCTGAATATGTAGCTTTCACTTTCTCAACAATAAAACCAGCGTAGCCTTTGTATATTTTGAGTCTTAAGGATTCATCTCCCAAACTGGACCCTGTGGATGTCCTTATAATAAGAATGTGAGATACAAGAACAAGAGCATCATCAGTATAAGCAAACCTCCCATCCCTACCTTCAGAACTTGATTTACTAGGTGTTCTTCAAGTTCGATGGATAAGGCACACCTCATAACAAGTTCATGTAACAGGTTAAAGCATGCTCTGTGAAAATGTTCAAGGAAGTGTTTTTCATAGGACATATCTGAAACACCAGCCCCCTCCATTATTTACTCAACTAAAAGTTGTGGCTGTAGCATTCGTAAAAGAGCACTGACATGTTCTTCATTAAGTTGGTGACAGGCTTCTTTGTAAATAGAAGAATGCCAATCTAGAGAAAAAATGCACTCTTTAATAAAACTAAGTACTTAAACAGCTCCTTGTAAAGGAATATCACTGGAGTCAAAAACACTGTCATTTGCAAAGCAGGGCTGTTCATGTCCATCAGAGATGACTACTTGCCTGCTAGCCTCTGAAAACAGATCTCCAAAGAGAGCATCATCTTCATGCCCGCTTACAGATTCTGCATCATTTACTCCCAGCCCATCCTTGCTAGCAGTCCGCCATGACTTTTCCCCCTTGGGCCTTGTTTTTAAACCTTGTGCATGCAGAAAACTTGTGATAGCTATTAGATCCTCTAGCCAGTGACCTGCCTGTGGAAATATAACATTTAGTTGATTCTCCTTGCTGCGCTCAACAATTAAGGAAAAGTGCTCTGAGCGAAGGTTACAGGACAAAGCAATAGAAGTTAAGTCTACAACCCCATCTCCTTCATGATCTCCCTGAATTGTTTGTTTCCAATGAAGTTTTTTACAGTTTTGTGATCTAGTATCTCGAGCAAATCCCAAAATCTTAATAATAACCTCAGGATTGTAAACCAAAGAAAGCTTCTGAACTGTATTCTGTCTCTCATACCTCCACATTCTTCCATCCAAGATGTCCAATAGAGAAGAAAGAACAAATGTGCGTATGTTATCAAAAATGGTATCATCCAAAACCACGTTCTTTTGGAGTTTATATTGATGCAATATGTCATTTGTATTCAGTTAGGGAGTGGAGATTCAAGCAAATCATAAATCTTGTTTTTACAGTTTAGAATCTAGAGTTTGGGATATTTTACTTTTTCAGAAACTCATAACATTGGGTTTTGTGATCCATTTTTCTTCAACATATGGGCAGGAGGTGTTGGAATAAATCTGCAGGCTGCTGATACAATCATCATATTTGACACTGATTGGAATCCTCAGGTTGGGAAAGATGAAGGATGAGGAAATAATTTCTTCCATTTATGATTGTAGTAAAACTGTTTTTCTGTATAAGGGGTTTCAAATAGTACTCAAAGTAAGTCCAATACACTACCTTTGCACAGTTTTGATCACATTATATTGTTTATGTATCAGGTTGATTTACAGGCACAAGCAAGGGCTCATAGGATTGGCCAAAAGCGTGATGTACTTGTTCTGCGTTTAGAAACGGTAACATTGATGTGTTTCTTGCTGTCATTTAGAATTTAAAAGTATTTCCAAAGATCTCAAGTCACAAAATATGAATGATATTGACATGTTGTGGAGTGAGACATATGATGTATCATGTATAGGCAGATAAGATGGTGGGAAGTCACATGTGCCACCACATAAGATTACCATTTCAACCTCAACATCTGGAGGCCTAATCTAGGTGCACACTGCAGACACAATGATGTTGATGACTTCACCTTTGGATTATGTGCATATTATGCTCTAATAAAACATTTTAATGGGTTCAAATACATTCTGAACATTCTGTGCCATATAAAACTATAAGAAGTTTTATCAAACTCAAGTTTAGGTTTACCCTTGTAATCTGCAATGCTTGATAGGAAAATCATCTCGTATGCTTTAGTTCTGCAATGGATAAAGATTTGTACTATAAATTTTCAGTAATTTGCTGATCATGTCACACCGCTTTATAGAAATAGATCTATGAGATTAAAATTGTTACCCTTTTGGCATTTTGTTGTTTCTATTTTTTAACAAGGTATTAACATGAGAAAAGTGCAAAGGCTATTGCATGAATTGATCTTTGAAAAAATAAAATATTCCCTCCGTGAATTTTTTTACGTTCTGAATGCTTATTTGTTCGACACTGTTGGATCAGGTTCATAGTGTTGAAGAACAAGTTAGGGCTGCAGCAGAGCATAAAATTGGAGTATCGAATCATGAAAAAGAAAACCATACACACTTATTAGTGCACCGACAGTCAGGGATTCAGTTGAACTTCTTGGTTCAGGGAGGCCACATATCTAAATTCAACTTGCAGTCAAATTTCTTGGGCAATTGATAGTTTGGGAGATGGGAACTTTCAATTTTGATCATGAGAGATATTATATGTAATTTGATTCTTCATTTCCGATGTACCAAAAATACCTGATTTGTACCGTTTTTGAACCATAATGGAATGCATATGCAGTTTTATTATTGCTTTCCAAAAGGTTAGTGGAAGTTTTTCTCATCAACATATTTTTACTCTATTTTGGGACAAGAACTTGTGACAGATACATTGAGATGCATCTTGTCATGTATGTTAGCTTATATTTTAATAAGATCTGTCCATTACCTGTTGATTAAAGCGGTAAGTTGGGGGCACTGTCTATGAGGAGACCCACTTTCGAACCTTGTGGATAGCTTTTGTGAATTTGTCCACCAATCTGATCATGTTGCTGTGTTATATCTGTACGCAGCGGTGCCAAGCTAGTATGGTAAATAAAACTTACAAAGAAAAAAAAATCTTTGTCATTCAATTTTTTAGAGCAGTTGGCTATAGGATAAAATTGTATTGTATTATCGCTGACAAGGAACTATGAAGTTATTGTTTCATAGCTCTAACTTTTTTCTTTAATTTTATGTAAATTTTAACTTTTTTCTTTAATTTTATGTAAATTTAAATATTATATGACGAAGGCATCTCTAATGAAGATGCATATTGCATAGCACCATTGTGTTGATGTCTGCATAGGTAGGGCCTACCCTCGGGTAGTAGAAGTTGATTCCAGAAGGCTTTTACTATTTTTCGGATGTTATCTCGTATGGGTACTTGATACTTTAAAGTTTAGAGGTACATCCCACCACCCATGATAAATATCTGGATGTTTGGAGGCAGTTTAGAGAATTCCTTGAAGTCGTGATGGAATGTGGGAACCGAATAAGCAGCCATGCATAAGCCTTGAATGCATACCTTGAAGTCATTGAACTAAGTATTGATTAGTGGTATATGTTTCCAAAAAAAAATTTAAATTTTTTTTTTTTAAATTTCAAAAGCCGTCGCTTAAGCGACGGTTCTATATGTCGCTTAACTGACGCTTAATCTATATATTCGTCGCTTAAGAGACGGTTCTCCCTGTTGCTTAACTGACGCTTAATCTGTATATTCGTCACTTAAACGACGGTAAGGCGACGATTTTCAAGTGTTTTTTTAAAATTTAATATAAATTTTATGTCGGATAACCGACGCCTTAAATTTAACCCCGTCGGTAAAGCGACGGTTTTTAGGTGATTTTTTTTTAAATTTAATATGGATTATATGTCGGATAACCGATGAGTTATTTTTAACCGACAGTTAACTGAGGTGTCGCTTAACCGACGGTTGTAAAAAATGTCGGATAACCGACGATAACCAACCGACGCTTAAAAAAAATCATAGTGTCGTACATGCGACAGGGAAGTGTCAAAAATCCAACAATTCGGCCGTCAGATTTTTGGTCGAAATGTAGTAGTGTTATTGTCGTATCTCTTTCCTCTATCCTCCTTCTCCTCCTCCTCCTCTATACCCTTTTTGATAGAACACATGTCTAGAAATCAGGACACGTTCCTGGCATGTGTTGGAAAGTGTCCAAATTTTAGGACACAGAAATTTTGGTGTTGAACACGTATTAGGGAAAGTATCATGTCTAACACATGGAATACGGGACACGGGTCCTATTTGGAAGTGTCCTGTTACATAGCTATTTATAAATATCGATTTAGGTTTTTTCAATAATATCCATCTATTTGTTAGAAGATAAACAGCTAAATATCGAATTGGAGGAAAAATGATATTTTATTACTTCTTCTTATCTACCCCTGCAAAGAAAAACCCCTTCCTTTAATATGGTCTGTCATATTTCAAATTTTCATGCTTGGAAGTGGGTAAGCATTTTCTGCATATAGTAACTAGTTCTGTTATTAAATGTTGGCTCATAGTGACATCAAAATGATTTTGTTCATGTCATCTTCCAGAATCTCGATTGCTCGGAATTGCATGTTTCAAAGAATATCATCTACACTTCTTCTAAATTTGGTTTAGCATCATTCAATCAGCTAGTACTGATTTTCACATTTGCAATAGCCACATTCCTAAGCTATTTTTATATCAATATTACTGTCATGTTAATCATATTTTTTAGAAATAGTAGTATCAATCGATCGGTAGTGAGATTCTGTTTTTCCAATATGGATTCTATTTATTATGAGTTACCATGCATGATTTGAGTAGACTAACTTTTGACATGCAATTTATTGATGATGATGGTTCAACTAGATTTTTGTTTGGGCTAGACGAGAGAAACTTAATATCGAAAACATAGGAGGACAAACAAAGTTTGTTGGTACAATTATTTGCAATGGTCAAGACATTACACAAAGGTCTTGCACTTAATATTTTATCACCTTATGTAAAAGTCCATCGAATTACATCCAATTCTAAGCCCAATATTCTATTGAGCTCTATCTTGGGCTTTGGAAGTGTCGTAGTTTGGTATGCATGTATTTCTTTTAGGTAATATTCATTATCAATTCTTATATCACCAATTCTACTTATTCCTTCCATTAATATCGTTCTAGTTATAATTATTTGACAATGGATGGGTGAAACTAGTTATAGCCAGTGAGGGAAAGTACAACCTGTTTGTATAATCCCTATTAATATTTTTAACATTATATATAGATATATTATATCTCTACACTATTTTTTAAGATTTATATTTTACTAATTTATTATATCTACTATTATTATTTATTTTAATGTTACATTAATTCAAGAACGTTATTTCTATAATACTTGAACAACTTATCATTCTCCATTAATTGATTCTATAAATGTTGATGCTATGTGATAATGATGTTTTCATGCTCATCTCCATGGGATTGATACTTTACTAGTTTCATGTATCCATCCGACCGGATATTTAAATCTGAAAAAACCCATCCAAAAGTTATTATTCCCTTCAGTATTCATTTTTTCAAACTGTTAAATACAATCTAATTGGTTGTTTATGTAGTAGTGTTCTCAATGGGTATAAAAAGGATACTAGACAAGACTTCTTCACACAATGATAAGAAGGCAACTAGAGGGTTTGAGGTTACTCTACAATATTATCATAATGGTTTCTTTCCAAGAAACTAAGAAATTCAAACCCCATATATCTTAGATTATATAACAAATAGGGTTTGCAGCCATGTACATTATGGTGAGAGTTTCGTTAATAGCTGGAATGAATCACTTTGTGTTTATGACATTGATACAGGTTGCTGCAGCATTAGCTATCACTACTTTTGCTTATTTTTTATGAAGGTGTGCATTAATTCTTGTCCTTGTGTTTATATTGGAAAATAAGTTTTCCTATCATATCAATCACTCTTGAATTGGATGTTAAGCTAACTATAGTGAATCTAGATACAGAGAGTAAGAGAGCATCATTCCATAGATGTGCATTAATAGGTCGTCCAATGTTTCACAAAGTGTATAATAATAGATCAATGCTATGTGTAATGATGCTAAGAATAAGCACAGGAAATAGATCTTGCTACTAATAATTCTCACAAGCATACACAGGAAAAATAGAGAGAAGAAAAGAGACTGAGTCACATGAATGAAGAGATGAATATTGGTGTGTATCCTTCCATTGAATAATAATGAATAATATTGTACATAAATAGTACATCCCTCATAGGAAAATAGAATTGTATGGAAACAACTCATAAATCTCAAAAAGGATGACTTACCAAAATATAGAAAAACCCCATAGGTGGCTAAAGCACTTCTAAAATCTATCAAGGACCTCACGAGCTGGAAAAAGCATGAGTGAGTTGTCAAGGAGATGGAAAAAACATGCTAATCCTAGAAAATGGAGAAAAACTAATGGAGGATGTGTTGGAAACAAAATCTCCCAGTTTCCTAGTTGACTAGATTTTAACTTATCCGTAGAAAAGCAGGAAAAGCAGAAAAAGCAGAATAAAGCAGAATCTACTGTAAATTCCTGTATACTAATTCTAAATGGTCAAAAGGTGTTCAAGATCAACAAAGAATTGGAAATAAATCATTCCTAGGATATAGATGGCATGTATTGACTTTAAGGTGTAAGTGGATGCCAACTAATTAAGCTAGTGGGTGAATAATTAATCAAATAATGATTATTTACTTTGACCTAAGTTGTGAGTGGTTTTAATATATTCCAACACAAAGAAGAGCCCACCTTTATCATGGATCATTTTATTTCATTTTTTCTTGCTTGCAAGTGGGTAAGCACTTGCTATCTTTTCTAGTACTAGTTTTATTATGTTTTCTAGAGTCTAATTGCAAAATGGAAAGGTGTGATACAGTTAATAACTTATGTTTCTTTTGATAGCTTTCAATGAAACCCTAGAAGTAAGACATTTACATTTCTTAAAATATGCAAAAGGATTCCCAGCATAACCTAAACAAATGATCTCATATCAAAGTTTGGTGTGATTTGAAATTATTAAAGTGCCTTACAAAATCACAATCACCCAAAATTGCTATATTCAAGGATTATACTACAATTCTTCCACTTTTGGTTCAACAACACAAAATCTATTACCAATGTTTACATTTGCAATGGAAAATTGCTAAGGTGAGAGTTGTTATATAAATATGGTAGCCATGGGTGTGAAAATACATTCTTATATAATACTTCAACATGTGACCTTCATGTCTTAACTGTCACCATCAGTTTTTCATATTATCATATGAGAGAAATTTAATGTCTCTGTCCTATGTTATAGCGCTTTATTATTGTACTTATGTTTTTAATTTTAAACATGCTTTAGATATTCTATTTATGAGCTTTCCTTAGCTGATTCAACTAAGACCACCAGCATTTTGCACATTATTTTCTAGCATGAGCATTTCATTAGCCTTTGTGCATTGAGCATGAAGCTTAGCTACTATTTCATGGCATTGTGACAAGCATTAGTTTACAATCCAAGGGTAACTACTTGTTTGGACACATTAGTATGCATACACTACTACACTTCGATCCAAAATCCGACAGAAAAATCCGACGGCGCGTGGATTTCTCTTTTTTAAACTTACCAAAAATCACAAGGATACATTTTTTTTTGTAAATGTGGCGACAAGCATCGCTTAAGCGATGGCTAGTCTCATACCCGTTGGTTAAGAGATGGATATTCTCATAACCATCGGTTAAGCGATGGCGCGGTTGTTGAATTGAGAAGATGAAAGAAATAAATCTAGACTAAAGTTTGCAATCCACAATAATATTGTGTCGGTTAAGCGACGGATATTTCGGTTCATTTGTTGCAATGTATTCCTTTAAACTCACATTTTCATTTGTTTAGAACAATTTCATTTGTTTAGAACAATTTCATTTGTTTAGAACAATTTAGGATATTTGTGTGCACATTGTTTAGAGTCGGAGGCATCTCTCTATGAAAGGGGACATTTTAAATTACACAGTTTCATAATTTGTCGGATCTATATTGATCTTGTCTTTTTTCTCCTTTGCCTTTCAACCCTTGCCTGTCAGTTGCTGATGGAGGTCAAAGTCACTATTTTCCTTTAAACCCTTGCATGTCAGGTGCTGCGAGAGGTCAAAGTCACGACATTTGCTGCCAGAGGTCTGCAAGGTCACGACAATTGTTGTCGGAGGTCACGCATAATAGGAGGCTTAATTTGCACAAGCAGAGGAGGATTTTCTCAAGAAGAGGAGGGTTTGCAGCAGTCTGAGGGTTTGCAGAGGAAAAGGAGGGTTTGCAGAGCTCACACCGAGGCTGATAGCATGCCCCCCAAATCGATGAGTACCCTAATTTGATATTGCAATAACCTATATAGATACGTCTTGCAAGATAGAGTGCCAGAATAACCTATATAACCTATACAGAGACCTCTTGCAAGGTAGGCCTTCGCATAGTTTTGTTTATTGGTAGTTTATTGGTAGCTTTTAAGACTGTAAATTATGCTTATTGTTGGAAATTAATGGATAGTAGTCTAGAAAACATTAATACCTTTAATTGATGCTTATGTTCCACACTTCAGGAGGTTGGAATCCTATGTTACATGGAAACATTTTTTTTGAGGCACACATGTATGGTTTGTTTTCATGCTTAGGACGTGAATCTATATTAAAGGAGAGTTAAGTAATATAGGAGGAGGGGTGAGGCTATAAATGTCACAGTCTATTATATATCCCACCAATTCCCGATGAAGGTAAGAAATAATACACAAGGAGGAGCACATGTACTACGCCACTAATCCAACGGGATAGGATAATCCTTTGATAAGTGATTTACTTTGATGTTGAGTTCCCTATATACATATTGGAGCGAGAGAGATTCAAAGTTTGGGTTCCAACTAGGGTTCTGATCGGAGGCAACTCAAATTTGTAGTATAATAGTCTAGGTAGAAGGCTTGGCAGGGATTGGGCGTTGGAAAGGGTTTGGATGTTCTCTAGAGATTTAGATAACATGGATAGTGAGTGGTTACATTTGAGTGATGATGTGGAGCTAATTCTAGAACCTTGTGATGATGAGATCTGGTCTAGTGAAAGGCTATTTCGTATTGATGATGAATTTATTGAGCTTTTACACCAGGTTTCTGGTACTAAAAAAATTTACTTGTTTCAAGGGGAGGCGATGGGTGGTGTTAACATAGAGCCATGTGTGGCTCAAGTGGGTGGTCAGGTGGTGTAGTCCAACTGGTGGGCGAGAAGTTTGAACAAGAGGTTTGTAGAGTTGTGAATCAGAATGTGAGGTGAACTAGCAATGAGGTGTTGTAGAGGGGGAAAATGAAAGGAGGATAAAAATGTCCCCTGTGTGGGTGTTGAAATCAATGTTTGCCTTAATTCTATAAATTAACAACCTTGCTTATTTCAAGGAAACTGCTTCTGATATATGCAAATAACGGTGGTAGACTTAATGGTTTCATAGGGTCACTGTTGATATATTGCTAGAACCTTTTATATGAAGGGGATTTCCTCCCTTCCTTTGGTAAGATGCTTCTGTTCAACAACACATGCAAGCAGCACCTTCCCACATGGGATATTACAATTAAGCTGATACCTCTCAGAGTCTCAAGTAATGGCAACTATCCTTGTCTGAGATGACGCAAGTGGGGGAATCTAGTCTTCCAAATTCGCCCAGGACTTGCACATGGCCCCAACCACATAAAACAGTGGGCTTATGTGGGAAAGTAGCACCTTCCAGCATGGGATATTACACTGAAGAAGATACTTATCACAACTTATGGAAGCTATCCTTCATCTAAGATGCCGCAATTGGGGGATATCTATTCTGCAAAATTCACCCAGGACTTACACATTGCCCCGGCCACATAAAATAGAGGGCTTACATGGGACAAACAGCCCACAAGGGGTGGACATGTCTCTAGGGATATTTGAACCTCAGTTGGAAGAATAGAAACACACCTGCTTTACCAATCAACCAAGCCCTATTGGTAGTTCCTCCCCTTGTAACTTTAATAACTTATTTTGAGAGTGTATAGTAAGATTAGAAGGTTTTATTCATGTCCAATAGTGGCCGAAAGGAATCAAGACCAGTCTAAAAGCACTGATAAAACAGATATCAAAGGACCATCTCACTCAAGGGCATCAGCTGATAAATCTTCAGGAGCCAAAAACCCATATTGCTGGGTATGAGTTGATGAGTGTAGTATATACAAATGGTTTAAGTGAATGATCAAACAAGGGTTTGTACACCATTCAATATCTTGCTCTGCCAAATTTCTGCAAGGCGAAGTCGATGTCAAAGACCGAAGTCAAAGTTGAATCTCCAGCGGAAGTTATCTAGCACATTTAGCCTTTCATGTGTGTGTTGTGAAGTCCCAACAGCTTGATCAGATCTATGATGAAGAACTTCCTCTCTGAGTTGATGTGCATATCATCATTCACAATTATATAGACCATGCAGAATCATTGATAATTACATAGACCATGCATAATCGATATTTCTGATTGAATCCCAACATCACAGCAATAGAATATACCTGTCTTGTTTCTCACTTTGTGAGACATGTTTTTTCATAACCTACAAGTTTAAATTCTTTCTACTGTCAACTCCACAAGAATCCTCATGTCATTTCAGAATTTCAATTATGAAAAGCATCCACTCATCTTAAGAGGCATTTCAGTAAGGCACACTTATGGGAAAATAGGCTGCTATACTGACCCTCATCATGACCAGATTATTTCAACTTGCAATCCTACTAAAGCTGATTTAAAACTTCAATTCCAATTTCCAACTTGCAATCTTACTAAAGCTGTTCTTACCCCAAGAACAACAGAGTGATAGTAAACTGTGGCAATACGTTCCTCTGGAAACTATTCCCAAATTCAACAAGCATAGAAATGTTAATTATTTGATTTAATTCAGTATTTCCAATTTAACAATTGAGCCTATGGAAATGCTTGAAAAGGGAACAACAGTCAAAATATTTGCTCAAGGAGAAAATTGTTTAACTTAATTTCAAAAAATTTACCAAAAGAAATTTGAAGCAACCACCTGCAAGTTGCAACTGCATAGAAAGCTGAGATTAAGAATGTGTTCACATAATAGACTTTTAGAGATGTATGACATCACAACAAACTACTGACAAGTTGCAAAAAGGATGACCAGTCTAAATATTGAGGAAATGGCAGATGTCCTACCTCCAGAGGCTTGTTTTCAAGAAGAGCAGTTCTGCTACAGATGGAAACACTCATCACAGTGATCAATCATCCCACCTGCCACATGATTGGCAGAGATTGCACCGGCTCAAAGAAGTATGTGGCATAACCATATTCTGGACACTCCAAGACTATTTTGCACTATAGAGATATGAATTAGATGTTTAAAATGCCAACATAAAATAATAGACAGGAGTATTGCAAGGTAAACAATGTCCATTAATAAATGAGATCACCTATTATGTCTCTCAAATACAAATATGAATGACTGAAGCTGTCGACACCAACCCCATTCAACATGCCACTTGCACAGCTATAAAGATCGGGTTTGGAAATTCAACAAGCAAACTTAAGTTAATTGAAGTTAACAGGAATAGCATATGCCTAACAGATCTGAATATACTAGAACGGTGATTCCACGTTCCAAAGAAACTACTCCTGATTAGAAGAGCTATGTGTACCTGTTCAATCAACGAAAGAAGACAAGTCAAGCAATATGTAAGCTTGTTGGCCCCTACAGCAATACGTTGGGAAAATTGCCCCTTACAGGTATAAGTGGAGTTTCTCTCTCATGTTCAACATTCTCAACTTTCAATTCGATGGGGAAAGTTTCAAATATGGGGATGGGCAGTGATCTCTCTGTATTATTTAAGTGAACTTCAATTTCTTCAGGCTTCAACTTATAATCACATAACAAAGACTGGAATGCAGAAAGCTGACAAATGTTTCCATCTTCTTTACTCTGACTTGAGGGCTCCAAAGAAGATTTCTTATCACTGACACAACTTACAACTCTGAGATCCTCCTTACAAACATCAACTTTATCTGGTTTTGAAGGAAAACATTCTGAATCTCCTATAAACGCTCTATTACCAGCAAATATGGCAGGACTTTCTAGGGCCCTATTTACAATCTCATTTGAAACTCTGTGTTGTTGCTCAGGATCATTTCCTTTCTCAGAAACATAACTTGTCACTTTGCGTTTCTCTTTTGAATGGTTTCTAACTTTATATAGATTAAAATATTTAATGTTGTGTATATATATTTTTAAGATTTTTTGAAATTTTGAAAATTTTGCATGTTTTTCATGTTTGTGAGATGTATACTAGTGTATTGGGGCTCTACTAGAGTTTTTCAGATATGTACTTTCATCGTACCATACTGTTCCATATTCTTATATGTGACCATCCATTTTCCCTTCAAGGTTAAAGAATCTGCCTTATTCATTTACAATCTAGAATGTGTTAAAGCTTTTATTTAACTTGCAGTCTTGCACTAGTTCCTAAGTCCACATGCAGTTAGTTTGTAACTTGTATGTTTATGCATTTCTGTAATTTTTAATCTGAACTACAATTTCGATGGAAATTTAATGTCTTTTGTTCCTTTTCAGGAGATTAAGGAAAGGATTGAAAGACTGAAAGAAAATAGTAGACGAAATGGAACATACACCTCAGAGTATGAATTCAATGAAGAAATAGTGAAGATCCGCACAGGGCTTGATCCAAGGTTTGAAGCGAAGGAAAGATCACGGGTTGTAAGGTTTGGAGCACGGTTTAAGGCAAAGGATGGAGAACATACTATTTCAAGGTTTGGGGCAGGGTTTGAGGTGAATGCAGGAGCACGATCTATAAGGTTAGAGCCAGGGTTTGAGATGGGGATGGAAATATATAGAAGGTTAAGGCTGTCACACAATGCCTCATGCTAAACCCACACCATTTTCTATTGGGATAATTGATTGGGCTTATATTAGAGAGAGCATATTTGGGGTTTTAATGTTGTGCATTTTTCCATTAAATATTCATATGAAAATAAAAGCCTCATATTTGGGAATTTGTTTTTTTCTTATGAGTCAATCCAAGCTTCTGGGGGAGGGATGACCTGCTAGATTATGAAAGAAAGCATTTCTGAAATTTCCACTAAATGCTTGGAGGTAATATCTCATTCTCTAATCGATGAATCATTGAACCTTTTTCCCATCAAAAGCATTGGTTTTATAAAACACAAATCAATGGAACAATGACACATCAAGTTTTCTGAGGATATGGATTGTGGTATTCACTGTGCAATTTTTTTATTACCAGAGCATGTTCTGATTTGGGTTGGAATCATTGGATTCTAAATAATTTGGCACCATGAGAAAGGGGGCATGGCCATAGAGAAGACACATTACTCACAGGTACCTCTCATATACTTTATAATTATGTTTCTTCTTTGCAATATGTGCTATTTATAGTTTTTTCCCTATGGATCTCATTCTCAGGTTTCTTAGCATCATATTTTACTCTTTTATGATCTGTGAAAATCGCCTTCTCTTGCTTTAAATCCAATCTAATGTATGCACATTTTAGAAATTGAACCCTGAATGTCAATTTGGTTCTACCCTTCAACCTAATCACAAATGTCACCTCAGCCCCCTATATCCACCATGTCTTATATGAGGTAGTCAACTATGTTGGAAATAGAGGAGAGTAAATCTTATACAAATGTGTTAAAATAGATAAAGAGATGATGGTTTATTGTTTAGGGAAGAAGAATAAATATGGAGGAGGAATATTTTTATAAAAGAATTTGGGAACCATGGAAGGAATTTGCTTTAGAATAAAGAGTAGCCATTAATGTATGAATAAAAGAATTGGATCTCCAAATAAGATGAGCAGACATCCATACGTTTTATCATTTATTCATGAGTACATTATCCTGTCGACAAAGTTAAAATAAGGGTAAAATATCAGGTGGGCACGATGCACGCATTGATTTTCATGTTCGTGATTATTTCAGGCTATTATTTCCCAACAACTGATTTTCTAGCTATTGTTGCCCAAGAACTGGATTCTAACATAGACTTGGAAACTTCGTTATTTAGCTTTTCTATACAAAACAAAAATTTGAATATGAAAAAACTAAACCACATAATTATTTGCATTTGTATATTGCCCTTAATTGGCCTTTAATGGGATATGTAAAAACTTCTAGAGGATGTAAATTCCCATAATAGAAATGGGCCTCAACTCAGAGAACAACTATACATACCCACTTTCTCGATCCTTTTTAGACCATACCATGTTTTTTATTCCCTTTGTTTGAAGTATAGGGGCCCATGCTATATTATATCTATCAGAGAAAATTGCAACACTAAGATAGGACAAGACAGGTGCCTCTGAAAAATTGCTCAATTGTATACAAAAATCCCTCAATAGAGAGGGTAGAAGAGACCATAGCTGCACTCCCTGGATGAACATGTGATGGGAGACCATGCAACGAGGAGCTCAGAAAAAGTTTGTTCAGGTTCCCTGTGTTTTCTTTGCTCACAATTCCTCTAAACTTTGTTCAGGTTTCTTGAGAGCTTTGGGACATCCATTCCTTTTACCTATGGATCTGATCCTATCCTTAACCTGCTCTACCCTTAAAGATATAACATACAAATCCCATTCTCTTGCCATTTCAATGTGTAGTCCAATCTGATCCATCCTTTTCCATCCTGAAGTGTCCACCAACCATTGCTTGCCATATCATATACACTGCAAAGAAGTGAATGTGTTTGGAGGGGGTGTAGTCTATCAGGTTTCTTAAGAGCTTTGGGACATTCATTCATTTTACCCATGGATCTAATTTTATCCTTGATTGCTCTGCCCATTTCCAATTAACCATGCTGGATATTTTCCAATAATAGTGTAGCCTTCTAGGAAGACCTTTCAGACTACTGACCTTCCAACTGTTTTTCAAGGGTTTCTTGTCCACTTTTCTGTTGTTGGATAATGCTGTTGTTTGCATTAGATGTTTATAAAGCTTGAATAATTAGCATATAACCACATAATAGGAAATTTGTTGGGCTAGCCCTCGGTTACTGCCACTGGTGGTGGATGGTCTTGTTGTTCATAAAGGAAGTTGTCAGTGTGGACATGTGAGATGAAAAACACAAGTACCCATTGACATGGTATCCTGGAAATGAAAATCTCTAATTTCTTCATGTGAGGCAACAACCACTTTATTCTCCGACCATGCACTGTCCAGTTGCAAGAAGAATGTAAAGAGTGATTGACAACCTAAACTTTTGGAACACATATAGTAAAACATATACCCTAAGATATCTATGGCATAACTTCATACCATATATGATATACCTGGTGAAATGGCATTGTTACCTGAGATACACGATTATAACTCATGATGGTGGGTTTGAACTGATGACAATATTTGATGAACATATGGTAAATCTGCAACATTAGTGATAATGATGGTTTGTCAAGAGCTTCAGAGACCCCTTGGAAGTGGATGGAAGCATTCTCAGCATGATGATTTACTGGTCTATGGATTGAATTGGGATCTATTAAACGAGCTATGTGCAAGGGCATGATAAGTGTTAATACCGGCAGAGAGCTTGATTGCTGCTGTCGTTGCTATAAATAACATATTGAGTGACAAATATATGCTCCAAGCTATTTCATTTTCAAAAAAATATAAAATAAAATGGATACCCTGGATTTGAACTTAAAATGACAAATAATACATTTTTTTTTCTATTTTCTGTCACCAATTTTATGTTCCAATCATTTTCCTTCTCTTAAAGTATTTTATAGCAAATTCTATTGACTTCCTTCATAATAAATTTTTCATCTTGCCTCAGCAAACTAGCTCAATAATTAGGATATTCAAATCGTTTGTATATGTGCTCATATGGGTTCGTATCCACCTAAGGACATCAGCAGTCTTGCATGCACTATCATTAGTGCCAATGGTTTGTTACTTGGAAAATATTGCGTTCATGGTATATATAGGATTCATAACCATGGTGAACACTGAAATCGTATAGCTGTAAACAGTAGCAACCTAGGAAGGAATGTGCTCCTGGAATAACTCAACTCAGTGGTGGCTTCTTTCCTTCTTTATGCACCTTTCAAAAAATTAAAGGGTTGTGAATCGAAAGCCCACCTAGTTTAAGATTGAAAATAAAAGTTGACAGAAGGGCTTTTATGACTGCTGTTCACCTCTATATCAGAGAATATGGCTGCAGTATGATGGTTTAAATGCACCCAGAATTGAAGTTTAGGTTGTTTTACTGTTGTTTCACCCTTTTAGGCACAATTTCTACTTCAAAAGATAATATCAGATCTGTGTACTGTTGTTTTAGGGCATACAATGCACCCAGAACTGCCCTAAATAGCTTATAAGTTATAACTAAGAACGAGGGTTCTTATAGTTGCTGCTTATGCCTAGAATTGGAATTTAACCTTCAAATTCAGCCCAGATTTAGAAAATAGGGGTGTTTGTGCCTGCTGTTGTGGAGACTGCCTTAGAATGATGCCCAAAATTCATCTTTTGCAACTCTTATGACCTTAAACATAATGTATGGATACTCATCATGATGTATGGATACTCGTCATGATATATGAACATGATAATAGTAGCAACGTTTAGTTCAATATTTTGATGCTCATCAGGAGTAGAAAGCTTTTAATTGAGTACATTCACATTTCAACTTGAATAATCTGAAGAGAAAATGAATAGTTCATTATGTGTGATTCGTCAAAGAGTGCTTTGTCTATGAAGGAAATCACTATCCACTGTATTTACCTTTCATTTGAATATGATACTAATAGCAACCTTTAATTCAATATTTTGATGCTCATCAGAAGTAGAAAGCTTTTAATTGAGTACATTGACGTTTCAAATTGTATAAACTGAAAAGAAAGCCAAAAATGTGTTAGCTTGACGTTGAGTAAACGATTTTGTTGTTAAAGGAGTTTGTGCACATTAGCCTTATGTAACTTAAATGTTTTGATTAATGCTTTAATTCTTCCTTTGCCTCATTTCTCTTTTGCCCTGTTTTTAAAAGATTTTGAAGAGATTAGAGTGGATAGTGCACTATCTGCTTTTTAAATATCTTTGGGTTTCTTATTTTTGTTGGTACAAACCCTTATTCTTATGTTCTTTTTGCCAATTTAACCTGGTTGTCTGTTACAGGGATAACACAAAGACTATTCTATTGGATGCCATGTATGTGTTTCTCAAGAGGCCAGAGTATATCAAATATGTGTCAAATTTGGTCACTGTTTGTTCTCAAATTATTTTGACTGGACCACCAGGTTAGTGACTATTAGTAGTTTTTGTCTCTGATAAATTGCATGCTTCAAATTGCAGTGTGATATGCCCAGTTAGTTCACCTTTTTATTGATAAACCTGCTCATGGTGGCAGTTAGACTCGAAGGGCATGCAAATTTCAGTAAGCAGTTCAAATGTTGGGGTCTGGCTGCACTTTAGTTTTTAGTCTTGCAATTTTTTACATATGCAAGTGTTATTAGTCAATTGTCTATCTAAAGTCTAAGAAAACCAAAGAATTGATGCTGCAATATTTGTCAGGATTCTGCCAACAGTCTCAGTAATCTTTTTCCATTGTTTCTTTATGAATTTATTCTGAAAATTCCATGATTTCTCTTTGGTTTTGGACAAACATTAAAAATATGATTTGCTGTCAGGATTGGATTAATGCTATTAGGTGCATGATTATGAGGGGAAAAATTCCCAAATAGTCTCTGACTATCACAAACTCAGGTATTAAACATAATATCACAGTTAAAGTTTAATGCTGTTGGGGAGTTGTCTAACAGTAACGCTTGTAGAGGTTATAAAATTAACTTTAACTCCAATGAGTGTCTCTTCCTTTTGTTAAACTTGTATAGGCTATTCATGAGTACATTATCCTTTGGACAAAATTAAAATAAGGGTAAAATATCAGGTGGGCACAATGCACGCATTGATTTTCATGATCGTGATGATTTTCAGGATATTATTTCCCAACAACTGATTTTCTAGCTATTGTTGCCCAAGAACCGGATTCTAACATAGACTTGGAAACTTCGTTATTTAGATTTTCTATACAAAACAAAAATTTGAATATGAAAAAACTAAACCACATAATTATTTGCATTTGTATATTGCCCTTAATTGGCCTTTAATGGGATATGTAAAAACTTCTCTAAATAAATTTATCATGCCCTTGGGATCATCAATGGATGAATCACAAGGCTTATTCTCTATACAATGGAGTCCCTTCTCATTGGTACCTGAAATACCCAGTTCATGGGAATTCAATCCCATGACTGTAAACACCTCTGTATTTCTTGTTAAACTAACAAGAAGAGGATGCACATCCAATAAAGCTGCATCTTCAGTCCGTACATGTGTGGTTTCTTTTCTCTGCCAGTGCACAAAGTTTATTTCATTAACATCATTCTCTCCTTTCCCTTCATGATCTTCCAGTGGCCCCATAGATCCTTTCACAAGATTTCCTTTTGAATCTGAATTCTGTGAAGCATGAAGTAAACTCTACCTACGTAACAAGTTTCCCTCTCCATAGGCATCTGTACAGATACACTCCTTTTCTTTCTCATTTGATTGTGTACTTTTCTTTCCCTCTTCTGGGGCTACAACCAATGATCCCTCGTTAGGAAGTTGACTATCACAAAGTAGTTCCAGATCTCTCTTTGTGTCAGGAGATTGGTCAGCACTACCAGATTTTCCAAGAATAGAAGTGGTTCTAAAAATACTTTGGGGTATGCCTGCGTCTTCACTTACCTCAGGATATTGGAAAGTGAGCTTCCTGTGGACTACACTTGAAGACATAATATTTTCATGGGAGAACCCTTTATAATGTGAGTCTTTGAACCCCAACTGTTGGGTGGCATTTCCAACTGTAACTTCACTTGCACCAATAGAATGTGAGGCGTGTTGAGAATTATGCAAGTCCAACAGGGCTTGCTCAGGGATATTTTCCTCTTCACCCTTCCAGATGTCTTGCACTTTCTGTCTCATTCCTGTGGTTGATATCCCTTCTATTTCAGAACTAGTTTTCTCAGTTTCCTTCTCTTGTAATAGTTGTCCTGCAACCGTTGCAAGTAGTTCAAAACACACACCCCCATTGTCAACATAATTTTTCTTTTTGAGCCAACCTCCAGCCCTCCCCTGTAAGCGAAAAATTAAGTATCAGCAGACTGAATGACAAGTCTAAAACTCTCTTCTCACTTAAGCTCAATGAAGCACTCCATGAATAATTCATCCATGTACTTGGAACAAGCAGGCTGCAAATAAGGATTAGACAGAATACTCGTGCAAAATTCCTTGCTCGAGGTATAGGTGGAGGCTTATAGCCCTGGAAGCCATATTCCATCCTCTTTTGTTCTTCCATCCCACTAAATACTTAGCATGACAAGCATGACATAAGAAGCATGACCTTCATGCTTCCCAAGCCCCTTTTTGATATGAACAGTAAACAGTAACAACAATGCGAATACTTGCATACAAGAATAGAAACCCAAGAGTCCAAGCATGCAAGTAGAGATGAGATTTCCACAACTGTACATATATGTACACTCTAACAGTGCTCTATATTATATTAGATATTTATATACCTACAAAATTGGTGGAGGGACCATGGATTTCATTTGGTCTTTTAAGAGGAGCTTTTGGCTGGAATTATGGACGATTTCGATTTGAGTGGATTTCCCACCCAGGTTGAAGATTTGGAAGAATGTGATATATTTAGCAGTGGAGGGGGCATGGAGTTAGATTTTGATTCTCAGGAAGATCTGAATGGGAACATACACAGGTCAATCTTAGATAACTTAGCAGGAAATGGAAATGTTACCTATGGAATTTCAAATGGCCTTGGTACTGTTTCGGGAGAGCATCCCTATGGTGAACATCCTTCCAGAACATTATTTGTGCGAAATATTAATAGTAATGTGGAGGACTCTGAATTGCATGAATTATTTGAGGTAATGATGTGCAGATGTCTCTTTTCCATTATCCATGGCTATTTACTTGGTTATCTCTCATTTTTCCAAGGGATTTTCAGCATCATGGTTTCTTTGTAAAATGCTTGGTATTGCTTTGTGTAGTAAATATTAAATTATTTACTAAACTCAATAATGACAATGTAACCCCTTTTTGTAATTGAACAATTTTCATCTTTTAAACAATCTGGGTTCATGAGTGTCTACCTAAGCCTCATATCATTAAGAATAATGAAATGGAATTTAATTCTTGTTATAGCTGACTTCAATGATATACACTAACTATGATAATATGGATGATTACATATAATGTAATCAAGTTCTGAACAATCCCAGGCAGCCTCTGTAGTAATTTTGCTGAGTTTTAAAGTAGGATTTTATAAGGGAAATAACTAAGATATTAATTAAAAAAGGACATATGCTCGTTGAATCTGTTCTTTTGTATTGTGAAATGTTAATTAAAAGATCTAAGATTGGTTTTATAGTGTTGGGGAAGTGTTTCTGAGTAAGACGGCATTGCATCTTTTGCGATTGTGGGAAAGAAAGATTTCTCTTTGAAAATTGTATTTATACTGTGTCCACCACATAAGTGCAGTGACTAATGTCAAAAAATTTCAAGTAGACTATACAGAAAATAACTTCAAAGAAAGGATTTTGTGTCTGGTTAGGTTGTACCTTTGATTTATTGACTTACATATGGACAACAAGATTATATTCCCAACATGTTACTTATTAGTCTGACCAAGTGTATTCTTGCTTGCCCGTCATATGGACAACAATATTATATTCCCAACAAGACAAATGTCCTATTTCTTATCAAATCTTTCACAGTGGAGTTCTTCTTACAAAAAAAAACAACACAATATTTATAAAAAAAAAATACAATATCGTCTCTTAAGTGACGCCTGTAGGTGTAGGTTAAGCGACACTTTTAAAAAAAAAATACAATACTGTCGCTTAAGCGACGCCTGTAGGTGTAAATGTTTTTAAAAAAATTTCCTCACCGTCTCTTAACCGACGACCATGCTGTAAAAGCAATGGCTTCTAAGTGTCGGATAACCGACGATTTACATTTAACCGACGGTAAAATGAGCTGTCGCTTAACTTACGGATTGGAAAGATATTGGATAACCGACGAAAATCCACCGACGCTTAAAAAAAATCATAGTGTCATACATGAGACAAGGAAGTGTCGAAAATCCGACAATACAGCCGTCAGATTTTTGGTCGAAATGTAGTAGTGATATAAAGATGGTTCCTCATGACGCTACAAGCACTTTAACTACGTTTTATGTAAGAAATATGGTTATGTTTCATATATTTTTTTATTTTTTTATGTCTTCATCACTTGCATTGAATTCCTAACTTCTCTTGGCTTTGCAAAGCAATCATAGAAGCTCTTGTTGATTTAGACTTTTCCATCTTCCTAATAGTAGTGTACTGTGCTTGTTTTAACAACTATCCTCCCAAAATCATGAGCATGATGCATGATGAAATTGACTTTGGGTTCTTAGGAAATAGGTATGGACAACCTTATTTTATCCAAGTGAATATTTTCAATGGAATCCCCCCAACAACTTTTCGTCCAACTAGACCATGTTCTTCACAAAATTTATTCTGGGAATGCTTAAATTGGTGCAGTTGGACGTTCTTATGGGAAGCAAGGGAGATATCTGTAGCAATTGTTCAATTGCTAATTAAACTTCTTCATCCTATCAACAAATTATCAACTCTATAGTTGGTCCAGAGGAATGTTCTCCATCTTCACACTATAAATAAAGCTAATAAACTTTAGCTTGTAGACTGGAATAAGAATGATGTTCATGGTTTTCATATTTGTATTCTCATCTATATTGTAAATCAATGTGTGTTCTTATATTATATTAATCTTGACATTGCTTTAAGGTGTTATTAGTTGACATGGCATTTCTTTTAGGTTTTAAACAACAATATACACTTTTTCCTTACTTGTGTAAATCAATGTGTGTTCTTATATTGTATTAGTACTGACATTGCTTTTTAAGGTGTTATTAGTTGAGATGGCATTTCTTTTAGGTTTTACACAACAATATACATGTTTTCCTTACTTGTTTAAAGGGCACTAGCTCAATGGTAGAGCATCTGGTTTACAAAGCAGAAGATTGGTGGTTCAATTCCACTGTGTCCTTCCAAAAAGCAATACAGTATAGGACATTGTAGTTTATTTTTTAAGAAAATAGTATTTAGAGAGACAAAATAGGGTATCGAGACAATATTTGTGTAAATTGTCTCAACTAGACAATTTACATAGATGAGATATGAAGACAATATTTAAGACAATACTTTTGTAAATTGTCTCAACTTGAGACAAAAGTAAAATTGAGTAATGTCTTAGATATCATCTTTAAGCGAGTGTCTTAAACTATCGTCTTAAATTATTATCTTAAATTATTGTCTTAAATTTAAGACTATAGTTGAAGACACTCGCTTAAAGACGATATTTAAGACAATAAGCAATTTATTTTTGTCTTAAGTTAAGACGATTTACAAAAGTATTGCCTCAAATATCGTCTTAATATGCCCCTATATGTACTAGTGAAAGATACATGGGACAAACTCAAAGCTTTATATGAGATTTGTAATTCAAATAGAATTTTTTTTTTTAAGACTAAATTATTATCTATTAAGATAGAAGTGAATGAATCCATAAGTAAGTACCTTTCCTGCATCAAGGATTTAAGAGATAATATGGAAGATATTGGTGAATATTATAAAGTGTTCATCTCAACACTTGCATTAAGACAGATCCCTCCTACTTTTGTAGAGCTCACAAAAAATTTCTACAAGAAGAAGAGAGAATGAAGATTTATGAGCCAGAATCACATACTGCAAATCATGCACTGATGGAAAGAGGAAAACACTCACACATAGGAAATCAATGGAACAAAGACATAGACAAGTTTCATACAAGGCATAAAGGTATGTCATATACTAACTCTAATGTTAATAAAAATGTTGAATTCCATTATTGTGGAAAATGAGTTCATATTTCTAGAGACTATTTTAGAAAGAAGGACCATGAGTTCAATCACAAATATACAAATCAAAATGGAAATTATATGAGAAAAGAGACCCCTCATGTTAATGGATTAAAAAATATCAAACTGTTTATATCTAAAAATGCTATGTCTGCTGTAATGAATGACAAGAGTGCATGGTTTATAGATTGTGGTGCCTCTTCCCATATGTCATTTAATAGAGAATGGTATGATGAGTATCATGAAAAGCATGATGGCACACACATTTATTTGGGTAATAACATGTCAGATGAGGTCCAAGGTTATGGAGTGATAAGTGTAAATCTACCGGATGCACAACTTAAGCAATTTCATAATCTGATGTATGTTCCAGGCATAAAAAATAATTTAATATGTGTTTCTTCTATCACTGATAATGATATGAAAGCATAATTTGGTAAATATAAGTGTCATGTTAAATAAGACCCAGATCATTATAGGGTTATAGTGACACGGTTCAAAATTGGAGGCTTATACAATTTGTATACAATCAATGGAAACCATCAATTATTGGCATCTTCAACCATATCAAATGTTCTCATTATGGCATCAAAAGTATGGACACCTTAATCACAATGATCTTATGTTATTAAATAAAAATTCTATGGTTGAAGGTCTTCCTATTATCATTTATTATCATATAGAATGTGTTGCATCTCCACTCCGAAAAAAACACAGGAAGGAATTTCCTAATCATGAAAAGAAGAGATAGACTGAATTACTTGAATTAATACATACTGATGTTTGTGAACCTATGCAGACTATATCACTTGGTGTTTCTTAGTACTTTCTTGAATATTTGTTGATGATTGATCTAGGTTCACCTGGGTTTACTTCTTAAGAAGAAAAGGCGATGTCTTCGAATACTTCAAGGAAATCAATACCAAAGTTGAAAAAAAAGAGATAAATATATCAAAATTCTCAGATCGAATAAAGATGTTGAGTACACTTCTAGAGCATACAAAATATATTGTACAGATAATGGAGTCCAATAGCAATTTATTGTGACTAATACACCTCAGTAAAATCGAGTTGCTGAGAGTAAAAACATAACAATGGTAGAATGTGCTCGCAGAATGCTTAAAGGTAAAAAAAATATAATGGTTTTTGTACTAAAGCTATTAACACCATTGTAGATTTAAAGAATGTGAGTCCAACAAATAAATTATAGCTCCAAACACCCTTTCAATTCTCTTATGGCTATAAACCAGAAATTGGTCATTTAATAATATTTGGTTGTAGGGCCTTTACACACATCCCTAAAGATGATAGAATAAAATTGGATCAAAAATCTATTGAATGTGTCTTTGTTGGCTATTGTGATGATCATAAGGCATATAATTTATTTCATCATAGTTCACACAAACTGATTGCAAGTAGAGATGTCGTGTTTCATGAGAATAAAATATAAGTAATAGGTTGAATAATTCTGGTGAAGGGAAGATTTGATATGATAATGTCAGATAAAATTGTTCATGAAGTGCAGGTACATCAATAGGTTTAGGAACATGGTGATAACATGAGTGATACCACCTAAGATGAAGAAACAACAGAAAGATAAAGAATCATGGATAGAACTCCATCATGTATTGTAGTACCTAGAAGGTCAAATCAACAAACTCATGCTCCTATAAAGTTTAGAGATTATGCATTGATGAATAATGTAATTAATGTCATAGAACCATTGAATTATGATCAAGACAAAGATAAACAAAAATTGGTGAATGCTATGAATGAAGAGTATAATTCTATTATGTGAAATAAGACTTGGGACTTATTAGAATTTCCCAAAGGTAAAGTACCCATAGGATCTAAATGGATGTTCAAATATGATTTCAAAGTTGATGGTAGTATTGACAAACTTAAGGAAAGACTAGTTGCAAAGGGTTATTCTCAACAAGAGGAAATTGATTTTGAAGAAACATATGCACTGATAGCTAAATTAAACACAATGAGTTTGCTTGTTGCATTAGCTACAAAACAGAATTGGAGAATACACGAGTTAGATGTTAAATCTTATTTATGGAATGGTGATTTAAAAAGGGAAGTGCATTTATTTCATCATGAGGGCTTTATGTAGAAAGGTCGAGAGCATATTGTTTGCGGATTGAAGAAATCTATCTATGGATTGAAATAGGACCCTAAATTGTGGTATATAAAGATTGATTCCTTCTTTAAACAACAAGGTTTTATGAAAAGAAAATATGATTCAAGCCTATACATTAAGAAGATAAGGAGGGAAATGTTTGCTTGATATCTTTATATGTTGATGATCTCATTATTACAGGTGGATCATATTAGTTGATTGCAGATATTAAAAGTCACATGTCTTAGGAATTTGAAATGAAATACCTTCATGATTTTCATTATTGTTTAGGTATTGCATTTTGGAGACAATCTAGTCAAACATTCATCACTCAAAGCAAGTATGTAAAGGAAATCCATGGGGACTTCACTTAGTGAACCTCTCACATAGCACGTGCGATCGTGGGATATTAAAGAATACCCTTAGTTTTGAGAGATATTGACCCAAACTCTTTTTGTTGAAACCCCCTCCCAATACTTAAAACCTCCTCCCCACCTCTTTTTATACCTCAATCCTTATAAACCACCCTACCCACCCCCACCTTAAACCCCTCATCCCCCCAATACCTGCAATATATTGGTTGGATTTTTGATAATTTTAAAACCCACAATATGAACTAACGTGATAGGATATTGGTCAACAAGTGAAGCCCCCGTGAGGACATCCTTAACAGATTTCAAATGTGTGAATGGAAACGAGTATCAACTCCTTTGGATGAAACTGTGAAATTGTATAGTAATGATGGATCTAAAGAAGACAATGGTACTTTGTACCATCAACTAGTGGGAATCCTGAACTATCTCACTAGTACAAGGCTAGACATATCATATTGAGTTAACATTGTTAGTCAATTTTTGTCTAAGCCATGTGAAACACATTCGAAAACTACAAAATAATTCCTAAGATATTTAAAAGGAACAATTAATTTTGGTCTTTTATATATTGATGCATTTGGTGTTCAGTTGGTAAGTTATTCTGATTCTGATTGGCCCAGAAATCCTAATGACAACAAATCTACTTTTGGATATGATTTTCACATTGGTTCAGGAGTCGTGTCATGGAGAAGTAAGAAAAGACCAATTGTTTCTTTGTCCTCCTTAGAAGCTGAATATAAAGAATTGGCTAGTGCTACTTTTGAAGCCATTTGGTTGAGGAACATTCTTTAAGAAGTAGGTACAAAGCGAGAACAAGCTACCGGAATTCAATGTGATAATCAGAGTTCAATCAAGTTGGCACATAATTCAGTTTATCATGCTAGATCCAAACATATTGAGCTGCAGCATCACCTTGTGAGCGAAAATATTGAATTTAAAGAAATTGAACTCACTTATTGTAGTATAAGTGAAAATGTTGTTGATATTTTCAGCAAACCAATTGGAAGAATTCGTTTTGAGTACCTTAGAAAGAAATTGGTGTTGTAGAAGAATTCATTTTGAGTACCTTAGAAAGAAATTGGTGTTGTAGAGAATCCATTTCTCCATTAAGGGAGGATGTTATAGATAATGTAGAAACATATTCATGGTTGTTTTCTATACATAGAATGAGTGGTTTGTCACTTCCTTAGTCATTGGATCTGATCCATTATTAGTGGATCTAGATTGGTTATTGTTTTCATATATGTAATATAATTGAGTTGAGCGTATGATGCTCTTGTGCGAGTCTTATTTCTTGTTGTGTCGTTTCCTTTGGTTATCTAAATAAAATTTACAATAAAAACAATAAAACATTGTATTTAGGAATCATAAAATCTTGCATATATAATATGATATATATATATATACATATTTACTTGACAAATTTGTAATTACAACTGCATATACTATTACAATACTGCATAAATTCTTCATTTTTACAGATCTTGTGCTTGACTAGATTCTTCACTTATATAGGACTTGGGCTGGAGTACATTTCACTTTTATAAAACTTGTGCTCTTCAACAATTTTCTAAAGACTCTTAACACTACCAACTTGATCTCTCGAGCGCCTCCAAGTCCCTCTTTGTATAACTCTAATGTGACTAAAAAGACCTTCTCCAAAAAGACGTGCCCCATATTTCTAACTGAGTGACAGTCTCACAAAACTGTACTTATAGGTAAATTGATCGAGCCAATGACATGTGATGCACAATGTAATTTTTCATGGTGTACGAATAGTTTAAACCATGGCTAAAAATGTGGGTGTATCGGAAGTCCGCCATATATATATCTAGAGATGTAGACTACTAAGTGTGAATAAAGAACTATTTCCAATTATTATGGCCTATTTCAATGTTTCTATTTGTCATGTAATAATAATTTTATTGAAAATTACTTTATCATAACATTAGAGTGAAATATTCATAATTGCATAGTGAAATAATTTAACACTAGCACATCTACATAATTTGTAGCTACATGTATTACACCTATTTTGATCAAATGGTTGAGAAATAGTCATTTAATGGAAGAAAATTTGGAATTTTATTTTATTCTTGATATTTTTTTAGTTAAAATTGTTCAACTCTTAGTTATCCATACCTATCTGCATGTTATCATTGGTATTCTTCTTGTTATCCATTTATGAACTAAGAGAATCAATCTAGAGAGTATAATTGTCTCACCATCTTAAATATATGAAAAAGTATAGGCCCTAGTCCACCCCAAAGATGAACTAATTTATCATAAAAATTTAGAGGATGGACACGAAAAACTATATGTATGCCATAGAAAACATTCATGGTTGAGAGATTCTCATTTAATGGAAGAAAGTTTGGAATTTTATTTTATTCTTCATATTTTGTTTTTGTTAAAAGTGTTTAACTCTTAGTTATCCATACCTAGTTACATGTTATCAATGGTATTCTTCTTGTTATCCATTTATCAACCTCATCATCTTAATTACTTGAAAAAATAAAAGTATAGAACCTAGTCCACCCCAAATCTCAAATAACAACGCCTATAACACAGGTCAAAACTAATTCATCATAAAAAAATTCAAAGAATGGACACGAAACACCATATATATATATGTGTTATAGAACATTAAAAATACTATAAATTCAAAGGAATTACACTAAATTGTTCAGATATAAAACATTAAAAATACAATTAATAAAATGCCACTAAATTGTTCAGTTGAACCATCTATTGACAATATAAAACATTAAATATACAAATATTGGGTTAGCCACCTTATAGGAAAACAAAAAAATAACAATTGACCAAAAATATTCAATACGGTCAACACTTTTACCAACGAACGAAAGGTGACCTACTGTACCTAACAACAACATAACAATATATTGTATGTGGATAGAAAATGTAGCAGGTAACATCTGCAAGAGAACAAGATATTGTATGGGATAGAAAATGTAGCACCATACTCAGTAAGATAAGCGATCACATAGCTATTCATAAATCCATAATGATACCTCAGAACACAAAACTGTAAACACTACCATATCCAACAAAGACGTTCCAATATTAAACTCAGCTGAATAAAAACCTAAAATGCCATGGCCAACATTAATAATAATGCATTACAATGAAAAACAGAAAACCCTAAAATGCGATGACACATCATTTCGAATAATAAATTCCATTGTTGGGGACCAGGATGACTGGCAAATAAAATAACGCAATTAATTGCATTCTAGAGGTTGATGACTCAGAAGTAGGAAAGGATCAGGAAGATCAAGAGCAAACGCAATATAACATGAGATCCAATGCTCGAAAACAGTGGCAGGGGCTGACAATTATGTTGCCGACTCCAACAATCAAGAGAGGCGCGATTTTCACGAAGCTCTGCCAAAGCTGAGAGGGTCAGGGAAAATAAACCATGGAATGNAGGTGCTGACAATTATGTTGCCGACTCCAACAATCAAGAGAGGCGCGATTTTCACGAAGCTCTGCCAAAGCTGAGAGGGTCAGGGAAAATAAACCATGGAATGGGTTACTTGAATTAGGAGGGTCAGCGAATGGGTTTCACGTAGCTTTGCCAAAGCTGAAAGGGTCAGGGAAAATAAACGATGGCCATGGACTGATAGCAGTCAAATAGATGGACAAGTTAGTTTGGAAGGGACTGTTGCCTAGTATGATTGACAAACTGCGGGAGAGATGGCAGCAACAAACAATCAATTAGGCCACGTAAACAGGCACGGTCAAGATTAAAAATTTAGCATAAAATTACACATGCTATTGCAAACAATATTTGAAACCCTAAATTAAAAACCACCCATAAACGCATAATTACATCTGTAAAACAGTTGGTTTAAATAACTCATGGCACAACTTTGATATGGCTAACATGTAGCAATAGTTGAATATTACTAGAGCAAAACTAGCTCTTACATGAGCAAAATATCCACTGGAACCTCAAATGAGATATATGTAATAAATAACTGAAAGTTCAATTCAAAGCGTCCACTGGACGATAACAAACAGTTCTTAAATAAATCCTAAATGTAAAACCTATAATTCATAACGAAACCTTTCTAGGTATCTTATCATGAAACAAAACTTGCTATGTAAGTAGCTAGCTGCTTAAAGACTTCAAGAATTGATGGCGAGTTATGGAGCAGCGATAGATATATTCTTCTGGTGCTACGTTACTCCCCATTTTGATCATGGGAAGTAGGAATATTTCCAATCTGTGGAATTGGAGTATGAAGATTATGCAGATATGGATTTGGTGCTGCCATCTGGAATACATTTCCATGCTGATCAATAACAGGTACTAACACCACCTGGGGCATGTAATATACTCCCCCTGTAATGGGATCTATGAAGTACGAACCACCAGCAATATTCGGGAGAGGAGGCCTGTAGTCTCCAATTGCAATAGCTGAGTTGGAGGGCATTACTGGATTTGGCATTCGCTCATTAGGGAGAGGAAGCCTGTTTTGTACGATCTCATCAGCTGAGCTGGAGGCCGGCCCTGTCTGAGAACTATGAGATCGATTTACCGACTGCGGCGATAAAAATAGATCTGTTCGCTGGTCTTGACTTCCAGTTTGATCCACGACTACAGAGAGATTATTGTTGGAACTGCTTGCGTTTATTTGCGGATTAACAGTATTCGAGGAGCTTCCTGGCACAAGCCTTGGATGAGTAGTAGAATTCTCTCTGACTTTCAGACGCTTACCAGTAAGACGAGATGATTCTGCAGACTGAATCTTGACGACGTCATAGTTCTTGATATCGAAATTAGTGACAGCGTTGGTCCCCCTGTACTTTATGGCAGCAACATCGTAAGCTTGAGCTGCCTCTTCTTCCGTTTCTGTCAAAACCAGTACGATACCGCTAATTTATCGAATGTTTCCAAATAAAAATCCTAAGTGAAGAATTTAGGATATATTAGACACACTAACAGATTAAAGAAAATATTAAAACGATTACCGTAACTCCCCAAATACTTGTCTGTGTTGTCCGCTACTTTTCTTATCCGCGCTTGCCATCTTCCTCTAAATCTTTGCAAAAAAATAATCAAATTCAGAAATAATATAAAATGACATCGTATTTTAGCATGAATACGAGTATTATATCTTGGATTCAAAATTAAATGAATTGCAACAAATATAATTATAGTTTTTTAAGGTTTTCTAATAAACCTGGTAACCCCACGGTACTTGGACAGGCCTCTAGAGAACGTAGAGCTCTTTCTGTAACAAACAAATGACAAAAACAGAAACCAGAGGAGTTTTATTCATCTATACATATAAACTATCCATTGCAAACTTTAAAGTTTAATGAAGTAATGATGTGGCTACCTCTTTAGAGCTCCCACTACTTCGGTCCTACTCATGTTTGCTATCTCTCTCATTTCTTCTTCATAATTGGTAACCTGCAAAGAATATCCTTGTCAATACTGGTTACACCGGCTCTTAATCTTTAAACAAAATATTTCATTGGAACGTAGCGGGATGACGCTATTCAATTGAGAATTTCAAAGTTAGAATGTGATGAGGCAGGACGACAATGGACTAAATGAAGCGGAATAAGTCATACTGGGAAGTTTGTTTTTGCAGAAGAACCCCAATACACAATCGCTGCAATATCATGAGATCTCGCTGCCTGCTCCGCGGTATCGTATCCACCTAATAGAGTACATGGAATTATATAACTTCAGTGGCATAAAATAGAAATAGAATAAAAGAAAGGAAAATATTAATATTTTGTATATGGATAAGCAAAAGGGTTGATTTTTGGATCATATGCTCAAGACAAAACAGAAAATATTACTCACCCAAATATACTGTAAGATTTCACCACGTATGAGAAAGCCCAGCCGATACATGTGACAGAGACGCATAAATCGAGAACTATTAAAAACCGAAATATAGACATACCTCTAATAGATCACAGGAAAGCTTCACTAAAAAAAGCAATGACCATCAAACTAAACACAATATATCTACAATGAAAACGCGAAAGGGATTCAAAATATCCCATTAAAATGATTAGGTTGGGTAAACATCATTAAGAAAAATTGACCTAAAGGTGGGAAGGGATTCAAAATATCCCGTCAAAAAAATGTCTTGGTAAACTTGATTAAAAAAATTGAAGTAACCTTGTCTCCCATTTCGCCTAGACCGCGGGTTTGTACAAGTAGGATCCCATAGATGGGCTTCGAATCTCTGCGTCCATCTATGTCTGCGACCGTGAAATTACAAAGCATGAATATCATTAACCTATAAAATAAAGAAACAAGTCGGTCTGAAAAAAATTACCTTGTGACCCCACGAAACGCAAGGCTTGTTTCTTGTCCCTCTTGATCAGTGAGACTGGAAGTTTCTGAACTGGCGACGGTCAGATTCATACTGTTTTCAGAATTCATTTTCTGAGACAATGGTGCTGGATAAACTGTTTCCTCCCCAAATATAGGGTTTGATATGTTTCAAAGAACGAGTGGACTAACTGTATAAAGATGTCCTCCAACAAAGAACATAGCCCAAAAATTGAAAAGAAAAAAAAGCTTTTCTTCGGTTTCGACCAAAGAAAAAAGAAAACTTAATCGGCCACAGAATAACTTGACAAACAGGAGGAGCAGATGATTCTTGGCACCATGAGAGAAGACATTATATAGGTAAGCAATGGCAATGTGCAAACTGACAGGAAATATATTTGTGAGGAGGGGCGGAGGAGGTTGGTACCATTTTAGTAGAGTTTTTGGTACCATTTTAGTAGAGTTTTGGGTGAGCGTATTGAATTTTATGGCACTCTGCCCTGTTTGTTCGGTATTTATGGTTTCTATTGAAAAGAGTTTTGGTAACTTCACCCTAAGCCGTTATTCAAAAGGTATATACCTTCACATAAGGGAAATTTTTGTATCAGAAGGAGAATTTAAGTAACTAAATTTATAATAATAAATATTTAAATTTTAGAAATCTTAAGTTTTGGAAATAAGAAATATATATTAATAAAAATGCCTTGTGGTATATCTATGCCATGTATTTATAACTAATTTTGTTGTTGTTGTAAATAAAATTGATATTATTATTATTATTTAAAAATGTTGTTTGGTATATCCATGTTATGTATTTATAAGGAAACTTGACATTATTATTGGCTTTGGCATTATTACAAAATTGAATTTGTTATAAATATTTTCTAAATGTGTAATGGGTGGTTTACTCTTGGTCATTAACTTAAATATAATGTATATTTTAAATTATTTATTTGAATTTTTTTTTTAATTTAGAATTTGAATTTTGAAATATTTAATTATAATATATAATTTTAATTTATTTTGGGTGATGGGTTAGCTCAAGTGGTTGAGAGTTGTTTACCTTAGCAAAAGGTTTGAGGGTCAAATCCCTTTATCCTTGGGTGGCTATACAGAGGCCTCACTCTATATCTTCACAGTTTACCTTTGGTACCATCCTAAAAAAATGGGAAGTACCATCCTAAGAAAAATGGGAAGTACTTGAGGGTTTCCGAGTGATGTTCCATCATAAATAAAAAAAATAAAAATAAATAAATTAATTATTTTATTGAATAAATTTTTATTGCTTTTAATATTAAGAATTTGAATTTTTAAATATTTAATGATAATTGATGTGTTGTTATGTAGGGGTTACTAGTAGGTTATTTTTTTGGATTTTTTTTCTCGATCCATATATTTAAAATAATATTGATATATTTAGATAATTAATCTCTGTAAAATCACTAGAACAATTTCAATTAAATTTGGCAAGGTTTTATATATTTTTAATACTAAATTTAAATGTTTTTAATTTTTATTTTTTTTTACATTTTAATTTGTAAAAGTGAGGTAAGAGGATTGATGCATATTCATCATTTTTATTGAATTCTTGTCTCTATTATGTAGCCTTCTTTTCTAATTGAATTCATGCAGGCTAGAAGATCCTATGATTCATTAAATTTAACATGGTATCAGAGCAGGTATCCACGCCAAATTCAAACCTTAGAGACGTCCATTGATACACGAGAAGCAATTGGGTTCCACATAAATCTTGGTATTCTTGGCTTGCTCCCTCTAGACTTTACCCATAGAAGTCTAGCCAAGCGTTATGCATCCAGAGAAAGTGCACATCTCAAATTGGAGAGTGTTTGAATTGGTTTGATTCAAATTGAAGTGTTTTTGTAGGTAAATAGAAGATTTTATGATGAAATAGTTGTTTCTTGAAGCTGTAAGATGGAGAATTCAACAACTTTGACACCTAGAATCCTCGCACCCTTCAATTTTCTTGATTGAAGGGATGATATGCAGATTTTCTTATGCAACAAGGGTCTTTACAAGGCACCATGGGAAGAGAGGTCGAACCTTAACAACATCTTGAAAAAACAAAGTATCTGGACAAGCTTAATGAAGCATTTGGATTCATGTGCATCCACATCTCTAGAGAGTTACTATTTAACCTTGAGGGATTGAGAAAACCAAAAGAAGTATGGGAGAAGCTCAAATCTGTATTTGGAAAACAATATGAGGTAAGGGGCTATACCCTGGAGAATGAGCTTATAGCACTACAACCAAACAAATTCGAAACTATACAACATTTTTTTTCAAAATTCAAATCATTGGCCATGCAATGCAAGCAATACGGGATCACTAGAAGGATGAGGTATTGTTTGTCTCAATTATGAGAAAAGTTGGCCCATAATTCTCAATCCCCATATCTACCTTTCACTCTGGGAGATTAACTACTCATATTTGGAAAATGCCATCCCTTGATTCATTCATGGAGTCTCAAATATAGGATTGATAAGACAAGATAATACAGATGAGAGCCCCTATATCCTTTCAAAATAAAGTTTTATTTGCTTGTGAGACAAAGAATACACAAGAAAGGAGGAAGCAGTAAGGATAAAAAAAAAGGGACACTGAATTCGAACCTAAGGAAGTTTATCCAACAAATGAAGCCTCAGGCTCTAAGAAGGAAAAACATGAGAGGTTTGACAAGGGGAAGTGCTCCTACTGTAAGAAAGGAAACCATACAGAGAAATATTGTATGAATAAGACCATATATCATATGTCAAAACTCCTTAAGCATCACATTATTTCTCTCCCTGAAGGCCCAAGGAAGGATAACTCTGAAGACAAGACTGAAGATCATGGTGAGGGATTCCACGCAGTAAAGGCTGGTTTTTGAAAATCGCATGCCTTCCTCACTGATTCAGGGGGCTCTAATCACATGGTTGCATCCAAAGAATCATTCTCTTGATTACAAATTACTAATGGTACAAGTATTCACCTAGGAGATGACATTCAAATCTAAGCGAAAGGAAAGAGTTCAGTCAAGTTAGAGCATGGAGTGTTCAAGAGTGTAATCTATGTTCCCTATTTAGCAACAAATCAGTTATCTATCTACTAGATGAATCATATAGTCTCACCAAAGAAAATGGTATTTTCTCTTGACTGAGTGGAGATCTTATATTTGTCAATTGTGAGACTTATAGCGAAAGGTGTTGCAAAAAATGCCTCCAAGGTGTTGGATTTCTCTCCTAGTCGACCCAAGTTCAGATCCTAGGTCATAAATTAAGACCCAGATATCGGCCCGACAGAGCAGGGCACCGCCTACAGTACCTATGACGTGGATGCAGTCTCACCTGAGATATCCTTATGGGGAACTTCCAGAACCAAGTTTCTATAGTTAGGTGGGGATTTATACTCTTGTTGTACCTTATCACAGTGCTCGACTGAAGTTGATGTTTATACTTCTTATCCCTTGTCGTTTCACATAAGATACCATAGGCCAATTATCAGTTGACACATATAATTGATAATTAACATAACAACCTTATTCCAGATTCATTCAATAAGCAGTTCAACATACACATATGAGGGATTCTACATAAATAAATGCAAAGTGACACACTAATATTTACTTATTTACAACACACATGAAACAAAAATAAGCACATTAAGCATTGACACATAGTCACAACAATTAACGTGGACACCCATCTGGGAAAAACTGCAAAGGCACTCTTCATCTTGCATGAGAAATATATTAGAGCCTTTTGCCCATGCACTCAACTTGCAAACTCTTGTCTAGGTATTATTTATAGTTCATAAATACTTCTCTCGCATCATGCTCTCAATTTTTAGGTCGAAGTACTTCCTCTCTTCTCCACTCCCCTGTCGATCTGCACACATCCTAGATCGTTCCTCTAGATAATCATCTCTTCTCTTCTCTTCTCTAACAAAATGATTAATAAGCAATGTTAATCCCACACACAGAGTGGGTTCTCCCTTTTATAAGATTCTACATGTCTTAATCAACCGACTCTTTTCTGTTAGCCAACAGGATGTCATTTCGATTCTCATACATTTAGTTCTAACTGAAAATAGGGACTATCGGCCCAAAATACAATGATGCCTTATTACCAAAAGTGTGTTTTATTCTAACTAACTCCTTACCCACAATCAGCTGATTTGTAGTTTTCACTGCTCTGCTCTTATTTTGTGACGGTTTATTTCACCGCAGCTTCTCTTGGTGCCAATCTTTCTGTCGTGGCTACTCTTCTATCACATATTCTCTTCCCTTCTCTTGCGACCAGATTCTTTATCTTCCTAAGAATAAGTTTGGATGAATTACACTTAAATTTTCTCAGAGCCAACAAGACCACAACACTCTTCTGTGGCTCATCTCGAGACACATTACTCGGAGACCTCTGTTGTTACAACTTTACTTTGAAAATACTGAAATATGTTCACTATGCGCTAAGTCTCCTCCTGTACTTTTGCTTCCGCCTTCTTCAAAAAATTTACAAGTTTGAAACTGATGTGTTCCAAAGTTGTAAGAGCTAACTCTAGTGTTTGTCACATTTTTTGGTGTACATGTTGAATAATACCTATAATTTTCTTTGCCCCTGCTTGCAGTTCTACGGCCCTGTTAGTCCTCTTTTGTTGTTGTGTTCACAATGTTGTGACCTGCTATTGTAGCCTCTTCATGTCAACAAACTTAGCTATTTTCTCTACTAATGGAAGGTTCTTCATCTCATTCTTAAACTAGTTCACTTCTGTTTCAATAATGTGCAGTTGTTCTGCAACTTTATCTAACTCCTTATCATCAATCAAATCTTCCCATGTCTAAGAAACTTGCTCGAATTATTTGGAACAAAGTTCCTTTTTCTCTTCTATTCTCTTCACAACATTTGTTGTGTCTTTTTTCTATGTTCTAGTACTTATGGAGGTGTACTAAGTGTCACTTGTGATTCCATCTCTGCAAATTTATTGGAGAGGTTCTCTTCAATCTTTCCAAGTCAAAACACTTTGGCTTCCACAAGTATCTCATAACACATATTTCATTAAATTTGTAATTAAACAGTGGATCTAGAATTCCAAAATAGCCTAAAAACTCATTTCAAGCATTGTTCTTGTAATAAAATATTTCCAAATTTAATGAAATATGTGTTTCATGGGTAATTCCTTCATCTATAAAATTGTTGGAAGCAAGTGCTACAACTGCGTTGATTCGATGCATGTTCTCCTCCTAGGTATTAGCTTTCTCTTCTGCTTCTTTGATTGTTTTCTTCATCTTATGAATAGTCTTGTTTGATGCTCTAACATGCTTGACCAATAAGCCTTATCTGACTTTCATTTCCTGCATTGTTCCTTTCTGAATGACATACACTTCGTACACTGGTATTGCAGAGAAATTAATGGTGAAATGGACCATGGAATTCAACTATATTGTCCCCAAATCAATTCATTCACCCAATACTTGATTTTGATTGGTGAGATGGGTGTCGACACATCACTAGGTCTCTCCTCTAATGAGCCAGCTAAGTCGTATGATTTAGGGAATTGTGGCATGTAGTCAACCACCATCCTTAATTCTTTCACTACCTTACATAACGTTTGTAATAAATTTGTGATACTATTGGTTAGCTGTGTTTTTCACTCATCCATCTTTTTAAGGAATTGGATGGAAACCTTGGTCATTGTATGCGTCAACAATGTATAATCAATGCTGGTAAGGCCAACATTTCTAGATAACTTTTCTCCTTTCTTCTTCTTATGACACCTCATAGACTTCCTTGTCTACTTCCTCTTTTTCCCTACTACTAGGTCTGTTGGAGTCATGCTTGACTCATTACGGGTGTTTTCTAGGTTTTCTTCTAGGTTGTCTTTTGGTGGGTTCTCTCCATAGTCCCCATCCTTCTGTATCAATGGCTCATCTTGTTAAACCTATTTTTCTGTAGATAACTGATCATCTGCATCAGGAACTCTCCATTATACTACGTAATATTGAATAATGGAATTAATTTTGCAGTCAATAGATGATACTATGTCACAATCGATTGGAACTGTGGGTCTTGTCATGGATTCAAAGAGATATGTAGGTACCCAACTGAAAATCTGATAATGTTTCTAAACTTCTTAACCGACGCCTTAGTAATTCTAGCATGCTTTATTACATGATGTCGCAAGCTCTCTGCTTGCAAAAAGAACTCTACATTGCTGTATTTTTTAGGCCTCTGCTTTAAATATTTTTTGAACCATAGATTTTGGTATTGACCTCCTAGACACAAAATACGCACATCGACCCTCTTGTAGTTTTATGGTTCTACCCATGCAACAAACAAAATAAAAATAAGTAGTTATGAGCAATGAAATGTGTTACCGTTCGCTCGTGATTCCTCTGCATCTACTAATAGTTCATTTAGTATATATTGAGACCAGTTGAGTTGAACACTTGCAGCACATAATTCTTGTGCAGCAATCGTACCTATGGTGCACTAGTTTGGTCACATCTTCTGAAGTATCTTTCTACATATAACTTTAGCTGTGAACTGAATAGTGTAGTCGTTAATAGAGGCAATGGAAAATCCTCTAGTTTCTCTCACCAAGTCATACTTTTCTCTCATCTTATTTGTGAATAAGGTGTCCTATTCCTTTCGAGAAAGAAATGGTGTCTAGTTGATGGCTGCAATTGGGAGTCCCATAATCACTGCTATAAGCTTGACATCAACAGAAATATTTTAGTAGAGCCATAGAAATCCACCATGGAATGATACCGGCAATTATTTAACACATACATTCACCTCTACGTTGCGGCCAAAATGCGGCATGTGCATAAGTGATAAAAAATGAACTTTATCTAGTCCTCTTTCCCATTCCATTGGAACTAAGTGGGTAGGTGAATCCTCTATCTCGTAGACAACAACCATGAATTTATCCATTGCAAACTCCAAAATTTTCCTTAGATCGAGGTGGAAAAAGGTCATCTTCTTTAGATTTAGAAGTATGTTTGTCATTATTCAAACTCCTTTTGGTACAGTTGGTGCTACCGGTGGTGTTAGCGAAGCCCACCAACAAAGATCCTCCAGTTCTGCGGCTCGAGTGATCTGCACCATCAGCGACATGGCCTTCAGCGACATCTTTAGGGTTGTCAATTGACCCTCTACCTCTTCCACTTGTGTAGTCAGCTAATCAAGCTGCTCATCCTAAACAATAATTTGACAAAATTGAGTGGTCACCTCCATAACCCTTTTAGCCTCTTACTCCATAGTGCCGAATTGAGTGGCAATTTCTTCAATGGAGGTCTTACACTTCGCAACCTACTTCGATGGTGTTATGGGTTGTACTTGGGCCTGGAGAAGCAAGTTAGACGTGTCTTGAAGCTGAACCATATTCTACCCCAATCACTTCACCTTTTCGACTGGGGTGAGCGTTGAGGTGTTATCAAACATGTTCTGGTAGGCATCAGAAATAGCAAGCTCAACTTTGTTACACCTTGCACATAGCTGCGCCTATTCAACAATCAGGTGGTCTTGCACCTTCTTGAGGTTGGTAATCTCTTTGACAACCTTCCGCTGCAGCTCAGCCTGTGTATCCTTTCACTGGTTGATTTCTTGTAACTTCTCCTCTCCTAACTGCACGCGGACCTGGTGTAGCTCCTCTATGTCCTTCTGCAGCTTTGCAGCAGTATTCCTGTATTGAACATAGCCCTCAGTCAACTCTATTTTCCTTGCTGCCAATTCCAATGCAGCGCCATGCTACAACTCAACCAACGCTAGAGCTGCCAGCTTTTTCATATCCAACATCACACTCTGGATTGGATGCAACTGCTGGTGCACTTTGTCATTGCCGGCTTTGATTGCATTTGGGGGAACTTACACGTTCCTATCCCAAGGCTCAGTGTTGATCGATGGGTTGTCCTGCATCAAAGGTATCGCCAATGGTCGCTTGGAAACAATCTCAAAAATGGACTCTAATCTACTTCTTACCTCACCAAATTCTTCATGGTTGGATTCGTCGATCGCCGTAGTGGCAACCGTAGATGAATCCGCGATGGTGTTGATAAGATGCTGTAGCTAGTCTTCCATCCCCATTTTGGTACCACTACGGCCTTGTACTCCTACCACCACTTAGCATGTGTCTCCTCTCACATCCGCTATGTTATATCTTCAGGATTCGTCAATGACTGATTTCCAGATTCATGGGTGCTCAATTCCGATGGGGCAGGGTCTTCAAGGACCTCTGGGGGTAGCTCCTTATCTAACTCCTCTTGAATTACCGGGACATGCCAGTCCCCCGGCCAATCTTGCACAATAGCATCCAACTCTTCTATGGTGACCTTATAAGGCAATGGTAGCCACTGTCGATCAGGATCCCTCCTAGCCTGAATATGAATGGAGTGGGGTCCAATAGCAAATCGAAGGATCCATTGATACTTGGTCGCAGTGTAGGGAGAAACTCTAGGAACGACAACAGCGGTAGTCTGCAGTGCTTCCTAATAGATCCATAACTGAATGGCATAGTCCATTTGGTGATTGGGCTCTTCGACCCACCATAGGTTCTAATAACGGGCACCATGAAAAACCTTGACTGCCTCAACTGCCATTGGTTGGTAGTCCTTTGGTTTCATCCAAGCAACAAGAGCAATGCGAATCAAAAGCCAACTATAAGAAAAA
The DNA here is from genome assembly GCA_001517045.1 of Pseudotsuga menziesii. Classification (NCBI taxonomy): domain Eukaryota; kingdom Viridiplantae; phylum Streptophyta; class Pinopsida; order Pinales; family Pinaceae; genus Pseudotsuga; species Pseudotsuga menziesii. The sequence continues at coordinate 429,281 of LPNX010607998.1, forward strand.
GGCCTCCCAGTCTGAGCAGCAAGTGCATCTTCAAGAAACTGATTCAATAGAAATAAATACCAATTCATTTATACCCCCTCGACACATTTCTAGGCACAAGCGACAACCCCCAGATTACATTGGACTAGGAGATTGCCACAAACAACCTTGCTAGCGAAAATTCATGCGCCAATGCACACCATTTGTGAATTGATACTATCAATGCACTAAGCACAACCATCCCATTGTAACCTGAAGCACTCCTTCAGCTGCTTCACAAGTCTCTTATCCGTATCTCTTCCACGAATATATTGTGTCGGGTCCTCCCCAGCCTTAGGAAAACCAGTAATACTTGCAATCAATTCGACGATTACAAGGATCGATGTATTCAGCCAAAGCATCCCTCCATGGAAACATGCCAACAATTGCTTCACACATGCATGTGCTTCGTTCAAACAGCCAAAATGGGGCATATTGATGAGCCCTAACAACCCAGAATTCTCTAATCCACTGGCCCATGGTTTCGGAATTCGTTGAATGGGACCACCAGGTGTGGTATGGACAGATTCATATGGCTTGTCTCGGACATATTAAAGCAAAATTAGGTCATGATTGTCGAACTCAAGCCTGATCAATATAGGGATGATGTCAATTGAGCATGTCATCCCTTTCGACAGTGTTGGCAACTTGGGAGGGTACTTCTAATTCTTCAACGGCAACCGTGGCTTAGCTCCTGGATGCGTTGGAGCGATGTAACCAAAAATATCATTTACCGAGACACCCTAAGGTGCCGCGGGCTCAATAGCCCTTGATCTCGATGGCCCAGTCTATGCAGTGCCTTCTCCGTGCACCTTTGTAGACATGTAGACATTTGCCGCTTTCGTTTTGGAATGGACGACGAACCCACTAGCATATTCATGACCTCTACTTCCATAGCTGTGGGATAAATGGGGGAGTCATATTCACTTGAAATTTCAATAGCGTCAAGGCCACTCAGCATCCCTTACCCCTCAAATCTTGAACTGATGCTCAACAGCTTGAACAATACTACACTCAACACTCTACTCAATACTTGCACAAAATTCACCTTCTATCTCTGCTATTCGCAACTGAACAATTCCATCTGATGCATCTTGTACGGTGTTTTGTAGCCACTTCCAATTCCAAATCCATCATTACCAAATCTAACTTCATCATTATTTCTAAATCGGGTAGGAATGATGCCAAATATCTCAGAGATCTTATGCTTCTAACAGTTGGATCATCTATTAATGCAATTCGCTTCAACAAGCGTTGCCAGCCAACTGGTTTAACTACCTACATTTATTACTTGATTTGACCACCCCACCACCTGACAATTGTTGCAAAGGGTTAACCGACTATCGCTAACAATTGTTTCCTTATGCAGCCTCTCCCTCAAGGCTCACCTTGTGCTACTAAACTAAAATTCTCATTATCAATTTTTTTTTAAACCTCACGTGGTGTGCATTGCTGGCCCTGTCCTATAGGGTTTCAAGCGACTCTTATTGATGAGTTTCGGAAACATTGCGCCATCTAACTGTTCTAACTGAACTGCACCACCAAATGTAATGGACTGAACATGATAGGGACCTAACTAGTGTGTTTGTAACTTACCCAGATGCCTGATAAACTTACTATCATATAATAGCACCAAATCTCCTATTGCAAACTGTTTATGCTTAATGTGGCGATCATGCCATGGCTTTTGTCAATCCTTCACAACCTATAGGTGGAAGCCTGCGATGAAACAATATTCTTCAAGCTGAATGAACTGCGTAGCATATTCTTCTAAAGCCGCTATATCGTCCATACCTATTGTTGCAGCAATGTGAAAGATGGTAACAATATACTCCATAGGCATGACTGCCTCTTTCCCATAAACCAACTTAAATGGTGTCTGACCTATTATTCATTTGCAAGTAGTGCAATAGGCCCAGAGAACTGCTGGAATTTTTAAATCACAATCATCACGGTTAACATTACATAACTTGGTCAACGTTGCCTCCAAAACTTTGTTAAAGGCCTCAATGGTACAATTTTCTTGTGAATGGTAGAGTGTACTCTTCTTATGTTGTATTTGGAGCTCTTCAGTTAGTGCTTTTACCATCTGGTTGACAAAGTGACTACCCTAGTCAGTCATCATGATTCTAGGACACCCAAATCGCATCGCAATGTTCTCAAAGATAAACCGGGTTGTCTTCGTAGTAGTACAATCGATGACTCATGCAACCTCCGCCCACTGAGTCAGGTAGTCAGTTGCAGTAATAATATAGTAGGATCCAGTGCACTTACCTGGTGGATTGATAAGACACACAAAGTCGACAACCCATTTATCAAATCGTTGGAGAGTCACCTGTGGCACCAATGACATCTCATCCCTCCGTGATGGTTTACCAACCTGTTGGTAGACATAAAAGCTCCTCCCATATTCTGTGGCATCATTATGCAATGTGGGCCACCATATCCCAGCACACAACACTTTTCGTGTAGTACCGCAGCCTCCATAGTGACCTCTCGCGATTCCAGCATCCGCTTCTTCTAGAATGGGACCCTGCTCATGTGGTAAGACGCACCATCGCAATATTTCATCCAGTCCAAGTTTATATAGCTTCCCAACAATTAGTTGAAAATTAGAGGCTTTTACGACCAGTTGCTTCTTTTGGCTAATCAACGTGTCTGCTGGGGCGACACCAGTAGACAAAAACTGAACAATTGGTGCATAGTGATCATATGCAACTTCAATTTGGAACAATTGCGCATCTGGAAATCCATCATCAATATTGGTTGGTTCTTCACCAATCTCAATGCGTGATAGATGATTCGGGATAGCATTCAACTGTCCTGGCTTTACCACTATTTCAAAATCAAACTCTTGGAACAAAAGCAACCACCTACCAATTCGCCCCCACAACACAAGATTATTGACTAGGTATTGCAAAGCAATGATTATCAGTGAACATCTTGAAGTGTTGACCCAATAGATAGTGCCTAAACGTTTGTAGAGCATAAATCATTTCCAGGACTTCCCTTTCCGTCATGGTATAATTTTGTTCAGAAAATGATAACTTTCTACTAGCATATGCCATCGGATGGTCCAAGTCGCCTTCACCTCGTTCCGCAAGAACAACCCCTAGCGCAGTAGAAGAAGCATCAACATGCACATGGAATTCTTTATTCCAATTGGGGAAAACTAGTATTTTTGTAGAGGCCATCTTGGCCTTCAGGGTGTCGAAGCTTCCTTTACATTCCAGATTCAATTCAAATGGAACATATTTTTTAGCATCTTTTCCATGGATGCAGTAATCGTAGCGTGTCCTCTGATAAACTTGCGATAGTAGCCCATATGTCCCATCATTTCTCAGAGCATATTTACATTCATTGGTGGTGGTAAACTGAGGATTAGTGCAATCTTCACTGGATCAACCAACATACTTTCTTTTCATACAATGTGCACAAGTAGTATGCCAAAGGTTGCACAGAAAATACATTTTCTTGAATTCAATGCAATCTGATGCTTCCTACACCATTCTAGCATCAATAACAGATTGTTTAGATCATCCTTAACCAGGCCATAGATGGTCTAGTAATCAATATATACCTACGAGAATTTCTGAATAAAATATTTGAATACAGCAACAACTACGTGGGAGCATACAACAGGTGCATTCTTCAACCCAAATGGCATGACGGTAAATTGGAAACATCCCCACTTAGTGACAAATGTGGTATTATGGTGATCCTCCTTCACAGTCTAGATCTGGTGGTATCCCAAAAATCCATATGTGAATGAATATACCTCCTCGCTGCCTACACCTTCCAGGACTTCATCTGCGAAAGGGGTCGAGAATGGATCGTGTACACATGCATCATTCAACTTTCTCAGATTGACACAAATGGGGATTTCACTACTCTTCTTATCTTGGACCACCATCAAGCTTATCCACTCTGATTCTTCAACAGGTTCAATGATCCCAGCATTGAGCATCCTATCGAACTCAGCTTTTACGCAATCCTTATATTGCGTGTTCAATCTATACGAACTCTGGCATACCGATTTTGCATCTGTCTTGAGTGGAATCTTCATTTCCCCTAAATCACTAAGTATCCCCTTCATTTCTCATAATCACATTGGAAAAAGGTCTTGGAATTCATGCAATAGATCGATGAATTTGGCCATCGTCTCTTCACCCCAATAGTCTCCGACGTTAGCAAATTTTGGATCTTTTGCCCACCCAATGTTAAATTTTTGGATCCTCAGTGGCTGGTTCATTGCGTTTGTTGGTATGTCGGGAGTTGCGACACCACAACTTCCTTCGAACTCTGGCATATTAACATTTTGCAGCCTGTCATCATCTTCAGGTTCACCAAACAAGTTGTATCACGTCATCATGGATTGGATAGAGCAATGTGCATGAGGATGAACAGGGTATGCAATAGGGATGAATTTCAGTAATACGTCATGGATAATGTGTAAAGCGTTACATACCTCGGGGTTGGAATCATGGAAGCTAAACATTTGCAAAAAGCAAGCTGATAACTCCTCTGAAGTGGCAATGGTTCTACGCAATTCTTTTGCCACATACCAGGACCGTTGCATCTCTTCTAGTGTGTGAACAAAAGTGTAAACCCACTCATACCTGGGTCGCGATGTCCATAAAATTTGACATTCAATCAAATGATGGGTGGGGTCAGTTCATCCATCATATCTCCCAACATCAGAGACCTCTATATCGCCAAAGCGGACCATCATCAACCTGTGGCACTGCTCCCAGTCATGGATCCTCTTCTTGTGTGTCACCCACCATCGAGCCGGAGTAGTTTTCAGTGCTACATCAAGAGCCATTATCCTTTGCGGTGCAAACAGCTTTACTTCAAATTCTTGGAAGAACTCAAATAGTCCCGGCAGTCCTTCGTAAATGGGTAACTCGACAGTCTCAGTCGCAACATGTTGGAGATATTGTGTAATCAACCCACATTTTCTGAATGATACCTCATGCAACCAATTCTGCCAATTTTCTAGAGCATTGTTAGAGTTGGAGGACATCGAAATTGTGCTGCGGCATCAAGTTCTCCATCGATAGTAAGGTGGATATAATCCTCGGATATGTTATAAGTGTGATCCCAACTTCTCCTGACTTCATCCTTTATAGGTTTTATATATCGTGGTCCTTCCTGAGGGTCCATAGGAGCAATGACTATGACATCCTAGTTTTCAAATGTCATAACATGATTTTTGAAGTTGATAACCGCCATGCTATCATTATCCCATCTAGTTCCTAGCAGTGCAGGATAGGAACCACCATCTCCTACAACTTCTATTATGTCAAAGTCAGCACATGTTTTCATACCTTCATTGTCAACAACCAAGTTTGAAACACAACCAATGGGTTGAACCTTAGTATGGTTTGATAAATGTAGCTGTACCGATGACCATCCCAATGTTGGATTCCCCATCAATTTCCAGGTTTTCTTTGTTAGGATGTTTACATCTGATCCACGGTCCAAAATGACCAAGTCAACCTCACAATCCCCAATCTGGACATTCATTCTTGTCTCCTTATCAGTCTTTCTTTTTTGCAAGGAATTCATAGCGGAATCATTCACTTCCTTATCAAGGAGGTGTAATAATGCCTCAAGCTTGACAAGGGCATCTGAGTCCCTCTCCAGCGATAGACAACTCTCAAAGAACTTACACAGGGTAGCATACTACTGTGATGGTCTTTCCTCTACAGATGGATCAAAAGAAAATGGCATATCAACAATTAATAACTTACCCGGATTTCTTCCAATTTCGTTCTTTACGTCGAAGAAGGTATCTTTCTCTATTGCAATATCAAATGCAACCTTCTTCTTACTAGCGATCCAAACTTGTTGCCATGGTCCATCATCTCCAATTGTCACACCAGCATGAGTGACAATCCCAACATCGACATCCTTCATCCACGGCTCGGCCTGAATAGTGGCAACTGTCAATCCCTGGTTCAAAGGCAGGTTATTATTCAAGGGTTGATTCATTCGTTGGTTCTCCATCTGAAGCAGGTTCTAAGTCTGAGTCTGTGATGGGACCTGGTTTTGCATTATCGGTTGGTTTTGTACTTGGAATGTAGAATGATTCTGATTCTGCACATTCTGTAACTGGGAAATTTTTCCTGCCTGCCATTTTGCAATCAACTGAGGGAAACTTTCAACATTATGATTGTTGGCTGCATAGTATATGCACTACGAATGAGGGCACTCTCTTTGGTAATTCCCAAATAACCTATAGGTATAGCACTTGACTGATTCACAACCTTGTCCTCCCTCACGACTGAATCCTCCTTCTCGACATCTAAACCCTCCGCGGAATCCTCCTTAGACTCCTCCTTGTTGAAACTACGATTGGGCCATTTGTTACTGTGGTGGGTTAGGTTGTTGCTGAACATATTGCATGGCTTGAACACATTGCAGCTGATTATATTGAAGTCGTTGTGCTTGGTTATAATGTGGTTGTACCACTATTTGCGACTGTGGTGCGAACTGCCGTTGCGCCATAAACTGTTGTTGTGGTTGCGCAGGGACAAACTGTAATAGAGGTGGTGGGGTATATAGTACCTATGCTGCTGGTTGTACTACTTGTGGCTATGCTTGCACTATCCAGGGATCCTCTCCTTTTACAAAGTAGGAATCATACGTTCTTTCCTGAAGTAAATCATAAGCGCGACAATTTTTTTCATCATGTCCAGCTGACCGACAAAACGTACAGTACAAACTTTCTGCCTTGGTAACCATCTTCTGCATATAATCACAGTTCTCATGTCGATGCCCATAGATCTGGCAGATGCAACACCATGGTGCACCAGCACCACTCAATGGGCTCGAGGCTCCTGACAGCAAATAGTTTTGAAATGTCGAACAAGTATCCTTGGTATGTCCACTTGCATGGCAATAGGTGCACCAAATATCATCGAGATCTTCCTTGGCCTTTTTGATGTCTTGCAATTGCAGTGTTAAATTGGCCAACTGCACGTGAATTTGATTCATTCCAATAGTGGTTTCCACTATCGGCGATGCCTCTAATTTCATCACGGTCTTGAGAGCCTCATTCTGGGTCGCAATATTTTGATGCATTAATGGTTGTCAAATATGCGAGACAAGCACTATAATAAACCATTCTTTATGTTGAACATCTCTCATTTGAAAGCTAACCCGAGCCATCAATGTCTTAAATCGCTGATCAAAATGCCAAATTGTTTTAATGGGGAATTGCTTGATCTCTTTCAATTCAATAATGTACTGAGCTTCGGATTTCAGCTTCTTAAATTCCTCAAATAGCCCTGTTTTAATCTTTTCCAGTGTTTTTGCACTACCTCCCTGAGGCACCCATGTGAATCTCATAAACCATTCCAATCCATGGCCCCTCAGAGTAGTGGCTAGCTGACATTTCTTGACATCATCATCAACAGTTTGTCGAGCAGTCTAGATCACTTCGCATAAGAACTACTACTATTCTGAATTGTTGGTGCAATTTCCATTGAATATTGGTAATTTCATTTCGTCTCCCACCATTCTAGACCTTCTTCCTCCTGCTGGTGCTCTATTGCTAGAATTTTGCTGACACGTCGGGCAAGTCAACGTAGAATGCGTGTTCCTTCCTTGTGGTGGAGTAGTGCGCAGAGAAGTAGACACGTTATTGTTGGGGTTTGATCCTGTCATTCTTTCGGGTGTAGCCTAGGCCTATATGTCCTCATCGTCACAAAATGGTCACGCCATCCCATGTGGTTTTTCTTCACAGTATCGTACTTCGACTTCAGCAGGACCTTCTTCCATCCTCTGCCTCTTTTCTTGAAACCTTGCTCCTCCCCATGTACAACCACTTGTTTCTTTGATGACCTTTACATTCTCACTAGAACTCATGCCCATTTACCCCTTATTCCCTTATTCATTTCCCCCATTTCTATCGTGGTGCCTACATCCCCTGCACACTAGAGTTCCACTACTCTTCGTCCATTTTTAGGATACCCTTTTCACAGACTAGTTGATTAATCGACAGTTGTAGCGACAATAGGAACCTTCCATGAGGTCCACTGAAAAACTCTCTTTTTGCCTCGCTGAAAGATTTATTAGTATCAATAGAAAACTCGGTGATGTATCCTTCCAAGATACTATCCAACCATACCTCAACTACCCGTGATGCCTTGTTGTTGGTTTCTTGCAACGCTTGGATTAGTTCTAGGGTCTAGGATGTCAGCTCTCCTCCTTGAAAGTTTGTTTTCCTCTTAGCAAAATTTGCCAACCATTCATGCAAGAGCACAGGGAATTCACAAAAGAACCATTCATGAGGATCTTCGTGGATATATCTATCCAACTAGTGGCCCGTCAACAGCTCAGGATTCCAGTTTTCAGCTTCAACAAACTCCCGCAACTTCATATAAAACCATCCCTCGATCTCTGATCGAGTCGGATGCCAGAAGATATCCCCCTCCTATTTGCTACTTGGTCCCAACAATAGAACCATTTTTTGGTGAAGCCAACCAACAAAGCTTCGTCGACAGGGGTTCTTGCCTTGTCGACACCCTGCAGTGCAATCTCCCTGAGCACCAGCCTAGACAGGTTTTACCCTGCCCAACAACGTCTGCGGAGCAGACGAGGTCTCACTCGAGGCGTTCAAGGGAGAGCTGTCAAAACCGAGTTTTCGACAGTGGGGAAGGAGGACATGGGGATCCGACAAAGGGAGATCATAACTTATTCAATCCTCATACAGTATCAAAATGTTGCAGCATTATTTAAGGAACAACTTAGTGATTCAAGCATAAATTACAACAACTTAAAACCAACAGATCACATTGATATATCAGGAAGAAACTAAATCATATCTATAACATGTCATTTTAACATAACAAAGTCGCAACATCACAACAAATCCATAACAATAGACAAGCATTGATGCATACACATCGCATCATATATTAATCTTGCATAAATACGCCACATTACATAATTCTTCTCCAAAATCGGAGACTGCATACATCAGAAAGAAGCCCGGATAAAATCACAGTCAAGAAAGGAAAGTCTCCATAAAATAGAAAGAACCAGATCTTATCCCTTACAATCGTGGATTTAATAGAATTGTTCACAACTACTCACCTATCTCTCTATGTATCTCTCCTATATTTCCCCAAAATATATCTATAAATAGGCTTATGCCTTTACATGAAGGGTCCACTAATAACTAACTTTTAACTTCTATTGACTAATTGCAACAAAAATTGGTCAAAATATACATAAAATATTCAAAAATGGTTATTTTTCCACTTATCACACCAATCTTCCCTTGCGCAGTACCGCGTGAGGTTGCACAGTTTCTGTGATGCTACGCAACTCACTCACTCCAAATCCCCTTACCAACAAGTGGGTACCTTGTATTCTTGGAGATTTGAGTCTTAGGTTCATTTGATGGTATGGGAAGAACATTATATTCCAGCATGCTCGTGGATCCTGTTTCTTCAACTTTTCGTGGTATTTTTGCTTTCTTACACCTGTTAGACAGTTTCCTGCTCAACGTATCAAGTGAGTCTAGTCGCAACCTCACTTCAGGGATTGATTGTATATGTTCAACTTTTTTTGCAACCATGGTTTATTGTGGAACATATGCGACAGTGTCTTCCATAATGGGCATCGATGAAGGTGTCTCGACATCGAATTCTATAGTAGTGATTTTACTGGAAATAGATATGGCCATACTCTATGGAAACTGGCCTTGTCTCTCTGACTTGTAGAAAGTTCAGTTTACCTAGTTGGGTGCCAACAAATAGAATAAAATCGTAGTATAAAGATGATATGCATTCACTCGTTCAACCAGTCTTTCCTTCGCATGAGCAAACAATAAATTGGAAAGGTTGCAACAATTTCTGTCACATGGGGGAATCATTTGAATCATTACAAGGAAATCACCACTAAACCGTCACTTTTTTTGTCACTTCAGTGGTAGTTATTGTGTAATAATGACGGAAATGGCTAAAAAGTACATTGTTGAAATCTCCTACGTCCTTAATTCAACTACAGATAGTTGTCTTCTTGTGACCAAATTTCCTCATGCAATACCATGTTTCTTCCTATGACAATTAATCTTCCTTGGACACATTTCTTCCCTTGCGACAGACGAAGGGTGTGCACCACTATTTTTCTTCTGTGATAGACAGATAGTCTATGAACACTTTTAGTTTTGCTTGACTCATAGATTGTCTACGACACAAAACAAAAACATTCATAAATATGCATATTTTTGTATTTTTATTTTCTCTTCCCTTTTTTTTCAGTCTACCAAGTCACGACTATCTTGGTAAGGATTTATCCTACTTCCATTCACCAATCCTTTGAAATGTGTTCCATTTATTTTTTCTAGATGTACTGTGTCTATTTCAATGATTTGAATGACAACATAAGGCCCTAGTCAATGTGTCTCCAACTTGTAAGGATTCCTTAATAACTTACTCTCATAGAGGAGACAAGTCCTCTGACCTGAAATGTTTTATTCTTAATGTGCTAGTCGTGCCATACTTTCTGTCATTCCTTCTCAACATTTTGGTGATAACTGCAACAAAATGTTCTTCCTCCAACTACACAAGTTGTGACAATATTTTTTGATAGAACCACTATCAGTTATTTCAGTGATTGTAACAATCCTTAAACTAGGTGCAATGTATTCCATTGGCATAACATCCTCTTATCCATACACTATCTGGAATGGAGTTCATCCTGTCAACTTCGTACAGGTCATGCGATATGCCCAGAGTACTGCATAAATTTTCTTGTCCCATATGTCTCTTTGAACATTGAAATTTTTTGTCAATGCATTATCTAGGATCTTGTTGAAAGCTTCAATACCACCATTTTATTATGTGTGATATGGTGTTGTCTTCCTATGTTGGATATGGAATTCTTTAGTTATTTCTTCAATCAATAGATTGAAAAAGTGTGTGCTCCGATAACTTATCGAAATATTCAGGAATCCAAATCTAGTGACAACAATGTCAAACATAAATTTGGTAGTAGTCGTAGCAATACAATCCTTTATTGGCGATTCGTTGTCCCATCTAGTCAGGTAATCCATTCTAGTAATAATGTATCTTGGAACTGTTCGCTTTCCTGGTAGGTACATAGGTTCGACAAAATCAACATCTCATTCATCAAATCCCTGCAAAGTTATTTGATGTACTTGTGGAATTTCATTCGGTCGTGACAGTTTTCTAGTTCTCTAATAGATATCATAGTTGCAACAATATTCTCTAGCATCTGCATGCAACATGGGAAAACACAATCCCTCTTGGAATATCTTGTGCATTGTATCTTTTCCAGCATAATGGAATCCTGCAACATCAACATGAGCTTCATTCAATCTCATTTGTCGCTCGTGTTTTAATACATAGCGATGAAGAATTTCATCCTATCCCATTTTATATAGTTCCCAGATATCAATTGGAACTCTACATCTCGCACCACTAATTATTTTTTTTGCGCAATAATAAACTTTTATGGTGCATATCCCGTACTCCAAAAATGTATAATATATGTGTATTGATCATCAAACATCATGATCACAAATAGTTGTGCATCATGAAGGCCATCATCGAGATTCACAGGTTCTAATCCAGTTTCAATCCTCGACAACTGGTATGGTCTAGAGTTTAGTTGACATGGCTTAATAATAACTTCAAAATCAAATTCCTAGAAAAGGAGGAGCCACCAGAAAATATTTCCCCCAAACACTATACTGTTAACAAGGTATTTCAATGTTTAATGGTATGTGAACATCTTGAAGTGTCTACCTAACAAGTAGTGTCCAAATTTGTGTAGTGCATACACCATATCTAATCCTTTTCTTTCATTCATAGTGTAATTCTTCTCTATTGTTGACAATTTACTTCTAGCAAATGAGAAAGGATGGTCAATGGATCCTTCACCAATATGCACTAGTACAATGCTGAGTGCGACATATGAGACATTGACATCTACATGAAATTCCTTCTTCTAGTATGGAAAAATTAGTATGGTTGTTGTGACAATCTTGTTCTTTAGGATATCCATACTTTATTTGTATTTTTCCATCCACTCGAACTTAATATCCTTTTTTTAAACATTTTTCCATTGGACCAGTTACCTTTGCATATCCTTTGATAAATTTTCTATAGTACATGTATTTACTAATGTCGTTCTCAGTTGCTTCATTGTTGCAGGGGGTGGTAGGTTGATGATGATTGCAATTTTAGTAGGGTCGACCGGGATTCCATCATGACAAACTACATGGCCCATAATTCCAAACGAGGCACAAAAGATACATTTGTTTGATTTCAACAAAATTTGATAATGTCAACACTATTCCAACATCATTCCAAGGCTTTCAATGTGATCCCTTATGATCCCAACATTGTCCAGTCATTGAATTAGATGTCAAGAAGCTTACGAATAAAATACTTGAAAGCAACCACTACTATCTTGAAAAACATAGCAAGAGCATTCTTGAGTCCAAAGGGAATGACTATGTATTGAAAACATCCTCACTCTGTTGCAAAGGTTGTATTGTGTATATATTCCTTCGTTATACCATGGATTCATCTGGTATGGTCACTACTTCATAGGTCTTGAATTAGGATTAAATGATATATGAACATCTCTCCAAGGTCTTCGACAACCCCCTTCATCTCTAAACATTTTGTAGGGAACATATCCTGGAATTCATGTAGTAAGTCTCAAATCTTTCCGATAGTTTTATCATCCCAATAATATCCAATGTTGGCAAACTTGTGATTTCCTGGAAATATAATGTTTACTTTTGTTGAGTTTTTAATGGTTATACCATATCTAATAAAATTTGGCACCATAACAACATAACCATAAGAAAAAGGATCACTGAAAGATAGAAAAGCACAACCACATAAAAGAACACAAATATTTATCCTGTGAAACCCTCATGGGCAAGAAAACCCAATAAAATTCCTCTATAAAAGATGCATCAAAATTACAATACGAGACCCTAGATAGGTGTGCCTTCTCCCAACACATATCTCTCTCTCTCTCTCTCTCTCTCTCTCCTATGCGCTATACACAAGTGAGTGAGTGTTCAAATGAGGAACATGGCTCCTCTATTTTTTCTCTTTTTGTCACTTGACTTTTAACCTAACAAGTCGTCCCACTTAACCGACTAGGACGATTTCACATAGGAACATGCAAAACAATATTATATTATATTCATTAGGGTATTATTGAACCAACTTAAAATGGAGGCTTTGCCTTAAGACTCCATCATGACCAAATACAATAGTAACATCTTGGTGGAGGAATATTACATCTCCCTTGGGTTACACTAGTAAAATACATTTAGAATATCCTTTGAAGTTACAATATTTCAACACTCCCCCTTTATGATAAGGGTATTCTATTGACAACATCATCATCAAGTATAAGAGTAACAAGAGAGAGAGCATCTACAATATCTTTAAGGTGATACATCTATACATCATAGGAAGTTTTCAACAATTATCAGTAACTCGAACAGTTACTCTTCAATGTCTTTATTACTAGAACATCATCTTATGCAACACTAAATCTTTATCTTCTGTGACACTTGATCACTTGATCCTTTACAACAACACTTTGATCTTCCAATCCCTTGTAGCATAATTTTGATCTTCTCGATCCTTTGCAACAACAACTCGATATTATCGATCCTTTGCATCAACACTTCGATCTTCTCTATCCTTTACAGTAGAACTTCGATCTTCCTGATCCTTTCTAGTAACACTTTGATCTTCTCGATCCTTTGTAGCAACACTTCGGTCTTCTCGATCCTTTCGTCGCAAAACTTAGATCTTCTCGATCCTTTGTCACATCACTACCTGCAATACACATGATCTCTTTGCTGGGTGATCAATCCCTATCACTTTAGGAAATAGGTCCAAGGATGATGCAATCCTCCTTAGCCTACTCCACCTTAACAAGGAGGGTCCATAGTATCAACCGATTGCATCATCTGCAAATGAATGCAGGACCACATTGTCTGCAAGGACTCCTCATAGACCATCATCAGCCTGTTAGAGTTAGGAACACTCTAAGAGAGTGTTCTACTATGAAATCTACATGTACATGTAGGAATACTCTCGATACAAGAGTATCATATGCAAGTGCATATCTTGTTTGCACCTAAATGAAGGACCTGTCGTTTGTAATGACTCATCCTAAGGCATCCTCAACTTCAAATCTAAGACCACTCCTAAGAGAGTGTTATTCTACAACATCTACAAATGGCTATAGGTACACTCTCCATGCGAGAGTAATGTCTTCTACTGTAGATCTTGTCTGCACCTAAATATAGGATCTGTCTTCCTTAATGACTCATCTTAGAGCATCCTCATATTCAAATCTAGGACCACTCCTAAGTGATTTTTATTCTACAGCATCCACATATAAATGTAGGTACACTCTCCATGCGAGAGTAACATTTGCATGTCCATCCATTACTAGTAAGGAGCACTCTCAGGAGCAGAGTGTTATTTTCCCACAAGACCATCCTCAAGAGAGGATAATATCATCCACAAGTGAATGTCAAACCTTGTCAACATCTTCAGGCACACTTGGCCTCTTTCATACTAGAGCTTCACTGCCATCCCATCATTAATGACAATCTCATCATTAATCCCCCTTTCCAAGGAGGATCCATATTAACCTAATCCTCCTTTATCTAAGGAGGGTTAATAGCTTAGACATGTTCTTCCTTTCTAAGTAGGGTCCATATCTTCGAATTGTTCGTCCTTTATGAAGAGATTCCATATCTTCGACCTGTTTCTCCTTTTCAATAAGGGTCCATATCTTCTACCTGCTTCTCCTATATTAGAGAGATCTATATCATCAACATCACTATTCCTCTTTACAAGGAAAATCTCAACATCACTGTTCGTCCTTGCAAGGAAAGTCTTCAGCATCAACATCATTATTCCTCCTTGTGAGGAAAGTCTTCAACATCAACATCATTGTTCCTCCTTGTGAGGAATGTATTCAACATCAACATCATTGTTCCTCCTTGTGAGGAAATTCTTTTTGAAATACACCAAGCTTGTCATGGAATCTTGGTTAACATGTCAGCAACTTTCTCATTGATACCCACATACTAGAGTTTTATATCTCCCTTTAGTACCATATCCCTTATGTAAAAATATCATATTTCTATGTGTTTTGATTTATGATGGAACAGAGGATTCTCTGTCATCTTTATACAAATTTGGTTATCACATAGAATCACGCTGGTATCCAAATCCAAATCAAATAGACTTGTCATCAATTTTTGAACCCATATGGATTCTCAAATAGCATAGCAAGTTTCTTTGTACTCTGCTTCAATCGTGCTGAGAGAAACATTCAACTATTTCTTACTCAGTAATGAGATCATGGTGGATCCCAGGAAAAATCATCCACTTGAGGCACCTTTTCTGTCTATGGCACTTCCTACCCAATTTGAATCCTTATATCCATACAATCTATAGTCATGATCTCTATCATAGTATAGTCCAAATTCTATTGTACCTCTTAGGTACCTCATCACATGCTTTGAAGCTATCAAGTGAACCCATATAGGTTTAAATAGATATAGACTCAAGGTGTTCACATCAAAGAATATATCTGGCCTTGTATTCGTTAGATACATCAATGACTCAATAATCTTCCTATACTAAGTCACATCCACTAACTATGATGATTCATCGTATAATAGCTTCAAGTTGGTATCCATGGGTGTGGTCATGGATTTACAATCCATCATATCAAATCTCTTTAAGATTTCCACTACATACGTTTCTTGGTTGAGAAAGATTCCTTCTAGGCTATGCCACACTTCTATCCTGAGGAAATAGTGCATCAATCCAACATGTTTCATCTCAAATTCTTCGGCCAGATTATTCTTTCATTCTATGATCTATTTATCATTTCCTGTCAAAAATAGATCATCCACATACAACAATAGTATGACAGGTTCATCATGCATAACCTTGAGGTAAAGGTTAGGATCAACTTTAATTTTGGTAAATCCCAATCTTGTCAAGAATCTATCTATTCTTCCATACCAAGCTCTAGTAGCTTTATTTAGTCCATACATATCCTTCTTCAATTTACATACATGAGTCACTCTATATTTGACTTGAAATCCTTGTGATTGTTTGATGTATAATTATTCCTCAATCACATCATTCAGGAAGGTCGTCTTTACATCCATCTAGTGTAGATTCTACTTCATCATGGAAGAAAGTGCCATGATGGTTCGGATTGAAGTGTACCTTGCTACTAGCACCTATGTATCTTCACAATCAATTCCCTCTCTTTGATAGAATCCTCTAGCCACAAATCTTGACTAGTATTTCTCAATACTTCCATCAGCAACATGTTTTATCTTGTAGAACCACTTGGAAGATACTACACTCTTTCTTTCTGCTTTGGGTACTATATCCCAAACATTATTCTCCATTAATAACTGGTAATATTTCATCATTTTTTTTACCATGAGTTCATCATGTCATGTCTTTGGCATATCCCAGTACTCCGCATTCAACCTTGAAGTTTGGAACCCACTTTGCTCTTAGTAAATACTTAGTCCATCAGGAAGTTGTCCATCCTATCGTGCCATGTCAAACTAAGAGTTATTATTTAGTCACTCCCCTTGAAGTGGAGCATCATCCTCCCTCTTCATTATGTACTGGAGTGACAGGTAGCATCCTCTGCTACTGATCTTCTTTGTATCCATCTCAGGTTACTAGATACCAATATCCCTTTATCTTGAACTTTGTTGAAAATTTCCTCTTGCTTCCATCTGTGAGCTTGTTGTCTTCTATAGGTTTCCATTTTCAACCTTGTAGTGAAGGTTAATATATTTATCACTCTATGTGATCTTCAAACTCCTTATGTAATTGGATGTGCTTATCTATGGCTTCCTTCTGAGCTCATACAAAGCCTATTCTGCACATGTGGTTCTTTGCTCGAAATATACTTCTACTTCACTGGAAAAGTGTGTCTGGTCAATAAAGTATGTTATGTCATAATATATTCCCTCTTTCTGAGACAAACCATGAACCTTGCTTTATATAATTTTTCTTGTAGATCCACATGAAAGACACTACGTACTTCCCTTAAGGTCTCACAAACATATCCTAGACATCATTCCCCATGATCAATTGGCACTCTTTCATCATAGCTTCTTCTATAATTGAAAGGGTTTTCCTCAATGATGTCACTCAATTGTGCCACATAACTAGACTGTATCTTAGACATCTTACTTTAGTTGGAAGTCCGGTCATACTTTTCTTCATCTTGAGTTATCTCTCGTTCCCAAGGTGGTCTTCATCTCTTGAGGTGGATGTACCACTCTCTTATATTATTCTGAAGCTCTTTCTTCTATCACAATGTCTCTGACCCTGGGAGCTTCAGGTTCTCTTCATGTATGTTTATTGGAGTGAGTCTTGAATTTTCATCACTCAATCCTCAAAACAAGTCTCATCATTTTCTTGTAGGCGATTGTATGCGATCTTTTCTACAATTCAAATGCCAGTTGCATCATTACATAAGGCATATTCATAATGACAGATTCTTATGTACAAGGATATAATCATGCAACTATTTTATCCAATACAACATTCACCCATATCTCATATACAAACAGAAACTTTCAAAATTCCTTCCATCTCTACCATGACATCATTGAGATTGTGCACTAATCCAATATGTGAACAAAGAGGTTTCATTCTATATAAGTAGAAATGGAGTGTTATATAGAACCATTGGCTACTTACCCATATCATGCATATTAGTAGTATATTGTCATTAATCCAAACATTACATCATGCATAATATAGAACATATATAGGAAAGACAATTAAAATACTTATCTTTGTTTGTTTCATACATTTCAACCCCATAGGCTAGAGGAACATTTGTTTTTCCAAATAGGAACTATGCGAATTTTCCAAAGGTGACTTATTTCAGGACTGTTGAGTATAGAGAACTTGTGCAGACTTCTACATGTCACTATTTCACCTTCTCTGTCTGAAAATTTTAACACGGAAACTACATTCCTTACCCTATCTAAAAAAATTTCCTAAATTTCATTTGGAACTTCTTATCCCAGGATATAACAATTCTCCCTAGGTCACTTATTTAAGGTTGATTCCTCGGAGAGGCTGGGATCATGAGTTGGAGGAATCACATCTTCTATTTATAGTGAATATGATTCTGAAGCTTTTACACATGGTACAAAAATATTTCGTCTTCATCCTGTAAAAGTTTTAACTCCTGATCCATCTCCAATATTCACTTATAGATAAAGTACCAACATGAATTTTTTTCTTTTAGGGTTTTCAAACATGAAACCCTAATCTTAAGTAGTTGTAGTTGTAGTAGTGTTTTAACTACACAAAGACTTATTTCAGGGTAGACAAGGTACCATGTTGAATTTTTTATGGTTATACCATATCTATTAGTTCATTTAGCATCATAACAATATAACCATAAGGAAAATGATCACTGAAAGATAGACAAGCCAAGCCACACAAACGAATACAAAGATTTATCCTCAGAAACCCTCATGGGGAAGAAATCCCAGAAAAACTTCCTCTATATAATATGTATCAAAAGTACAAGATGATACCCTAGATATGTGCACCTTCTCCCAACAGATAACTCTTTCTCTCTCTCCTATGCGCTATACACAAGTGAGTGTGTGTTCAAATGAGGAACATATCTCTATTTATACTCTTTTTGCCACTTGACTTTTAACTTAACTAGTCGGCCCTTCTTAACTGATAGGGTTGAATTCACCAATGAATACTCAAAACAATATTATATTATATTCATTAGGGTATTATTGACTTGAATTAAAATGGATTCTTTACCTAATGAAACTATGATGGCCAAATACAATAGTAACATCCCGACAGAGGAATAATACAACTTGTTATAACACTATTATGAGAGAGTAAAAAATCTTCATGCTAACTTCCTCGATGCTGACTTGATTGACATGAAACTTGAGGAGGCCTTTGTTGAGGAAGTTCTGAAGGTGGATGAGCTATATGCCAAGGAGGACTATGAGGTGTCTTAGGTGATTGTGAATATGATGTTAAAAATAAAAAACTAAGGAACTAGAACTCTAGCCTATCTTCTAAGCTACAAGATCCTCGTGACATTTTTTCACTCCTTCCCTATACAATATTTATAACACCTCATCTCTCGATCATCCATGTCGAGCATTGTGTAATGCTCGTGTGAAGTCTTGGGAATATTAGCGAAGACTACTTGCAATTCTATTAAAAATTTAAAATTAACATGCAATTTATCAAATAAAACTTGAGCTTCAATTTCTCCTTGAACATCAGCTAGAGAAGACTCAAAGTTTCTCGCGTTTATCAGCATCAAAGTGTACTGATCTCGAAGGTTTAAGTACACATTTCCATCCCATGGGGGTGAAATTCCTTAATGAGTAATATGATAAAATAGAGACTTGAATGATCCAACATCACGATATAACTATGATGCACTATCCAAAACATTTCAAGCCAATTTTTTCTTAGTAATCACATTATTGACTTCAATAACAAGGTTTATCATGTCTCTTATTGCTAAATCTTCGAGCTCTTGATATGAATTTTCATTTAAAATTTTAATTAAAATCCTTGATAAGTCGGGAATTTTATCCAACTGAGTCAATATGTCCCCAACATTCTTGGAATTACAATTTAGAAAGCATCCTTGCTTGATGACCTGTGTGAATTATTGTTTTAGGAAACACAGTGTTTTTAATATCAACATTATCTTCCTTCATTTGAGAATATAGTGCAAATAAACTAGCTTTAACTGGATAATTTGGAGTAGTTGACATAGTGCCTTGCCAAGAGGATGTATCTTTCTCTTGGGTCTATGTACCTTTCTGATTTAATAGAATTTTTGGATTTAGACATTGATATCTTGGTTTCTCCTCCTTCAAATCTTAAAATTGCTTATGACATTTGTCTTTTTCTCAAGGTATCACTCTTAAAAGGTGTGGGGATCACTTGACAAATACCATGTTGATCTGAATATAGCACATTTTTTTACCTCCTCCCACTTGTCTAAGTTGGCAATCTTGTCGATCTCAGGGTGAGGTTCATGTGCATAGGATTCTAGTCTTATATCTCTTCTTTTGTTTGAAAATATCCCTTAGGATTATACTTGCAAACAAATTTGACTAGAAACTTTAAACTTGCTAGAATCTCTTCAACTATAGCATGAGATTCCCTATCTTTAACATTGAATGGGAAAAATTCTTTAGGAACTTTAAATTGGTAAGTGCTATTGTTTGAAACAAAATGAATATCATCATAATTAACAATTTGCATGATGTATTCTAATGCAATTAGTATCAGAATTAAGAGCAATGGGAGATGATAAGGATCTAGCTCTGAACTATAGATTCAAATTTCAGTGTGATCTTTATAGCAAAACCATACTCCTACAAGTTCTAGAGGGTTTTACTTCAACATACTTTTACATTCATGAAAGACTCTTGGAGGAAAATTTTCAAATAACAAGGAATGAACCCTTGGCATGACAACATTGTAAAACTCTAGAAATGCTTCATTACTAGGTTGGACTAATGACATCTTTAAATTAGACTTATCAAAGAACTCTTTTTTGTGATAGAAGATAGTAATTAGAGATGAAAATTTCTTTAGTTGACCATGTATTATTTCAACAAGGAAAGAAACTATGTCCAACTTGACAAGTGACACATGGATTATGATATTTAACATCAAGAGGAAACCTAAGGCTATATCATCTACAACCAATTCATAGTTGTAAAATAAAGCTTGACATATCATAGCAATTGTTTCCCTAGTTACTTCTGAAAATAGGTGGAGCTTATAAGGAAACAATCAAATATCCATAATTGCATAGTGAAATAATTTAATTGAACACTAGCACACCCACATAATCTGTGGTTGCATCACACCTATATGGATCAAATGGTTGAGAGATAGTCATCCAATGGAATATAGTTTGGAAATTTTTTTCCTCGTATTCTTTTGGTTAAAAGTGTTTAACTATTATCTATCCATACCTACCTACATGCTATGTTAGCTAACTGTACCTACCTACTTGTTATCAGTGACATTCTTCTTGTTATCCATATACCAACTATGAGTTATTTTTTATATCCATTTACTAGTTTTTTTCTATTTTCTATTTTTTATAATTATTTATTTGGAAATTTTGAAGAACTGCCATAAAATCAATATGCAATTGTCTCATCCTCTTAATTAGATGAAAAAGCATATGTCTTAGTCCACCGCAAATTCATGTCTCATACTCTTAATTAGATGAAAAAGCATAGGGCTTAGTCCACCTCAAATTCTAATAAAAATACCTATAAAAATAACAAAGCTCAACTAATTTATCATAAAAATTGAGTTGGACACAAAAAAAACTATATATGTAATAGAGAACCTTAAAAATACTATAGGTTCACAAGAATAACACTAGATAGAAAACATTAAAAATAGAAAGAATAGAAAGCCACTAAATTGTTCAGTTGAAGACAATAGAAAACATTAAATAATAAGTTAGCTACCCCAGGCAATTTAATATTACAAAACTACTCACCAAACAAAAAAAGTTGAGCAAAAATATTCACTACGGTCAAGTACACTTTTACCAACGAAAACAATTAAAGACAAATATTCACTAAGGTAAGACAGTATTTTACCAACGAACCACAGGTGACATACTATAGCTAACATCCACAAGATAACAGTATATTGTATGTGGATAGAAAATAGAGCAGGTAACATCTGCAAGAGAACAAGAAAATGTAGCAACATACATCCAGCGATCACATAGCTTTTCATAAATCCATAATGATACCTGAAATCACGAAACTGTAAATTGAACACCAAACACTACGTAGCATTCCAGCAATAGACCAGATAGCCAACAAACACGTTCCAATATTAAATTCAGGTGAATAAAAACCTAAAATGCCATGGCCAAAATGAATAATATTGCAAATGACATTAATTATAAAACCATAATGTACCTCAAATCACAAAACTATAAATTGAACACCAAACACTACGTAGCATTCCAGCAATAGACCAGATAGCCAACAAACACGTTCCAATATTAAATTCAGGTGAATAAAAACCTAAAATAACAATATTAAATTCAGGTGAATAAAAACCTAGAATGCCATGGCCAAAATGAATATTGCAAATAGAAAAATGCAATTAATTGCATACTAGAGGTTGATGACTCACAAGTAGGAAAGGGGCATGAAGATCAAGAGCAAACGTAATATAACATGAGATCCAATGCTCGACAGGTGGTGACAATTATATGGCAGACTCCAACAATCAAGAGATGCGCCAACGCTGAGGGAGTCAGGGAAAATAAGAGATGGAATGAGTTATGGACTGAGAGCAGTCAAATAGATGGACAACTTAGTTTGAAGGGCCTGTTGCGTAGATGATTGACAAACTGCAGCAACAAACAATCAAGTAGGCCACGTAAACAGGCGCCGTAAAGGTTAAAAAATTTAGCATAACATTACACATGCTATTGCAAATAATATTTGAAACCCAAAATTAAAAACTAAACATAAACTCATAATTACTTCCGTAAAACAGTTGGTTTAAAAAACTCATGGCACATATATGTCAAATGTAGCAATAGTTAAATGTTACGAGAGCAAAACCAGCTCTTACATGAGCAAAATATCCACTGGAACCTCACATGAGATACCAGTAATAAAACCAGCTCTTACATGAGCAACATATCCACTGGAACATCACATGATATACCAGTAATAAAACCAGCTCTTACATGAGCAAAATATCCACTGGAACATCACATGAGATACCAGTAATAAATACCTGAAAGTTCATTTCAGAGCGTCCAATAGACGACAATAAACAGTTCTTAAATAAATCCTAAATGGCAAACCTATGATTCATAACAATTCACGACGACAGACAATGAGACAAAAACTTTCGAGGTATCTTATCATGAAACAAAACTTGCTATGTAAGTAGTTAGCTGCTTAAAGACTTCATGAATTGATGGGGAGTTACTTCTGGTGCTACGTTACTTCCCATTTTGATCATGGGGAGTATGAAAATTCCCAATCTGTGGAATCGGAGTATGAAGATTTTGCAGAAATGGATTTGGTACAGGCATGTGGAATACATTTCCATGCGGATCAATAACAGGTACTAACACCACCTGGGGCATGCAATATACTCCACCTGTAATGGGATCTATGAAGTACGAACCGGCAGGAATATTCGGGAGAGGAGCTCTGTTGTGTCCAGTTGCAGTAGCTGAGTTGAATGGCATTGCTGGATTTGGCATTCGATTATTGGGGAGAGGAAGCCTGTTTTGTACGATCTCATCAGCTGAGCTGGAGGCCGGCATTGTCTGATTTTCAAAAAGAGAACTATGAGATCGATTTACCGACTGCGGCGATAAAGTTAGAGCTGTTTGCTGGTCTTGACTTCCAGTTTGATCCACGCCCACAGAGAGATTATTGTTGGAACTGCTTGCGTTTATTTGCGGATTAACAGTATTCGAGGAGCTTCCTCGCACAAGCCTTGGATGAGTAGTAGAATTCTCTCTGATTTTCAGACGCTTACGAGTAAGACGAAATGATTCTGCAGACTGAATCTTGTCGACGTCATAGTTCTTGATATCGAAATTAGTGACAGCGTTGGTCCCTCTGTACTTTATGGTAGCAACATCGTAAGCTTGAGCTGCCTCTTCTTCGGTTTCTGTCAAAACCAGTACCATAGCTGTCATTCATCGAATGTTTCCAAATAACAATCCAAAGGGAAGAATTTACGACACACTAACAGGTTTAAGAAAATAATAAAACGCTTACCGTAACTTCCCAGATAAATATCTTTGTTATCCACGACTCTTCCTATTCTCGCTTGCCATTTTCCTTTGAGACTTTGCAAAGCAAGAATCAAATTCGGTATCAGTATAAAATGACATGGAATTCTAACATCAATACGAGTACTATATCTTGCATTCAAAACTTAATGGATTGGAACAAATATAATTATAGCTTTTTAAGGTTTTCTAATAAACCTGGTAACCCCACGGTACTTGGACACGCCTCTGGAGAATGCAGAGCTCTTTCTGTAACAAATAAATGACAAAACCAGAAACCATAGGAGTTTTATTCATCTATACGTAGAAACTATCCAATGCAAACTTTAAAAGTTT
>LPNX010607998.1:453599-477294 GCA_001517045.1 Pseudotsuga menziesii
ACAATATATCGAAGATGAAAACGCGAAAGGGATTCAAAATATCCCAGTAAAATGATTTGGCTCGGTAAACATCATTAAAAAAATTTGACCTAAAGGTGGGAAGGGATTCAAAATATCCGATTAAAAAAAGGACTTGGTAAACTTGATAAAAAATAAATTGAACGAACCTTGTCTCCCATTTCGCCTAGACCCCGGGATTTTACAATTACCATCCCATAGATGGGCTTCGAATCGCTGCGTCCATCTATGTCTGCGACCATGAAATTGAAAAAAATATAAAGCATGAATATATTAACCTAGAAAGTAAAGAAGCAAGTCGGTAAGAATTAAATTACCTTGTGACCCCACGAAACGGAAGGCTGGTTTCTTGTTTCTCTTGATCAGTGAGACTGGAAGCTTCTGAAGTGGCGACAGTCAGATTCGTATTGTTTACAGAATTCATTTTCTGAGACAATGGTGCTGGCCTATAACCCTATCAAACTGTTTAGGGTTTGATATGTTTCAAAGAACCAATGGACTGACTGTATACAGATGTCCTCCAACAAAAGAAATCTGCCCAGAAGTTTAAAAAAAAAAAAAAA
This sequence comes from Pseudotsuga menziesii, assembly GCA_001517045.1. Classification (NCBI taxonomy): domain Eukaryota; kingdom Viridiplantae; phylum Streptophyta; class Pinopsida; order Pinales; family Pinaceae; genus Pseudotsuga; species Pseudotsuga menziesii. The sequence continues at coordinate 454,181 of LPNX010607998.1, forward strand.
AAACTTTTCTCTGGTTTCAACTTTTCTTGAGTATCCTCACAGAATAACTTGACTAACAAAAGCAGATGATTCTTGGTTTTTCTCTGGTTTCAACTTTTCTTGAGTATCCTCACAGAATAACTTGACTAACAAAAGCAGATGATTCTTGGAACCAAGAGAGAACACATTATATAGGAAAACAATGTGCAAGAGGGCGGGAAAGATTAGTTTGAGGAGCTGAGGGTTGGTTCTCTTTTACGAAAGTATCGGAGAAGGTGTTGACTTTTATAGCACTTTGCCTGTTTGTTCGGTATTTATAGGTTTTTTTTAATCAAAAGAGTTTGGGTAATCTCACCCTAAGTTATTATTCCAAGGGGCATATACCTTCACATAAAGTAATTTTTGTATTAATAGGAAAATTTAAGTAATTAAAATTTATAATAATATATATTTAGAATTTATAAATTTTAATTTTTGTTAACTAGAAATATCTATTAATAAATATCTTTTTTTGGTATATCCATGCCATGCATTTATAAGGAAATTTTAGATTATTATTATCAATTAATCTAAATAACCCAATTTTTTTTAACTTTTCTAACTATATTTTTAAATTAAAACATTACTTAAAGTTTCGTTTATTATTAAACTTGGTTATTTTAAATAATTAAGGTATTACCAAAAGCTTTGCAAAATTAAGTTTGTTATAAATATTTTCTAAATGTGTAACTAGTGGTTTAAAGTTTGGTCTTTTTTAAGTTGGGTCTTTTTTAAATAATTAATGTATTACCAAAAGCTTTGTAAAATTGAGTTTGTTATGAATATTTTCTAAATGTGTAATATGTGGTTTATCCTTGGTCATTAAGTTCAGTGGTTTAAAGTTTGGTCTTTTTTAAATAATTAAGGTATTATCAAAAGCTATGTAAAATTGAGTTTGTTATAAATATTTTCTAAATGTGTAATATGTGATTTACCTTAGGTCATTAAGTTAAATATAATGTAAATTTTAATGAATAATTTAATAATTTAATATTTAGAATTTCGATTTTTAAATATTTAATTATAATATATATTTTTAATTTATTTTGTGGGGTGGCTTAGTTCAAGTGGTTGAGAGCTTTAGCAAAAGGTCTTCAGGTCAAATCCCACCTCGCTTGGGTATGCAAGGGCCTCACTGGCACACCCCTTACCATCCTAAGAAAAATGGGTTTCATGAGCATGTTCCATCATAAAAAAGAAATTTTATTTTATTGAATTTTTTTTTAATATTTAGAATTTTTATTTTCCTATAATTTTCCTATATTTGTGGTAGGAAGTCATAGGGGTAACCATTTCAACCATTCTTTACAATGTATTCTTGCCTATAGAGTGAGAGAGGACTCTCTCTATGTCATAAACTCATTCACATATACATATGGCTTTAAGAAAGCGGTCAGAAGGCTAGATATGTGATAGGAACATGTTATTTTTAATTTTTAATGGTGGTAAAATAGACAAATAGGAAGTACCATTGAGAAATGGAGTCACAACCTGAATCAATCAAGAGTATTACAGTGAAGATGAGTGGGTATTTTCCTTTGTAATCTGAGGAAGAGGAGGTGTCACATTCAATCAAATATATTTAAGTGGTGGTAGGGGGAAAGGAGAAAGAGCCTAGTGAAGCAACAGGGACCTATTTGTGGATGAATTTTTTGCACCACCTTTAGCAACAACGACAATAAAGGATAATAACTGATACAAAGAACCTAATAGAGGATGAATTCCATAACAATCATCATAACACATCACAAATTAAATATTTGATGCGAGGAGCACTTAATGAAATGAATCCCTCACATACAACTAGAAAGCATTAGCAGAAACTTACACAGATGAAAATGAAGCAAACATGAAACACAAACTGAATGTAGAACACTGTGATGAATTTCATAAACATAGAAGAATATTTCTCATTAACACTTCCAAGAAAGTTTACCGAGATATAAAAACCAAGAGAGGAAGTCTTCTGAGTGAAAGTTCCAACCCTTTCTTCCTCTTTCGACGATATATTTATAGAGTGTCGGGCTCTCGAGACCAACCTTGAAACGGAGCCAACTTTAGTTACAAAAATGGGAATCGATCTCGAACCATCATCTCAAATCCTAACAAACTCTCGAGGTGGGGGATTCACCATGATTTGCACATAAAAAAGGAAATATGGGGTAACACGTACGCTAGATAAAAATGGCAATGCCTCATCTCAGATGCAGGTACGCTTGATTGAAAATGATGTTTTAGAGAACCTCTAATGGTTTGACTCTTCAAGGATAAATATGCACCATTGAGTTTCTCCATGCTTCATCTCCATTTCGTACATACACTGATCTTCTTCCTCCTTGCACCTTTGGCTTGCAAAACTCACATCCACCGTTGATCTGATTCCTTCTCAAATCTTCACCGTTGAAATATGCACCATCGCGCTCCATAAAGTGATCTTTGTGCCCCCAATCTCTGAACATGATATCCAATGGGAAGAGGACATATAATTTAGGCATGTTTTCCATCGTGCATGCCTTCTCTGAGTTTGAGTGTGCAAGTTATCTTGGCAAAATTAACCTCCACGATTGATCTTAGCAAGATTCATTCTAGGTCATCGATCTGGGGTCAAGCTGCAGGCTACAAAATACGGGAATATGAATTATGAATATTCATAACAAAAATATACCTCTTATGCTTTTGCCTTTAGTGAAAAATGGAACGCATAACATCCAAATTTCTTCATTGAAGCTTATCCTCTTCCGACTCTGCGTTTCTGATTCTACTTTTCCACTACCGCCTTTAGCAGAAAGAGGAAGGAAAGTTTGCCAACCTTCGTGACTTCAATTCTACCTTTTTCGCCTCCACTTTTTCGTTTTTGTCATTTTCTTTCTGCATGTTGAACTTTGGAGGGAACAATTTGTGTCGTAGATCTTAGACTGCGAAAAATGGAAGTCTGGTTTTTCCATGTTTTGTAACCCAAATCCTTTCCTTTCTCACTTTCGCTTTTTATTGGAAAGTTGATCTTAGGTGGAAACATTTTGGGTCATCAGGTCATCGAATCGTGGAAAGCAGAAGTTGGATTTATCACTCTCCACAACCGAAACTCACCCCTTTCGTCCTTTCTTCTCCCAATTTTTCCTTGGAGGAAACAATTTTTGGCCTTTGATCTTCTCCACTATGCATCTAGGTCGTCCATTGCTGTTAGCTTTTAACCTTGATCCAATTTTTCTTACTTAGGCATATTTCCAAGGTCGTGGCTAAGGATATTTTACTTTTTTATTTACTCTCAACCAGGGATGGAGCCTTCGAGACCTGCTAAGCATACTCAGGTCATATAACATGAACGTTTTTTTTATCTTGCCCCTTCTTTTGCTGATATAGACCTTTGCTGGTTGAATTAGCACATATGCCTATGTAGAAAACTTCAAAATTTAACACAAGTGCTAACAACGACACCAACTCGGGGATTATATCCTCCCTGTGAGGTAGAAAATAACCATGTAGAACAAGTGTCTCATCCATTAGGATGGTCCCAAACCTTCCTGAAAGCATAAAAAAATTTTCTAGCTTTTGTAACTTCAAATTTACCTAAAATGAAAAAAAAATGACAGCTCCTCTTGGGGACCTTAATGTCTTCATCTAGAGATTTAATTCTATCATAGAGATATCCACTCATGCAATATTAAAAAGGAATGGTATATACAATGTCATGGGAACTGGACTTACTTTACAGAACATAATTCTTGAGAAGTCTCCAATTTACAGAAGCTCCAGATACTCAACCGCCCTCCATCTTGTCCAATAGGTAGGCATTCTTCCCTCTGAAAGAAGAAATATTTTAAAGACCTTTCCACAGGTGATCAAACTTACCATGCTTCCCTTTGTCCTCATGTGGTGCATCCCACAAAAAATTACATCACTCAACTGGAAATTATCAGGCTTCGTCTTCTTGTTAAAGATTTCTTTCATTTCTACTAAAACTTTTATGTTTTGTCAAATAGTTTCTCCCTTTGTTTCTGCAACTCAATCAACTCATACATCCTCCTTTGGGTTATATGGGTTTCATTTTCCTCTTCCTGTAGCAATTTCATAACTGGAAATCTTAGGGAGCTAGGAAAATTTATCTCAGAATCATATACCAGTTGGAATGATGAGGTGTCGGTAGATTTATTTACATTGATTCTGTCAAGCCACAAAGCATGATTCAATTTTTTATGTGAGGCCTTCTTGTTATCCTACAACAACTTCTTGGTGATTCTCATGAGGCGCTTATTTCAATATTCTCCTAGCCCATTTCCCTATGGGAAGTAGACTGTGGAATGTCCCAACTATATGTGATATTTGAAGTAGAATTCCACCATCTTCTTAGACTTGAATGCAGGATAATTTTTGGTGATTATCTTCTTGGGAATCCAAAATATTGAGAGGATATGCTGTTGTTCAGGAATAAACACCCTTATAACCGAGGGTCTGGAGTTACCAACATACTCTTAAAACTTGCAGACAATTAGCTTTAAAGTACAGAAAGGAAATAAGAAGATATGATGGACTCACCCGATTAACGACGGTTGATCCAAGCTTTGTCTTCTTCCGTCCCGCTCCTCTCCAAAGCTTTCGAGGATGCACCTCCTTCACCTGCAGAGAGAAAATCCTCTAAACACAATCTTATACATGTATATATGAAAAGTTAGATAAACAATATATAGAGTGCTTAATCATAAATATTCATCAAACCATGATACATGAAAGATATTCAACATGCATTTGGAATAAGGATTCTCTTTATTAACAATAGTGAATGAGATAAGCGTACAACCCAATGCCTGAAACAAGGACTCCTCTGCAACCAAAGGATTCTGATTTTTGCTGCTCCAAAGACTTCTGAAGATATACCACCAGCATAACTTTGCTCTCCAATTATGATTGATCACTGCCCTCCCCAATGCCTCTATTTATACTTAGGAAAATAGAGCAGTTTCGAAGGTTGAGGAGGTTGAGACAGTTAAGATAGTTAATGTTTAAGAATTAACAAAACTCCATTAATCGTGTTTATTATTTTTAATGTCGAATGGAGGCGTACACGAGTATTGATACTGGCAACCCACGTACAGATCTGTACGCGGGTTGCAATGACAATACCCGCGTAAAGTACGTGATATGCTGTGGATATAGTCGTGTATGTACGTGAGTTGCTGTGGAAAGATTCACGTACAACAATCAACATGTAAAAAGGTAAAAATGGCAAGCTAGGTGGATAGTGAATGCATCTCATGTCATGCCCATCTATAGTGTTTTAGGTAACCTTCAATCCATAAATGTCCTTTTGTGTGCCAACATATGAAGTGTTGACACTCGGACGAAGAAGTACCATTTGAGTTGATAACATATGCTCCTCCAGAAACTGCATGATCATTGTCTTGGTAGTTTGTCATGTGGGAATCACCTCTATCCATTTAGTTAAGTAGTCAATGGGAGTGAGGATCCACCTATGTTGTCCCGAGGAAGATGGATTTAGTTCTCCAATGAAATCTATACCCCATTGTTGGAAAGGTGCTTCAACCTGTACGGGTTTCAAAGGAAATGGTAATAGCTTCCGTCTCCTGTCAAAGATCTGACATTTGTAGCAGGAAACAAGTTTCTTAAGAGTATCAAAGAATATGGTGGGCCAATAAAACCATGCCCTCATGATTTTTTTTATAGTGGCTTTCGAATAATGATGGCTTCCACATTCTCTTGTACGGAATTCCTTAATCAGCCTTTTTTCCTCCTTCTCATCTACACAGTTTAGCAGCACCCCTCATGTCTCCTTCCAATATGATTTTCCATCTAAGATGCAAAACCTAGATGCTTTCTCCTTGAGGAATCTATCCCTTGTCCTGTCCATACCCTATGGGGCCTGTAGATGTTGCGACACAAAGATGATGCCACTATACCATGGAGATGATGGGAAATGCTCAACTACTAGGGGACCTGGCTGTCCCTGAGGATTTTTCTCTTTTGTTGACAATTCAACAATAGGGTGTAGACTGAGAGAATCGCAGCTGGATTGTTCCATGAGCTTAGCTAGTCCTTGGCCTTTGATAATTTTTATGGGCTTGATTTTGAAGTCATATTCGATGAGGACTGCAATCCATTTTCCCCTTTGTCCCTCAGGATATGGTTGAGTCAGTATATCTTTTACAATGGTGGTGGGGAGATGAGAAATGATATGAGAATGTAGGATGTACACTCAGAAATCCTTTAAGGCCTATACCAGCCCATAAGCCTACTTATCAAGGATATTATACTTTAGGGGCACATCTATCACATACCCCAATTTTGTAAAATAATGTTGATTGTTTTTATTATATTCCTGAGACATTATGTTAAATTTAATGTAAAGTAGGAACTGATGACTCAGCAGAGTCAAAAGAAGTGGAATGTAATTCTGAATATTTTATTATTAATAAATAAAAAGTGGAGACAACAGCATTGGGAGAGCTGTTAATAAGAAGTTACTGGTCAAACTGGTGGATGGAACTAGGTGGAGGGCAAAAGACAAGTGGCAGCATCCTCAAACACTTCCTAAGTTGTAGGTTGAAACTTCCCTATATTTGGGGTCATGGTCCCCCAAGAAAGTGGGATCAGAGTAGGTGGCTCATTAAATGGCAACTAACCGAAAAATACCTAGGCAATTTTTTAAAAGTACCCAATGAATAGAGCTGAGTTTGCTCAGATATTTTGGAGAGAGGAATCATTTAGGTGAATGATATTCAGGAAATTCATTAGGGAAAAAAAGGGAAGAACAGTAAGAAATTTGTTCTGAGAGGAATGCTATAGTAACTTGGTTTATTACAGCTTGTTAGCTAGGAGAACTTACTGATAACTTTAGATTTGGTACTGAGGTTGAAGACTCGTATTTGACTACTGCTGCACCTAGTTCTATCCAGGGAGACCAGAGCAAGCTCGGGGGTCCTGAGGAGTCGTTGTTTGAGCACTCTCCAGGAATTGGTAGGGAGGAACGGCCTCCCATTGATGTTGTTGTCCAAAGTCCAAGCAGGTTCTGTTACTTAACTGTCTTTGTTTTAAAAATTATGAATGGTTGAATGTTATGTTTGTAGCTTATGATATAAGATTTAGCTGGTTTAGTGATGTAAATGTTTTAGTTTAATAGTAATAGAATCTCTTGATGAAAAATAAAGACCCACTGTGTTTTTCCACATCTGGGTTTACCAGACCGTACTCCAGCACAGGGGTAAAATTATAGAGAAAGATGATATGATGATAATATAACATAGAATATGAATGGAATTCCAGAGATTTTCTTTGTATGGTTTTTAAAAAGAAACATCTTAGGTATCAGGAATTGTATTAACCTGTAACGAAGACTGTGAAGTCATTTAGAAACAGAGAAATAAATGTTATTGTTCACTGATAACTTAGTATGTTCAATAAGAGAAACAATCTTGATATTATAGTTATTCTTTTTGTTTCCTATGTGATATTTGAATAGCAAAGAAGAGTTTAATAGTCCACTAAAGTAGAGTTCAGTTAGAAAAAGATGTTGTACAGTTTATTTATTTACAGATTAAATCACTGTAAATATATTATTCAACTGAAAGAAAGAATAGCTAGAACCTTTATTTGTTCTTACAGATACTTAGCTACTAACAGAATTTACCTTGGAAAGTAATATCATTTCTTTATTTATTTATGTTCTATTTAGTTAAGTTCTAACAAAACATACAAATGCTATTTATATTTTTAAGCTGTTAACAATATAGGATTTGTTTAGTTCTCTAATTTTCTTTATATTATAGTTAACCAGATAATATGGGACATAGAGAATATGTCTACAAAGTAAATAGAATAGTAAGTATAACGATGATACAACAGTAAAAATATTAAGTTCATTTACATCATGAATAAACATAGGATAAGGGTATCAGCTTTATAATAACACTTACAATTCTTTTATATAAATAAACTAAGTAAAAGTAACAATAGAAAATATAGCACTTATAGGTAAGACAATAGTCTTACATTATATCCTCTCTATTATATTATATTATTGTATATTGTTGCATGGATTAAGCATGCAGAATATGTGCTAATTACAGAAAAACAGTATCATTTTAATTTCAGTATTATTAAATAAAAATAATAACTTCTGTACCTAAGAAGAGAAGTAACTATTAGTTACTTAAGTATTCTAGATAGGGCTTCAAATGTTTATTTTATTCTTTAGTAAATTATACATAATAACCTTGACAGGTTTTATAAAACACACTGAATATAAGAATGATATACATGAAAGACCCTAATAATAACTTATGAAACTATTATGAAAATAAAATCAAGTATACTATTGTACTGTCATTATCTTAACAAAGCGACAGAATGATCAATTTATTAAGCTTAATAAAAAATTTAAACAACTACAACCCCATAATTGAACAGAGGTAAAATATAAGGAAAGGATAAATGGTGTAAACATTATATTGTCATCGAGCCTCATTTACCAGCTATAAAATGAACAAGTATATACATTTAAACGCTGTAACATAAACAAGGAATTTAGAAAGGAAAATAGTATTAATAGCTATTATGATGATCTTAGGGTGGAAACCCTGCAAAAATTTATGATTACAGTAAAAGTAGAAGTTACGGGTTGTAAACCATTTTCAAGATAGGCTCACGGCCTCAAGCTTTACAGAGTATCCTATCATAAATTCGAACGGCTCTTCTAAGCCCTCGGTCTTTACAAGTATTTTGAACGGTATGGGATTTTTGCCTTAGTTTGTTTCCCTTTGCATACAACGCTTCAAAACACAAAAGAACTAACTTCTATAGTCACGTTCGAAGCCGAAGAAGCCCTGCAGTAAAGCAAGGGTCTTAACGAGCTAAGAAAAATAGCGAAGAAAACAACCAAAAACAACCAAAACCCATGAGTGTCTATTAGGCCGCAGTGACCAACCCTTAACTTTCCATGAAGTTTTGAACAAGATGGGACGGCCATGGAAAATTCTAGGCTTACCGAAGGATAGCAACTATTTCATTTCCCACGCTGCTTGCCTCGAATGTTGAAGCTGTCACCTGTAACAAGGGCAGACTAATGTTATTATCTTACTTGGGAAATGTTTCATATAAATGTAAAGAAATTGATTTATGAAATATTGTAAGTATTAAGAGCTCCTTACCTAAAATATGAAGGATGCGTGACCTCCTAAGAACAGACAAGCAACCACCAAAGCAAAAATAAGGAGACCCTTCATCGCAGAAAAAGGGTAGGGTTATTGACAGAGTTAAGAGCCGCAGTGACTGAGTGCAAGCTGAGTGCAAGGATTATGCAGGAAACTTTCACATTAATAACCCAGAGTTCAGCAGAGACGGCTACATTGCTCCCTAATGAGCCGCAGAAGGAATAATACCCAAACAGTAAAGAATTGTCTGGAGAAGAGCAAACAACGAGGGTGAAGCATGCAGGAAAGCAACTGCAGCTTACTCACAGCGACGAGCGAAGAGAAGACTCACAGTCAAATAATAGGATCCGAAAGCAATGGACCAGGAGACCGGGGAAACAATGACAAGCTAGGGTTAGAGCTGGCTTTTTAACCTCATGACGCTTGGCCAACAATCTTCCATGTCTCCTCATAAATAATTTGCACACAGTGGGTAAATTTCTATAGTCGATCAAAAACAGACATGAGGAACGGTTCATACAATCATTTAGCTGATTTAAGAAGGTTCGACTATAATCTTCATCGAATTCAACCTATCAATTGCCATATGATCACAAGAACTTGTTAATATACATATTTATACTTTGCATCATAGTTCATTATTGGCGCTTAAACAATTCATTTGATTACTTTACGATATACTATCAATTATATTGTTTCTTTCCACGTTGTAATTCTATGATCATCATGGGTATAGCTAGAATTGTGACATAGAACTTTGTGACATGTTACCCTTACCTTATAAACAATTGATAAAAGGGTAAACTATATCTAGAATGATAAATGCATAATATAACCTTATGTACAAGCTTGGAATGTACGAGATAAAGGTCTATGAGAGTTTTCCATTAGAGTTGATCCATAACTTGTTTCGTCATGGTCTTATTCATGACCTCTCCATCCAAGTGAATGACTATTTTGTCATTCAACATTTACATTCTTAAATAAAATAAGTTTTGTGATAATGTTGTGGATGGAAAATATAATATCTATGTTTAAAGTGACGATAATACTTATACAAGTATCCACTTAACATCTATATTATAATTAGAATATAGTAATGGCCAATTTTTTTAGGGTGTTGTAAAACCAACTATAGAAAGTATCTTGTTGATGAATGTTCTTAACCTAGAAGTTATAACATACAAGGATGAAGCCATTAATCCCTTAATAGAAGATTTATCAACGTAATTTCCAGACCTTAAAACTCTTATGTTGTACTTTCTTTTAAGGATAATAATCTAATAAAAATAAGTCCTTTACCTTTTTATAAATAAAGGGATAAAGTAAAAACCAGTCACAGTAGGTTTTCTATCAAACCTAAGATGAGCTTTAGTATGCTTGATTCAGTTGTAGTGTAAATGAGACTTAGTGCTTCAGCTAGAGTATATTCCTTTTAGCGGGTAATTTGAAAATGAAAACAGTAATAAGTAAACCCCTCATAAATGCACATTACAATGTAAGTGTATGTGTGTACTTGGAAGATAAACTGTAAATTCTATAACTCTCCCTTTTCCTACTTTATTTGCATGGAGTTAATTGAAGTCTTTTTATACTTGGCATCTATAATAAGTTTCGAATAATACAGTAATCTTTAAGAATCATAAGGTTACGCCCACTAAAAAGATGGACAGTTATTGAATTTACCTCAGCAAGTATTGAAAATGGTTTAACAATCATCTTCCTATTGAACTTTTTTGTTGCGACGTACTTGTATTTATAAACACTTTAGAATTTCGACAGGATGCCAACCAAACTTTTTACCTGTAGTCTGTAAGAACAGAAAAACGTTCTGCATTAGCTCGAAAGCTAAGTAAGTCCAGTTTTTGCATGACATCCCACCTTGTGGTCGCAAAAAGAAAACAAGTCAGTAATCTGAAAAAGAACGGTTCTATCATTAAACACAAATCCAACAGATAATTAAATTAATAAGATGATAACATATAACTAATTAAATGATTAGTTAACAACATTTATGTTAATGATATGCAAAATTAAAAATTTTAAATTTTTTAGAAAATTTGGGGTTTTTACATGTGGTATCAGAGCATGGTTCAAATACTAGGCCTTGATGCGGCCCAACTAGTTTCCATAGAACAATAAAATAATTTACTAACCTATATTATGTTTTATGTAAAGAACATAAAATTTCTTTTCTGAATCTAACGGGCAGGTATGGAGAAGCTAGGAGAATATGCTCAGGAGGAGTCTCCAAACACAAAGACAAGACAATTGTCCAGAGAACCTATGTTAGAAGAGGTAACTGCTCACTCCTCAGAGCTGATGCAGACTATAAAGGATTTGAAGACTGAAATGGAATCAGCCAAGAAGGACAATGAGAGGATTTTGAAGACTCGGGAAGAGTTGAACCAAATTTTGATGGAAAAATTCCAGACTAAAGGGAGGAGTAAAATATTCGAATCTGAGGAAGCTAGCCATCAGAAAGGATCTAAAAAGATGAAGCTGACAAAAGCTAAAAACAGTTCATCATTTGAAGGGTCCAGGGAACAACAAAGCTACCACACTACTAGTGACAATAGCGAGGCTGAGTTGTATGACAGAAAGAAGAAGTAAAGACCATATGAAGAGATTTCCGGGGAGTTTAAAAAAATAAAACCCCCAACTTTCAACGGAGAGACCGAAAAAGGGGAAGAAGTAGAGTCCTGGTTATCTGGGATGAGGAAGTATTTTCAGATATACAACTATTCAAATCAGCTGAAGGCAAGAATGGCAATCTATAATCTCTCTGGAAAAGCAAACATATGGTGGCAAGATCTGAAAAGAGTCAAGGGGATCAAGGAAAAAGAAGTTAATTGGAGTACCTTTAAAAGGTACTTCAAGAAGAAATTTCTGTCCGAACAATATTATGAAGAAAGAGCTAAATAATTTTACGAATTGAAGTTAGGATCCATGACTATGAAGGATTTAAATAGTAAATTCTTAAGCTTATTGAGGTATGTACCTTATTTAGTCAATGAGAAACCTAAAGTGCAGCAGTTTCTCAGCTGTCTGCCATATCATATCAATGACAGAATTGAGTATGATAACCCGAAGAATTTGGAGGAAGCCGTGCGGAAGGCTAATTTTTGTTTTTAACAGAACAAGAAGAAAGAAGGCATAGCCAACTGGAAGGATAAGAAAAACAACAGTCAGCCTGAGTTCAAGAAAAATGAATTTGTACCCCAGAAGAATTTCAAGAATAATAAGAACATAAATTATTCTAACAGTAAGAATTTCCAGGGAAATAGAAATGGTGCTTCTAATAATTCTAATAATTTCAGTAACTTTAAAGGCAAGGAAGCTGCAAACAATCATGGGAATTTCACTAAGAATTTTGAACGAAAGGACCCTGTTAAGTGTTGGTAATGTAATGGACCGCACTATGCCTCGGTCTGCCCAAACCGGAAAAAGGCAGTCAGCAATATTCACACTGTGCAGGAGGAAATGACTGTTGGAGAGCTTTCCAGGACTATGCCCAGAATAAATGCAGTGTTGGAGAACCGCCACGCTGACTATCAGACTTCCATGGTGGAAGTGGAAGGTATGGTTAACCAAACCCCTGTAACCATTCTAATTGATCCAGGAGCTAGTGTTAGTTACATTGCACCTCAAATAGTGGAAAAGTGTAAATTGGCTGTTGAAAAGTTTGATAATTCCTGGTTAGTTCAATTAGCCACTGGGGCAAAAAGGAAAGTAACCTGTTATGTGAAAGAATGTGCTTTAACTATGGATGATTTTAAAAATACAGTTAAGATTAATGTGTTGCCACTTGGCTCGTATGATTTATTGATTGGTATGGATTGGTTAGAGCAGTACAAGGTAGTTTTAAACTGTTTTGATAAAACCTTTATGTGCGTAAATAATAATGAACAACCAGTAACGGTTAAGGGTATTCCTAGGAAAACTGTAATCAGGCGGATTTCTGCTTTACAACTTAAAAGAGCAGTCAGCAAAGGGTTTAAAGCCTATGCTGTAATTATTACAGATGAGGCAAGTAAATATGAAATGGATAAGTTAAAAATAGAAGATATTCCTATTTTAAATGAATTTACTGATGTTTTCCCAGAAGAAATTCCAGGATTACCTCCTAGGAGGGAACTAGATTTCACTATTGAGCTGGTGCCAGGTGCTGTACCTAGCTCGAAAGCTCCATATCGTATGAATATTTTAGAACTTAATGAGATAAAATCATAGCTAAAAGAATTAATAGATAAGAAGTACATTTGACCTAGTGTATCCCCTTGGGGAGCACCGGTCATCTTTGTCAAAAAGAAAGACGAAACTATGCGACTATGCATAGATTACCGTCAACTAAATAAGGTGACTATTAAAAATAGATATCTGTTGCCCCGCATAGATGATCTGTTTGATCAGCTACATGGAGCTACAGTGTTCTCAAAGATAGACCTGAGATCAGGATATCATCAGGTAAGAATTAAAGATGAGGACATATTCAAGACAGCCTTCAGAACAAGGTATGGACATTACGAATTTGTCGTAATGCCATTTGGGCTTACCAACGCCCTAGCTGTCTTTATGTGCCTAATGAATAATATAATGCATAAATACTTAGATAAATTCGTTGTCGTGTTTATCGATGACATCTTAATTTACTCTAAAACTGAAGCAGAACATAAAGAACACCTAAGGATCGTTTTACAAGAGTTGCGAGAGCAACAGCTCTTTGCGAAGTTTAGCAAGTGTGATTTCTTTAAGGATGAAATCCAGTACTTAGGTCACGTAGTGACTAAGGAAGGGATTTCAGTCGATCCTGAAAAGATTCGGGCAATCGAAGATTGGCCAGTTCCAAAGGACGTAATAAATGTTAGGTCATTTATGGGAATTACCGGTTATTACCGGAGATTTATTGAAGGCTTTTCAAAAATAGCTAATCCAATCACTTCTTTGCAAAAGAAAGGCAAGAAATTCGATTGGGACTTAAAGTGTGAAGAAATTTTTAAGAAATTAAAAACTTATTAACAAGTGCGCCTATTCTAAGAATAGCAGATCCTAATAAGGATTTCGTGGTATGCACAGATGCCTGTAATGATGGTTTAGGCAGTGTGCTGACTCAAGATGGGCATGTCATTGCCTATGAGTCCAGGAAGTTAAAGATCCACGAAAATAATTATGCAACTTATGACTTAGAACTTGCTGCTGTTATACATGCCTTAAAAATGTGGTGACATCATTTAATAGGCAGAAAGTTTATTTTAATGACTGATAATAAAGGACTAAAATACCTTTTAGATCAGCCCAACTTAAATGCAAGACAAGCAAGGTGGTTAGCCTTCTTAAGCGAATACGATTTTGAAATACAACACATAAAAGGAAAAGAAAATAAGGTGGCTGATGCTTTAAGCAGAAATGCAAAGTTGAATTTTACAGCAGCAATCAGCACTTATGCTTCTGATTTAAATGAACAGCTTACAGAAGGGGTAAAACAGGACGAAATTTATCAAAAATTACAAGTTACAGCTAAAGAAGAACCTATAGAAAGTTTAATAAAGGGTTATAGTCTAAATAATGATGGATTTTTATTGTTTAAGGACAAACTATATGTGCCTAATGTGCCTAAGGTCAAGTTGTTGATTCTGGACGAAGTTCATAAAACACCTTACTCAGGACATCCAGGAAATCTAAAGTAGTTGAATACATAGCTAGATGCTTGGACTATCAACAAGTGAAAACCGAACACCAACATCCAGCTTGTTTACTGCAACCATTACCTATTCCTAGTTGGAAATGGGAGATAATCAACTTAGATTTTATTACTGGATTGGCCAGAAATCAGAATCAAAATGATTCAATTATGTTGGTGGTAGATAAATTAAGTAAAGCAGCACATTTCATTCCTATTAAAAGTACTTACAAGGATGCAAACATAGCTGACATATTCTTAAAGAAGATTTTTCGGTTACATGGTGTACCGAAGGTTATCATTTCGGACAGTGATCCTAAATTCACAGGGAATTTCTAGAAATCCTTGTTTAAGGGATTAAATACAACACTGAATTTCAGCACCTCCTTCCATCCTCAAACAGATGGACAGACAAAAAGAGTGAATCAGGTGCTGGAAGATTTGTTAAGGATGTATGTTAAAGATCAGCGAGGTAAGTGGGAAGACTACTTGCATTTAGCAGAATTTGCATATAATAACAACTATTAGTCATCATCTAAGTTCATTCCATTTGAAATTCTGTATGGGCGTAAATGCAACACTCCTATCTCCTGGAATAATCCAGTAGATAGATTAGTGTTAGGACTAGAATTATTGAAGGAAATGGAACAGACTGTGAAACAAGTACAGGAAAATTTGAAGGTGGCACAGGATCGGCAAAAGAGCCAAGCAGATTTAAAAATAAATTCCAAAGAGTTCCAGGTAGGTGAGCACGTGTTTATAAAGTTAAGACCAAAGAAAAGCTCTCTAAGACTGGGGAGTTGTGCAAAGCTAGCACCACGTTACTGTGGTCCATTTGAAATTTTATCCAGAATTGGTCAAGTTGCATATCAGCTAGCGTTACCACCTAATTTGAAAGTGCATAATGTTTTTCATATTTCTATTCTGAAAACGTATGTTCGTGATGCTACTCATGTGATTGATTGGAATGTTGTACAGGTGGAACCAGAAGGAGAAATTCTGGTGGAACTGGACTGTATCCTCGGGAGGAGGGAAATTACTTTGCGGAACCACACCAGTGGACAGGTGAAGGTGCAATGGAAGCACCTTCATCCTGAAGAGGCTACTTGGGAACTGGAAAGTAAGATGCGGGAAGCATACCAGAATCTGTTCCAGGAGGTTGCAGAGGATGAAGAATAAGTAACATCGAGGATGATGTTACATTTTAAGGGGGTGTGTATGTCACATACCCCAATTTTGTAAAATAATGTTAATTGTTTTTATTATATTCCTGAGACATTATGTTAAATTTAATGTAAAGTAGGAACTCATGACTCAGCCGAGTCAAAATAAGTGGAATGTAATTCTGAGTATTTTATTATTAATAAATAAAAAGTGGATACAACAACATTGGGAGAGCTGTTAATAAGAGGTTACTGGACAAACTGGTGGATGGAACTAGGTGGAGGGAAAAAGGAAAGTGGCAACATCCTCAAACACTTCCTCATTTGCAGGTGGAAACTTCCCTATATTTGGGGTCATGATCCCATAAGAAAGTGGGATTAGAGCAAGTGGCTCATTAAATGACAACTAACCCAAAAAGACCTAGGCAATTTTTTAAAAGTACCCAATGAATAGAGCTGAGGTTGCTCAGATATTTTCTAGAGAGGAATCATTTAGGTGAATGATATTTAGGAAATTCATTGGGTAAAAAAAGGGAAGAATAGTAAGGAAGTTGTTCTGAGAGTAATGTTGCAATAACTTCGTTTATTACAGCTTGTTAGCTGAGAGAACTTACTGATAAGTTCAGATTTGGTACTGAGGTTGAAGACTTGTATTTGACTACTGCTGCACCTAGTTCCAGCCAGGGAGACCAGAGCAAGCTCGGGGGTCCTGAGGAGTCATTATTTGAGTGCTCTCCAGGAATTGGTAGGGAGGAACGGCCTCCCATTGCTGTTGTTTTCCAAAGTCCAAGCAGGTTCTGTTACTTAACTATATTTGTTTTAAAAATTATGAATGGTTGAATGTTATGTTTGTAGCTTATGATATAAGATTTAGCTGGTTTAGTGATGCAAATGTTTTAGTTTAACAGTAATAGAATCTCTTGATGAAAAATAAAGACCCACAGTGTTTTTCCACATCTGGGTTTACCAGACCGTACTCCAGCACAAGGGTAAAATTATAGAGAAAGATGATATGATGATAATATAACATAGAATATGAATGGAATTCCAGAGTGTTTCTTTGTATGGTTTTTAAAAAGAAACATCTTAGGCATCAGGAATCGTATTAACCTGTAACGAAGATTGTTAAGTCATTTAGAAACAGAGAAATAAATGTTATTGTTCACTGATAGTAGTATGTTCAATAAGAGAAACAATCTTGATAGTATAGTTATTATTTTTGTTTTCTATGTGATATCTGAATAGCAAAGAAGAGTTTAATAGTCCACTAAAGTAGAGTTCAGTTAGAAAAAGATGTTGTACAGTTTATTTATTTACAGATTAAATCACTGTAAATATATTATTCAACTAAAAGAAAGAATAGCTAGAACCTTTATTTGTTCTTACAGATACTTAGCTACTAACAGAATTTACCTTGGAAAGTAATATCATTTCTTTATTTATTTCTGTTCTATTTAACTAAGTTCTAACAAAACATACAAATGTTATTTATATTTTTAAGCTGTTAACAATATAGGATTTGTTTAGTTCTCTTATTTTCTTTATATTATAGTTAACCAGATAATATGGGACATAGAGAATATGTCTACAAAGTAAATAGAATAGTAAGCATAACGATAATATAGCAGTAAAAATATTAAGTTCATTTACATCATGAATAAACATAGGATAAGGGTATCAGTTTTATAATAACACTTACAATTCTTTTATATAAATAAACTAAGTAAAAGTAACAATAGAAAATATAGCACTTACAGGTAAGACAATAGTCTTACATTATATCCTCTCTATTATATTGTATTCTTGTATATTGTTGCATGGATTAAGCATGCAGAATATATGCTAATTACAGAAAAATAGTATCATTTTAATTTCAGTATTATTAAATAAAAATAATAACTTCTGTACCTAAGAAGAGAAGTAACTATTAGTTACTTAGGTATTCTAGATAGGGATTCAAATGTTTATTTTATTCTTTAGTAAATTATACATAATAACCTTGACAGGTTTTATAAAACACACTGAATATAAGAATGATATATAGGAAAGACCCTAATAATAACTTATGAAACTATTATGAAAATAAAATCAAGTATACTAATGTACTATCATTATCTTAACAAAGCAACAGAATGATCAATTTATTAAGCTTAAGCAAAAATTTAAACAACTACAACCCCATAATTGAACAGAGGTAAAATATAAGGAAAGGATAAATGATGTAAACATTATATTGTCACTGAGGCTCATTTACCAGCTATAAAATGAACAAGTATATACATTTTAATGCTGTAACATAAACAAGGAATTTAGAAAGGAAAATAGTATTAATAACTATTATGATGATCTTAGGGTGGAAACCCTGCAAAAATTTATGATTCCAGTAAAAGTAGAAGCTACGGGTTGTAAACCCTTTTCAAGATAGGCTCACGGCCTCAAGCTTTACACAATATCCTATCATAAATTCGAACGGCCTCTCTAGGCCCTCGGTCTTTACAAGTATTTTGAAGGGTATGGAATTTTTTCCTTAGTTTGTTTCCCTTCACATACAACGCTTCAAAACACAAAAGAACTAACTTCTATAGTCACGGTCGAAGCCGAAGAAGCCCTGCAGTAAAGCAAGGGTCTTAACCAGCTAAGAAAAACAGCGAAGAAAACAACCAAAAACAACCAAAACCCATGAGGGTCTATTAGGCCGCAGTGACCAACCCTTAACTTTCCACGAAGGTTTGCACAAGATGGGACGGCCATGGAAAATTCCAGGCTTACCGGAGGATAGCAACTATTTCCTTTCCCACGTTACTTCTGTCGAACGTTGAATTTGTCACCTATAACAAGGGCAGACTAATGTTATTATTTTACTTTGTGAAATGATTCATATAAATGTAAAGAAATCAATTTATGAAATAGAATAAGTATTAACAACTCCTTAGCAAAAATATGAAGGATGCATGACCTCCTAAGAAGAGACAAAAAACCACCAAAGCGAAAAGAAGGAGACCCTTCATTGCGGAAAAAGGGTAGGGTTATTGACAGATTTAAGAGCTGCAGTGACTGAGTGCAAGCTGAGTGCAAGGATTAAGTAGGAAACTTTCACATTAATAACCCAAAGTTTAGCAAAGACGGCTACATTGCTCCCTAACAAGCTGCAGAAGGAATAATACCCACATAGTAAAGAATTGTCTGGAGAAAAGCAAACAATGAGGGTGAAGCATGCAGGAAAGCAACTGCAGCTTACTCACAGCAACGAGCGAAGAGAAGACTCACAGTCAAACGACAGGAGCCGAAAGCAATGGAGCAGGAGACCAGGGAAACAATGACGAGCTAGGGTTAGAGTTGGCCTTTTAACCTCAAGACGCTTGGCCAACAATCTGCCACGTCTCCTCATAAATAATTTGCACACGGTGGGTAAATTTCTATAGTCCATCAGAAACAGACATGAGGAACAGTTCATACAATCATTTAGCTGATTTAAGAAGGTTCAATTATAATTTTCATCAAATTCAACCTATCAATTGCCATATGATCACAAGAACTTGTTAATATACATATTTATACTTTGCATCATAGTTCATTATTGGCATTTAAACAATTCATTTGATTACTTTATGATTTACTATCAATTATATTGTTGCTTTCCATGTTATAATTCTATGATCATCATGGGTATAGCTAGCGTTATGACATAGAACTTTGTGACATGTTACCCTTACCTTATAAACAATTGATAAAAGGGTAAACTATATCTAGAATGATAAATGCATAATATAACCTTATGTACAAGCTTGGAATGTACGAGATAAAGGTCTATGAGAGTTTTCCCTTAGAGTTGATCCATAACTTGTTTTGTCATGGTCTTATTCATGACCTCTCCATCCAAGTGAATGACTATTTTGTCATTCAACATTTACATTCTTAAATAAAATAAGTTTTGTGATAATGTTATGGATGGAAAATATAATATCTATGTTTAAAGTGATGATAATACTTATACAAGTATCCACTTAACATCTATATTGTAATTAGAATATACTAATGGTCAATTTTTTTAGGGTGTTGTAAGACCAACTATGGCAAGTATCTTGTTGATGAATGTTCTTAACCTAGAAGTTATAACATACAAGGATGAAGCCATTAATCCCTTAATAGAAGATTTATCAACGTAATTGCCAGACCTTAAAACTCTTATGTTGTACTTTCTTTTAAGGATAAAAGTCCAATAAAAATAAGTCATTTACCCTTTTATAAATAAAGGGATAAAGTAAAAACTAGTCATAGTAGGTTTTCTATTAAACCTAAGATGAGCTTTAGTATGCTTGATTCAGTTGTAGTGTAAATGAGACTTAGTGCTTCAGCTAGAGTATATTCCTTTTAGTGGGTAATTTGAAAATGAAAACAGTAATAAGTAAACCCGTCATAAATGCACATTACAATGTAAGTGTATGTGTGTACTTGGAAGATAAACTGTAAATTCTATAACTCTGCCTTTTCCTACTTTATTTGCATGGAGTTAATTGAAGTGTTTTTATACTTGGAATCTATAATAAGTTTCGAATAATATAGTAATATTTAAGAATCATAAGGTTACTCCCACTAAAAATATCAACAGTTATTGAATTTACCTCAGCAAGTATTGAAAATGGTTTAACAATTATCTTCCTACTGAACTTTTTTCTTGCGACGTACTTGTATTTATAAACACTTCATAATTTCGACAGGCTGCCAACCAAACTTCTTACCTGTAGTCTGGAAGAATAGAAAAATGTTCTACATTAGCTCGAAAGCTAATTAAGCCCAGTTTTTGCATGACATCCCACCTTGTGGTCGCAAAAAGAAAACAAGTCAGTAATCTGAAAAAGAATGGTTCTATCATTAAACACAAATCCAACAGATAATTAAATTAATGAGATGATAACATATAACTAATTAAATGATTATTTAACAGCATTTATTTTAATGATATGCAAAATTAAAAATTTTAAATTTTTTAGAAAATTTGGAGTTTTGACAGCATCTGACAGGGCCTTGTTGTAAAAAGCAATGGGATGCTCGTGTCCCACATGATTCTTTTGCAGCAATACCACTTCCACTATGTTCTCTGAGGAAAATGAAATGATGAGGAAGTCTTTAGAAAAATCAAGGCTTGCAAGCACAGGTGCTTCAGAGATAGCTCTCTTGATATCCTCAAAAGATTTTTTTGCTTGAGGTGTCCACTTAAATTCTTTGTCCTTTCCCAACATGTTCATTATATATTTCACTATTTCACCAAAGGAAACAATAAATCTTCTCAAAAAAATCACCTTCCCCAGAAAGGAATGAACCTCAACTTTATTCCAAGGGAGCTCAATTTTGCTGATCGCCTCAACCCTTTTTGGATCTATCCTGGTTCCTTCTTGAGAAAGTATGTGCCCCAACAGCTTACCTTCCTTCATGGAAAAGAGTGCCTTCTTTGGATTCCGAGAGATGCCGAATTTTGTACACTTTCTCAACATCCTCAGATGGTGTGCTATGTGTTCCTCGACATCAGACTGTGAGAAGAGAGTGATGTCATCCAAGTAGATGACCAAGATATTATCCTTTTCATCCATGAAGGATATGTCCATGGCCCGCTGGAAATTCTGCCATGAATTCATTGGTACAAATGGTATCTTTGCATACATGAAAGTTCCCTAGGGTGTGGTGAAAGTTTTCCTCTCATGATCTTCTAGGTGCACCACGATCTAGTTATAACCTGAGAAGCCATCCAGAGTGAAGATCCTCTGTGAACCCACTACTCTATGCAAGATATGTTTCATTTTGGGAAGTGGGTAATGATCCTTCAAAGAAACTCGGTTCAAGTTCCTGAGCTTAATACATATCCTTATCTCCCCGTTCTTCTTCTTGAACAAGACCAAATTCACTACCCAGCGTGAGAATCTGAGGGCCACAATAATATTGGCCTCAAATAGATTTTATATTTCTTTTTCTATCATGGGTAGCAACTTGGGGTTTATCCTTCTCATCTTCTGCTTGAAAGGCATCTCATCCTTCTTGATTGGTATGGTATGCTGGATTATACTTGTATCATAAGACTTAAGGTCACTATAGCTCCAGGAAAACACATCTGAATATTCTTTCATCAACGAGATGTTTTTTTTTTTGCTTCCGGTGAGAGGGTTCTTGCTATTTTTATGACCTTGGGATGATCATCTATCCCAATTTTTACATCTTCAACATCTTCACAACTTGGGACTAGTTGGGGTTCCTCGGAAACATCGTTAGAATAAAAAATATTTTCTAAAGGAACTAAACCTCGTCGGATAGAGTTACCTTTTAAATGGAGAATTTTCTTGCCACATAGTTTGTTGACATATTCCTGCTTTCTATCAACTTTTAGTAGGAACAACCTCCTCATATTGTGCAATTTCCTTGAGAACAACGCTCTTACTTTGCAAGGATCCCCGAGTGGTAACAACATCCTTTAGAGGCTCACTCTTCATCAATATGCAATCCACCGAACTACCTAGTGAAACCACTTATACTATGAAACGAGAACTATATACTATGAACGAGAACTCTACCCATAAAAACGATGATTTTTGCAAAAAAAACACCAAAAACACCCCCCAAATAGAAAAGTGTTGATACCAGTATACAAGTTTTTTTTTAGGGTAAAAAATAGAGCCATGGACTAAACATCCCATATTGTTGTTTAACAAAACTTTAAAATCAACCTTAAATTGGAAAAAAAGAAAAATTCTTGAAGAGATAAATTACAACTTTTTGGAAAATTGCATATTAAAGAAAAAACAAATTTCTCTAATAATTTCACCATTATAACCATATAGAAACAAAGAAAGTATGATGTGATTCATAATGAGATAATATTAGACCATACAAGAACAAATGGTTCATATAAATATTCAAAAACTCCTCTAGAGTTTCAATTGCAAAAATCATACTAGTAAAAAGCATCTAACTGCCTCCTCAAATTCATCCATGGATTATGACACGCCATCATCAAAAACTCCTGTAGAGTTTCAATTAAAAAAATCATACTAATAAAAAGCATCTACACTGCTTCTTCAAATTCATCCATGGATTCTGACACCC